>CAMZMU010000128.1:7913688-8495558 GCA_947311845.1 Poa pratensis | reverse complement strand
CCTCCTCCAAACCAGCTCGCGAGAGGCCACCCCCCCCCCCGACCACCACTTGGCAGCGGGGGGTGGGGGGGCCGCCACCGCCGCGGACGAAGCCAGCGACGACACGCGGCAGGGGAGGCCGGTGGGGAGAGTGCTCGGCGGCACCGCCTTTTTTCCCTGGCGCCGCTGGGGGGCGACGCGAGGGGTGAGGGCGCATAGAATCAACATACGTTCGAACCAGATCTGACAATTTCGTACATCCGTGTCTCCCCAGGACTCCCGATCCTACTCCAATGCCATCCACTACCATGTGTGTGCGAGATTTCCGTTGTATGACAAAGTAACATGAGTAAGCTTAAGCTCCACCTTCCAAATGACAAAGCCTGCAGCAACCAGCCAAACGCTTCAAACCCTGCAGCTAGCCGTACCTGCGCACGGAGCGTCGCTCCGTCATGACGGTGCACCTCACAACGCCGGTGGGCTTCCGTATTGTCCCCGGCGCCCGGGGAGGCTGTGTCGGCGTTGCACACCCATGACACGAAGCTCGGCCTCCACCACCGACGTGTCCACGACGCCCTCCTTGCGATCTAGCTCGCGTGCGGCAGGCAGTATCGCACGCCTTGTTGGCCGGTGATGCCCGGGGCCCGACAAGCTTTCTTGGACGGCCATGGTGACAGGGCACACGAGGCCGCGGTGCTGTTCTTGCACTTCACCGATTCAGATCGACCCCTACATCATGTCCTACCCGATGAGGTCCATCACCACCGGCACCGGCACCGTGTCTCAGATATTTGACATGTTTGCAGGGAGATGAGCCACGTCACAGGGAGGCACGAGCAGAATATGAGGACCGACTCAATCGATCTGAACACAACAATAACTTAGGAGGGTTTCTAAAAAAAACTGGCTGCCCAAAACCTCACTTGATCAGCGTTGTGACCGATTTTGACTGAAAACCGTCAACTAGACTAAAAAGTGACCACCAGTGCACAAACTTGGCAAGTTGAGCGACCGGTTTTTCTGATTTGCAAGTTGAGTGACTTATCTGAACACATGCGACGAGTTGAGGGAACCGCCAGTGCAATTAACTCCCTACCGTGGGTACTAGGATTCCACAAGTTCCTGCAACTCTAGATAATGCCTAATCGTCGGCAGAGCGTCATAGACGACAACCTCAACAAGCCGCATAGCTGCATCGATGTGATGTTCGGGTTTGAGCGGGTGGCCGGTTGAGCACGGCGTGCTGCAAGGTGACGGAGCTGCTTGTTCAAGACGCTCTCGGTGCTTGACCTCCGCTGTGCCCCATTGTACCTGCCGTACGTAAGCAGGATCTCGACTTTTTTACCAGAAGAAAACATAAAAATGGTTCTGCCTTAAAATAACCGACACCTTTGTGGCCAAACCATTTTTTATTTCACGATTTCACAATTGTTGATTTCGCGATTCATGGGTGGCAACGGCGGGAACAAAGAGCGCCACGAAAGGCACGCACTAGAGAACGGAATGTACAACTCGTGCAACAGTGAGGCAGTGAACTTCTACCTTCCTTCCTCCGCTGCTGGCTCGGCAGGTAAAAGATGAATGGATGCCAATTCCGGGTGGGCTGCTACCGTGTTGGGAGCCAAATCCTACGTCCCTACCTATAGATTTTGGCTTGATGTTACCGTTCTGAAACGTCAGCGATGGGTAGCGTATCTTAGCTGGCACCGAGCCGATCCCGATGCTTCCTGATCCTATCAAATCTCTACTGTTTTGTGGTTCTGCCAGAGGAAGACCGTGTAGACTACTTCAACCATTTTCCTAGTGACTAGTGTTTGCATCTCTCGTAGTGTCTTAAGTAGGACCAGTGGTATCTTTGCTCTGGTTTTTCTCTGGGCTCTTAGGAAAGGAGAGCGGGGTGGTTGTTCCGTTCCGATCGATGTTGTTATGTTTAGTTTTGTAGACAGTGTGCAACAGCCATACACTCTGTACCAGCCAGCGACCATGTGCACCAATGATATGTTTTCAATGGCACATGCATGGGAATTATGGTGTAAATGATCTTGCTAAATATTTCACAAAAAATATTACAGCCGGAAGAAAAAGATCACTGCAGCTTTTAATCATAGCCTCATAGGTACAGCTTTTAGATTCTTTTATACCTAGAGTTGCATTTTGCGGACTAACACAACATGAATACTTCTCCAAAATTACGCGAGTCTGGCGGCATCGACTGTTGTTGATAACCAAATTTGGCAAGACTCTCTTGAGACCTCCACATCCACGCGGACACAAGCCATGACATAGAGTTGTATTATGCAAACAAATAAAACACAAAGACTTATCCGAGATTACGCGAGTCTAACGGCAACGACTGTTTTCGACGACCAAATTTGACAGGACTCTCTTGAGAACGCTACGTCACGCAAAGTCCAGTCATGACAGTTCACCGACGCCGTGTTTATCAAAGCCTCGTAGGCAGCAAATTTTGGCTTATTAGGTTATGTCCCCAAGATGACGTCGAATAAAAAAGTGACGCGAAGAAAAGTTGTGCGTCTCATCAATAGAAGAAACTTTCCTTTTTTAACCATTGCAATCCGAAACGGTATGCAACTTTTAGTGCCAAAATACCACAGAAATTATAATTGATGGATTTACACACAGGCATGTGGCGCCAAGATTATCACGTAAAAGAACAGGGCGTTGTGTGAGTAAAGAACCAAGCTCAGGTAAGGCTTCAACCCAAATGGGGTACGGGATATGTAACATGTCTAACGCACGAGCACGTACAACTCGTGCAACAGTGACGGCTGCCATGCCACCATGCACGCGGCTCAGGTTACCCTACCACGTAACAGTGAGTCAGGTAAGACTTTCTCTGCAATCTCTCCCCGTTCTCGTCTTGCCCTACCATGTAAGCTTCTACCTTCTTCTTCCCCTGCTTAGGTTGATGAAAAATCCCCGACTGGCTTCCTACGTTCAAGGAGAATGCATGCAACTTCCGGGTGAGCTGCTATCGTGTTGGGAGCCGATGGGTCGCGTATCTAAGCTGGCATGGAGCCGATCCCGATGCTTCCTGATCCCAACATATCTCTTCTGTTTTTGTGGTTCTGACAGAGGAAGACAGTGTAGAGTACTTCAACAATTTTTCTAGTGTTTCCATCTCTCTATTGTATTAAGTAGGACCGATGGTATCTTTGCTCTAGTTTTTCTCTTGGCTCTTAGGAAAGGAGAGCGGGGTGTGGTTGTTCCGATGTTGTTATGTTTAGTTTTGTAGCCATTGTGTAAGAGTCATACACTCTGTACCAGCCAGCGACCATGTGGACCAATGAGATGTTTCCAATGGCACATGGGCATTATGGTGTAAAGAGTAATGCTACACTTATGTGCAGTTTTCTACGGAAATCAACTTACGGAATCACGTGGAGCCAAGGCACAGGTTGTGCAGCCCAGAAATCACGGGGTAGGAGGGATTCAGACAATCACAGCAGCTGGAATCAGTCCGTAAGCCTTCGTCCGTAGAAATCATCCGTAAGTCTTGCATTTCTGACGGTGTAAATGATCTGTCTAAGACTGGGGTATCATAGGAGAGTGAATAGACAGAACTCGGCGACAGGTGGTACTGGTTATCTGACCGTGTGTTCCTGCTAGGGGATCCGTGCCGTAATAGACAGGGAAATAGGGAATAGAGGTTATACATCGGGCAAACGGTGGGCCTGGTTCGTATTATACCTGATAGTTTTCCCTCATACTCAGGGTACGGGCTGTCAGTGGTTGTCAGAACACTCATGGGCGGAAGAAAAGTCGGGACGGCTTTGCACAAATACGAGAGATTTGGGTGAGCTCCATTATAATATTGCACAACGTCAAACAACAAGACCTGATTAAAACTTCAGGAGTGTGTTTTCCGAATAATCAGTCACCCAGATCATGCAAGACGTACAAATCAAGCAGCGAATGACAAAGAAACAAAAAAACTAAGTAAAAATTACACGCTAATTACTACTAGCAGTTGCGTGGGCTGGTGGCTTTCCAAGTCCAGACGCATTTCCACCTGGAGCTGGGCGTGGTCGCCCTGCAGCAGGCCAGCAGCCTCCGCGCCGACGCCTCTCTCTGCTTAGCAGGGACGGAGCCAGGTATGGAGCTCGAGGGGGGCAGACTTAGGCTAATTCATGATATGATTTGTATAAGGGGGGGCTAAACTAGCTGAAATCCCATAAAATAGGAGTTGCCATGGCTAACTTTCTAAAGAAAAGCATGAGCATAGGGGGGGCGTAGCCCCTGCTCGTCCCCCTTGTCTCCGTCCCTGCTGCTTAGCATTTCATCAGCGACGTGGCCAGCACACATGGCGGCCCCGAGGTCTCAGCGTCCTCCTTCTCCAAGCTCTGTTTCTCATGCACCGATCCTGCCGCGGCTGACGGCGGCGGCGGCGGCTCCACTAAGGCGCGGTAGAAGGGGCAGCAGGAGCACGTACAACTCGTGCAACAGTGACGGCTGCCATGCCACCATGCACGCGGCTCAGGTTACCCTACCACGTAACAGTGAGTCAGGTAAGACTTTCTCTGCAATCTCTCCCCGTTCTCGTCTTGCCCTACCACGTAAGCTTCTACCTTCTTCTTCCCCTGCTTAGGTTGATGAAAAATCCCCGACTGGCTTCCTACGTTCAAGGAGAATGCATGCAACTTCCGGGTGAGCTGCTATCGTGTTGGGAGCCAAATCCTACGTTGCTAGCTACGGTTTTTGGCTTGATGTTACAGTAGTGATCGGCCGCCGATGGGTCGCGTATCTAAGCTGGCATGGAGCCGATCCCGATGCTTCCTGATCCTAACATATCTCTACTGTTTTTGGGTTCTGACAGAGGAAGACACTATAGAGTAATTCAACAGTTTTCCTAGTGTTTGCATCTCTCGTATTGTCTTAAGTAGGAGCGATGGTATCTTTGCTCTAGTTTTTCTCTTGTCTCTTAAGAAAGGAGAGCTGGGTGTGGTTGTTCCGATGTTGTTATGTTTAGCTTTGTAGACATTGTGCAACAGTCATACACTCTGTACCAGCCAGCGACCATGTGCGCCAATGATATGTTTCCAAGGGCACATGAGCATTATGGTGTAAATGATCCGGCTAAAGATTTCATAATAAAATATTACTGACTGAAGTAAAAGGTCACTGCAGCTTATAATCATAGCCTCATAGGTGTTACAAACAATAGCAAAGAAACGACGAAGTGCGGAACGATCAAACCAATGGGGACACGAGAATTTAACGTGGAAAACCCCTTCAACAATGGAGGAGAAAAAACCACGGGCACCAGCCAGCAATATTTCACTATATCGAGTGAGGCTACAAACGCCGTGAGTGTACAATGTATGGCTTACCCCAACCGGCGGCTTACAAGATGTATATATGGTGGCATAAAACCCTATGTCGGCTGCAGTCCGACTCCGGGGCGCTCCGCTCTCCTTCGTCATAAGTTGACCTTCATCAGTATAAACGAATTTGTATCACCATAAAACAACAATCCACTTTGAGACAAATTCCATCTTGTAGCATGAACGAAAACTTCACCCTGAAACAACAAAGAAAACACCTTCGGCGCCAAATAGCCTCTTGATATAACAGTGATACCAACTAAGCCTGATCAAAGCTCAAACTTAGTAACAGGAACTGGATTTGTCATCATATCAGCAGGATTATCATGAGTATTTATCTTGCATACATTCAGCTTACCTTTTGCAACAACATCACGCACATAATGTATTTTGACGTCAATGTACTTTGTTCTCTCATGGAACATCTGATCCTTAGTAAGGTAAATAGCACTTGACTGTCACAAAACAAGTTAATGCAAGTATCATCTCCACAAAGCTCAGCAAACAAACCTTTCAGCCAAACCGATTCTTTACATGCTTCAGCAATAGCCATGTACTCTGATTCAGTGGTAGACTGGGCAACAACGGATTGCAACGTTGCCCTCCAACTCACGGCACAACCACCAAGCGTGAACACATAACCTGTGAGGGATCTCCTCTTATCCAAATCGGCAGCAAAATCTGAATCCACATAGCCTGCGAGTCCCTCATCAGTCTTGCCGAACTTGAGGCAAGCATTGGATGTGCCACGAAGGTACCTGAAAATCCACTGAACAACCTTCCAATGTTCTTTACCAGGATTAGCCATATATCTACTAACCAAACTCATAGCATATGATAAATCTGGACGTGAGCAAACCATGGCATACATTAAAGAACCAACAACACTAGAATATGGAACTCTAGACATGTACTCAAAATCCTCATCCGTACTAGGACATTGTTCAGCTGACAATTTAAAGTGAGGAGCAATAGGAGTACTAACAGACTTTGCATCATGCATGTTAAAACGATGAAAAACTTTCTTAATGTAATTTTGCTGACTAAAAAACAACAAACCAGAATTTCTGTCACGGGTAATCTCCATACCTAGAATTTTCTTAGCAGCACCAAGATCCTTCATCTCAAACTCGCTACTCAACTGTGACTTGAGAGCAGCGATATCTTTCTTGCTCTTGGCAGCAATCAACATATCATCAACATATAATAACAGGTATATAGGTGATCCATTAACAAACTTAATGTACACAAGCTATCAAATTCAGACCTCTTAAAGCCATGTGACAACATAAAAGAATCAAACCTTTTATACCACTGACGAGGAGATTGTTTCAAACCGTATAAGGACCTTTTCAACTTACACACAAGATCCTCCTTACCAGGCACTATGAACCCTTCTGGCTGGTCCATGTATATCTCCTCCTCCAACTCTCCATGCAGAAACGCAGTCTTTACATCTAACTGCTCAAGCTCAAGATCACGCATAGCAACAATACCGAAAAATGTACGAATTGAACTATGCTTAACAACTGGAGAGAAAACATCATTATAATCACACCTGGAATTTGACTGAAGCCTTTTGCAACTAACCTTGCCTTAAACCTCGGAGGCTCGCTAGGAGATAAACCCTCCTTTCTCTTGAAGATCCACTTACAGCGGACTGCCTTCTTTTTCTTAGGCAAGCGCACAACTTCCCATGTGCCATTTTTCTCGAGTGACTGCATCTCTTCTTGCATAGCAGCAATCCACTTCTCGCGGTCACCGGAACCAATAGCTTCAGTATAGTGGACGGCTCATGTCCGTGCTCCACCTGTTCTGCACAACTCAGAGCATAATCAACAATGTTACACTCTTCAATTAAACGTGGTCGAGGACCACAATTCCTCCTGTTCCTACGAGCAGCAATAGACTGTTGTGGCTGCAAAACAGGGGGTGAGTTCTGAACATTATCATTATCAGAATCAGAAGAATCAGATGAATCAAAATCATCTGTAGTAGCACCATCATTGTCAACAGTGACATTTTCCTTTTCAACAGAGTGCTCCACCTCGACACGAACCTGCTCTCTCAGAAAAATCTGGCAAAACATCTGAGGAAACTTATCAAAGTACATAACAGATTCATTGAAAACAACACTCCTGCTCATAAATGCCTTGTTAGTTTCGGGATTCCATAACTTGTATCCTTTTACACCCGAACCATAACCAATGAACACACACTTAATAGCTCTCGGCTCTAACTTTCCATTATCAACATGAGCATAAGCAGTGCAACCGAAAACTTTAAGCTGTGAATAATCAGCAGAGTACCTGACCATACCTCAATGGGAGTTTTCTTGTCGAGGGGAATAGATGGTGACCTGTTTATCAAGTAGCAGGCGGTGGCAGCCGCCTCAGCCCAAAAACGCTTACTCATGCGAGCGTTGGAGATCATGCAGCGAGCCTTGGAGATGATGGTCCTGTTCATCCGCTCCGCTACACCATTCTGCTGAGGCGTGTACGGGATGGTGAGGTGCCTGACAATGCCTTCTTTCCTGCAATAATCATTAAAGGCATTCGAACAAAATTCGCCACCATTGTCAGTACGAAGTAATTTCACCTTCCTTTCTGTTTGCCTTTCTATCATAGCTTTCCACTCTTTAAAAGCAGCAAACGTATCATCCTTATTTTTCATGAAATAAGGCCAAACTCTTCTAGAGTAATCATCAATAATGGTAAGCATATAACGAGCACCACCATAAGAGGGCTTACGTGACGGCCCCCAAACATCAGCATGTACATAATCAAGTGTACCTTTGGTGGTATGAACGGAAGCATTAAACTTAACTCTTGTGTGCTTACCGAAAATGCAGTGTTCACATAACTGCATCTTACCCAAACTGCACCTTGCAGTAGTCTCTCTTGATCAATTCTGCCATACCAAGTTCACTCATATGTCCAAGACGCTTATGCCAAAGGTTAGTTTTACTAGCGTCATCATGAGAAACAGCAGCAACAGTACCAGACAAAATGCTACCTCTAAGAACATATAACTTAGCAGAATTCATATCACCAACCATAATAATAAGAGAACCTTTTGATACCTTCAGGAGTCTTTCCGCCGGTATACTTGTACCCGTCACAATCAAAGGTACTGAGCGAGATCAAATTTCTCGCCATGGTTGGTATGTGTTTTACTCCCGTCAACGTGCGTGTCATACCGTCATGTGTCTTGATCTGAACAGAACCAATGCCAACAATGTTGCATTGCTGGTCGTTCCCCACACGCACGAAATCTCCAGTCTGCACTAACTCATAAGAACTGAACCAATCTTTGTTACAGCAAATATGAAAAGAACATGCAGTATCTAGAATCCATTCATCCTGACGAGAAACACATGCAGCTAAAACAGCTAGGCATTCGCCATCAGAACTACCATCAACAATGCAGCCTCACCGTATCATTACCTTCATTATTTTTCGGTTGGTAAGTACCTTTTCTTTTCTCCTTGTTCTGCAACTTCCAACAATCATCAATGACATGATTAGATTTCTTACAATACCTGCAGAACTTGTCTCGTCCTTTGGACTTTGAGCGACCTCTGTCACCCTTGCTCTTATCTCCGTTGTTGTTGTGGTAGTGGTTATCTCGCTGCTCAGGCCTCCCTCGGACCTGCAAAGCATCGCCCTTGGAGGACGATGACTCCTCTTTCTGTACCATACCTTTCATCTTCTCCCTCGTCAAGAGGGTCTCATATACTTTGGCAGTGGTTAGTTCAGTACGACTCAAAAGTATGGTATCACGGAAATTTGTAAAGGAATTTGGCAGCGAGACCAGAAGTAAAAGTGCTTGATCTTCATCATCATATTTTACCTCCATCGACACTAGGTCGGAAACGATCTCCTTGAAGATCGATATGTGGTTCATCACGGAACCACCTTCTTGCAGTTTGTGCGAGAACAACTTCATTTTCACATGCATCTTGCTGGTGAGATCTTTGGACATGCAGATCGACTCCAGCTTAGCCCACAGTGCCGCTGCGGTTTTCTCCTGAAGTACTTCTTGCAGAATATCATTAGATAGATGAAGTTGAATAAGAGACAAAGCCTTACGGTCTTTCCGCTTCTCAGCTTCGCTCCATGTCGCCTGCGCCTTGCCGCCGAATTTATCCAGCGCCTCGTCAAGATCATTGGACTGTGCGAGGATCGCACGCATCTTGACCTGCCACAACGAAAATCTCGTCTTGTAGTCCAGCGCCGGTAGATCAAACTTCATCGATGCCATCGCGAAACCCTAATATGAAAATAGATCTGAAACAGGGCTCTGATACCACTTGTTACAAACGATAGCAAAGAAACGACAAAGTGCGGAACGATCAAATCAATGGGGACATGAGATTTTAACGTGGAAAAACCCTCCAACAATGGAGGAGAAAAATCATGGGCGCCAGCCAGCAATACTTCACTATATCGGGTGAGGTTACAAACGCCGTGGGTTTACAATGTATGGCTTACCCCAACCGGCGGCTTACAAGATGTATATATGGTGGCATAAAACCCTAGGTTGGCTGCAGTCCGACCCGGAAACGATCTGTACCGTACCGCTCCGCTCCGCTCTCCTTCATCACAAGTTGGACTTCATCAGTATAAACGAATTTGTATCACCATAAAACAACAATAGGTACAACTAAATATGGAGACATGTAGCAGAAGTGCAGAAAAAATAGCTCTGAACTTCTGTCCAGTGAGATTTCTTGGGCCGACACCTTGCTTGCTACAAATTACTAGACAGACTAGAAAAAGTAATTCATTGATCAAACTTTTGAAGGAAAAGCGACAGTCCAGATGATGTGTTTTACTCAAAGCCATGCTCAGAGCTTTGCTCTAATTTAATCAGTCATTGTGGCGTTGTGTCTTTTATGTTCGCCATCGTCATCGGCCTTGTCTATACCAACCACAACATTATAACAGACCTCCTGAGACCATAATAAAGGAAGAAACATATGTCAAAATAGAATGGCTTACTAAGACTAGGGAAGAAAAATCTCAACGCAATCTCCAATGTGTTTTGCCGGGGAAATTCTTTGAACACTTTTTTTAGCAGATTCATTGAACTCTTATATTTCCATATGCATTATCATGTGCTTCGTGTGGTTGGACGGCCTCCGCCGCCTAGCCTGCAATAGGATGTCCCAAAGCAGAGAGTTGATTTCCTTTGTTCTTGAACGAACGTCCGAGGCCCGTCTGGAGTGATCCAGCTAGGCCACATGACCCACCCACTGTTTTCATCGGTACCCGACGCGAGCAAATGGATCGGAGATGACAAGGCGATGCAGGAATTCCCCTGTAGGGTGTCTGCGTGTTCAGTAACAACACAACCAGTTTCCTCATACATCTATCAAACAGCAACAAACGCTTTCAACAAAATACACGGTAGTGTTCCCTGAAGGAGCCTAGGGCATTGACTTACGTAAGGAGAAAATAGGGCATGCAACAACTGATTTCATTGATAGGAATCGGTTGCTGTATATAGCATACAAGCAGCACACATCTCGCGGTAACAAGAATAGCAAGATTAGGCTGAAGAGTTATCTGTAGCTAGGGATCGTTAGAGATATTAACAAACTAACTGAAGCTAACTAACTCTGATATCATATTCAGTTAACACGCCCATCGAAAATGAAGGAAGAGAACCACGTACATTGTGCGTTTTGCGCAAGGGCACTTCCATCACGTTGCTCTCATGTAGACAGAAGTTGAGATTGCTAGTACTATCATATTCCGGATTACCCTATCCACGACCCTCGCGTCGCCCGCTGCGGGCGACTCAGGGATCCAATCCCGCGCCGCCGCCAGGGCCATCGGCGCCGCCTCTCCCCCGTCGCTGCCGCTGGCCTCGCCGCGGTGGCGGCGGCTCCCGCTGCCATAGGGTGGCTGGGGCAGTTCCGCGGTGGACGCGTAGGCGGTCGTCGCCCCGGTTCTCTCCGACGCGCGCGGTGGCGGCCAGGCGGCGACGTCCGGTCTTCGGCGGCGGGTTGCAGCGGCGGTGGTTGGCGCGGTGTGACAGGCGACGGCGGCCCCTCGTCCTGGCTGCCGGCTGCTGCGGCGCGGCCAGGGCCCGATGGGCCCAGATGGGCCGGGCGGGCTATGGCTGCGCGGCGCCTCCCGCGCGTCACGCCGTCCATTGAGGCGCGGTGTGTCCCGGCAGTCGTGTGGCTGGGCGTGCAGGGGCAGCATGCGGTCGGCGGGAGGTGGAGGCATCCCGGCGGCCTCCCTTTGCTGACACGTCGCGTCGGCTTTGGGTGCAGCTGTGCGCAAGCGTGGCTGGGCGTGTGTCTGTCCTGCAACACTCGGACGCCGGAGCGGCGGCCCCGGATTTGGTGGTGGTGTCGAGTTGAGCTAGGAGGTGGCTCAGCGCGAGGCGGACCTAGGCCCCGGCGCCTAGCTCTGTTGGTGGCCGTGGACCGTCGGGCGCGAGGGGCTGACGGTGTCTGCGTGCGGGGAGACGTTCCGTGGATCGGGCGAGGGTGGCGCTTCAGCATCGTATTCCCCTTGGGGCCTCGTCTTGGATGTTTCACCGGCCAGAGGCTGGATGTTTGGTGGTCAGCGGCGACGATCTTATCGTCTTCGGCTAGGTGGTGCATGGCCCTGGGGACGGCGTGGATGTCGGAGCGGCGGCTCCGAGCTCGCCTCCGCTGCGGCGCGTTGAGGTGTGTGGGTGTCGACCTTGCCTGCTTGGGCGGTTTCGTCGTCGACCTGTGTGGAGCGTGGCCCGTGGCCAGCGTTGATGTCGGAGCGGCGGCTCCGGATTTCGCCTCCGCTGTTGCGTTGAGGGCCTCCGCTGTGGCGTTGAGGGGTGTCGGCCTTGGCCGTTTGGGCGGTTAGGCCGTCGACTGAGTGTGGTGCGTGGCCTCGGAGCCGGCGTGGTGTGTTGTGTTGTTTGTATCCGGTTTTCGGCCAGTTTTTCTTATAAACTGGCCAATTCACTTCTTCTATATAATCGAAAAGGCAAGCCACTTGCCGGGTTTCAAAAAAAAAATAGTACTATCATATTCCGAAATACTTCCTCCGTTCGGAAAAGGATGACACAAAAATGATCTATCTATAGTTCATTTTTGTGACATCCTTTTCCAAACGGAGGGAGTACATCCTATTCCTAGCATATTTGTTGTCTCTGGACGGTGCGCTGCCAAATGATATGCCTAGGTCGTGCTGTGTTTCCTTTTCTTTTGGCCGGAGGCCTTCTGTAAGACGGTAGCCAGTCTTTAGCTTTATTTTCTTCTATCTATTAATACATTCAGTGCTCCTGCATGGCTCGAAAAAAAAGGAAGCTCACGGCCGTCTTACTGCAGAGTTAAATAGTGCAGTATGCGGCTCCCGTCCCCAAAATGTATATATCGGTGGATGCGTTGTACTACTCGCCGTTGTTCTTGGTGGTGTAAGGTAAGTTTATCGCGTAGCAATATGATAAGAAAGAAACATGAGAATACAACCAAATGCATGTTTTTCCGTTTTCTAGATACAGGCAAAAAATAATACATGCAACTAAATGTAGTGCACAATGTCGATTTTATTACATTTTCATAGTCATGCTGTGTGAAGTCACGGACGCAAACATTGCAGAGAAAACCCCCACCTTTACAGTCAAACTACTCCCCGTTCCCCTCGTGCTACAGTAGATCGAGGCGAAACAGAGGCGACCCGAAGCTTCGCCGGCGGATCCGCCGCTTCCCTCCGTCTCCGGCGCCGTCCTGGCGTCGCGAGGCGGGGGGAAGCCCCGGATCTCGTCCGTGCGAGTAGATAGGGGTAGTTTTCTAGGTTTTCTGTTCTTCGTCGTCGGCATCGGGCTGGAGAAGGTGTCGGCGACCTTGGAGAATAAGTCCTTCCCCTCCTCTCTCCGGTCCGGCGGCGCTGTCGTCGGGGAGGCTGTGGAGGTCTTCCGTCGGGCGTGGGCCTCTCTGTGCTCCTCAGGCCGGCCGTGGTGGCGAGGTGAGGTGCTGCGGGTGGTCGATGTCCCGTTTTGTTGCAGATGGTTCTGGTGGTTTTCTTCTCCGACGCTTCTGCTCCGGCCGGCCATGGTGGCGAGGGGAGCGGTGTCTAGAGGTGGTGCGTGGATGGCGGTGGTTGACCTTGGCGGCGCGGTGGCGGCTGGAAGACGGGCGGTTGCTGGGTGCTGGAGCTTCGGCCGTGTGCGTTCAGAGTTTCTCGGATCCGTCCTTCTGCGGCGGACAGCTCCTGCGGTCTACTACATGTTGTGGCGGCTCCTCCATCGCGGCGGCAGGTGGTACGGCGGCGCCGGCGACGGCTAGGTTCTTGGGGCGGGTAAGGATTCGATTGTGTTCTTTTCTGGTAGCTCGGGGTGTTCTTCGCGCTTTGTGTGTGTGTTGAGCTTCCTTGTATCTGTAATCGAATCCAGTTCAAAAAAAAAGAAGTCACGGACGCAAATGACACAAAATGCATGAGGGTAAGTGAGCACGAAAGGGAAAGCTACGTAGGCTGCCTCTCTGGCATCAGACCGCTCCGATGTGGCCTGCGCAATCTTCAAACGCCTCTTGGGTATGCCACCCCGGCATGCACCACGCGCTCGTTGACTAGGAAGCTGCGAAACCCTGCTATCCTGCAGCGCTGGCTGCACAGGACGTACATTTACCACAACTTTGAGGGCAGGACATCTGGCTAGTGTCCGAAAATGCTCATGTACGACCCAGTTCTTCATATCTAGCAGGGACGAATGGAATTGCGCTACAACTTTTCCTGATGTTTCCAAATCCTATATTCCTACCACCGTACTTCCAGCACGTCTTTGGCATGCTTTGGTGTCATTCCCAAAGAAACTCCATGCTTCTCGAGATGCACAAACACAACATATATAGTGTCTAGGACCTGTCATGAATGCAGAAAATAGAGTGATGCCTTTGTGTCATGCCTTTATTCGGTTCCGGTGATGGACGAGAGAGAAGAATGTCATGCCTTTGTCTTGCTCTAGTCGCCGTAGCTAGATTGTACGTACGATAATCCATTTATAATTTTTATTACTTCCGCGTTCTTTGTACTGACGTTGATGATGTGGCTGGTTCGTTGTAAAAAATATATATAAGATGATGAGCTAAATTTATAGATGTGGGGAACTTATTCTTTTTTCCCGTGTAACATCATTTGCATCCATGAACCCTTTGATGATCGATGTGACTAGCCACTTGCAGCGGCCTGGTGCATTTACACGTCTCGAGGAGAGCGCGTGTGGCACGGTGTTTTGACTCATAGGTTCAGTTGCACCTGCTATGGAGAATTCATTTTCAAATCTCAAAACTTTAAAAAAATGGGTATAAATCCGGCATTCTATGTGCACATAACTTTCTGTAAAAATATTTTTTTGTGTACTAGCTAGAAAAGACAAAAAAAATGTCTCGTAATGAGTCATTTTGGAGCACCGGAATTAGTCTTTTTTACACAAGCTATACAAATTATTTTTTTATCATAAAACTATTTGTGCGAATATAGAATATCCAGATGTACAGTCGAGATTTCTTACTTACAATTTTTTTATTTTAAATTTTAAATAATGGATTCATCTAGACCTTCAAGCTAAAACAGATTTTCCGTGCAGGCTCTCCTATATTGCGCATGTAGCAAGCACTAGGAGTGAATTGAATGCAATTATCATTTTACGGTCCAGACATTTGTCCGTTGCACTTGTAGTTATGTTTTCTCTTTTTAATTTAATTTTTTTTATTAATTATAAATATGTGTTTACTTTACAAATTAAGAAATAACTAATAGAAAAAACATGAGAAAATATCGATGCATTTAAAAATGTTCATTTTATTTGAAAATTCCATTTTTGAAAATTGCTTACGTGGTAAGAAATGTTGGGTTAAAAAAAGTTCCCGTGTACGAAAAATGTTCACACGTTGAAGAAAACTGTTGGCAAGTTTTACAAAAATAGTTCACAGGTCAGAACAAAAAAAAACTCTGCTGCTCTAAGGTGGATGCGCCAGTCTCCATGCGTGGAGGCAAGGATTGCACATGAGTGCAGAGATTGTGCGATAACACGATTACTCGCTGATCAACGAATACTAACTCTAGCCGCGTCAGTTTCATCTGTTGCTGTAGGCATTAGCCACTCTCATGTAGAATAGCTGATTGTCTGGGCATCGGCGTCGAACTGCTCACTCGCGCACATGATCTCGTTATAGCCTTCCATATATTCTGGATAGGTTACGCTAAGAACATGCGCCAAGAACGGATATTTGTCAACTTGTTTTGGGCTTGCCCGGTTCTGGGCTTTCTGCTCGTTTGGCAACTTGTACGGTTGTTTTTCCCCTATCTTAAGTGCAGTGGCAGAGTTGAACAGTCAAAAAAGACATGGGCGTTAGGATTTACCGAGACATGCTGATCTGGAATAATCTTTCTCTTTCCAGTTTGGGGAGAATTAGGCATGCTGATTGCTAATTTGTTTCAACTTTGACTCATTCCAAGGATCTATGTGTAATTTGCGGAGTTACTAAATCAACGGCCAGATGTTTTGCTTTTTTGGAACTTTGTTTCCTTTTTTCTTTGAATCATGCTTTCAGTATATAATAGTTGTAATTGGAATCATATACCACAAAGCATGAACAATGAGGACAACAAACAAAATGGCTATTGATAAATCGAAGCCGCACTTATCCATAGTATTGGATAAAAAAACAATAATCGACACTAAGCAAGTAGAGGAGCGACACAGATTAATGAATTGATGCACTAGCTATCTATTCCCAAAAATCGTACTGATGAAACGGATTAGGATTTATAGTTTCACACTCCCCTCCCGTTTAGGTTGGACAAACAGGAAGATCTAAAAAGTCAGATAGATGGAGGCCACAATTTTTATATTAAATAGTGTGTTCACCCGGGTTTAAACTTGAGACCACATGGTTCTGATAACAGATTGAACTAATTGACTAGCCAAATATTCGAAAATTTTGAGCGGATGGAAAGGGATAGGATTTATATTTTAACACGGATGATTACAATCTGGTGAAGCCCCTGGATGGCTCTCTTGCGGAGAGCAGCGTTACCACCCCGACGCTCTTTTCGTCTGCCATGATCTGACGCTAGGGCACCTCATGCATTAGTAGCTCGGCTACTCTGCTGGTACCATGATCGGGCACGTAGCCTCTGTTATGAGACTTGAGCAAGTTTGAACAGGCACCTACGACGAACGATGATAGTCCCCAGCTTCACAGAATAGGCTCGTACGAAGTGCAACATATGATCAAACCAAATTCGACAGTTAGGCACGTCAATATTTCCCAAGGACTACCGATCCTACTCCAATACCATCCACTAGCCATGTGTGTGCCAAATTTCCCATGTATGACAAAGTACATGAGTAAGCTCTACATGTCAAATGATCCGGGCGTACTGAATATATAGAGTTCAGGTTTGTGATACCATGAAGCAACTCCCCGTCAAACTATCGAAGAGGACAATGATAACCTACAATAGCTATTCACCAACCAATTCACTCTGTACCATGTGTATGGAGATCACGAACAAGTAAAAATTAAGAGTAAAAGGACTGCGCGGTCTATGAAGTTGCCAAGAAGTAGCGTATTGGTCACAAACTGGGAAAACGCAAACTATTGGTCACGAAGTTGCGGAGATTCGACACGTTCGTCACTCCGTCACCCACGCCGTGAAAAAGCTGACGTGGCACCGTTAGTCGTCACGTCGGTGACTGAATTTTTGCAGAAATCCCCCTAGAATCTTTTTGTAGCAAGGCTTCTGGGCGGCTAGCCACTGAGGAATCACCTATTTAACACAAGAAAGATCCATATGAGTAGATTTTTTTATCAGTCATGTAGAGAATAATAGGAAAATATATGTGGCTACCCTCATGTACTGGGCTTTCGACAAGTGTATGGGCCTTGCATCCTTTTTGGTGACCACCCTATGCATCTGCTCTGCATAGAACTGGACATCCACTCACGATCCTCCATATCCACACTGATTAATGCAGACATATGTACAACGTGTTTAATTTAACAAAGAGATTCATGCATCATCAAATCAATTATTTACAAAGCTATAGATTTTACGCGTTGAATGCACTCACCTATCACTACTAGGTAAAGATAAGTCCTAATCCCACCCGAGTATGTGTAGCTTGTGTTCGTTTCCACGTCTACTCCTATCCAAGACAGAATTTCGGCAGCACCTCCCCGCTGCTCTCCAAATACACGTCTCGACAAATATCGAGAGGATGTGTATCCGGAGAACAACAGGGAGGCGCCACCGAAATTTTGTCTCAGATAGGAGTAGAACATGGAAACGAACACAAACTACACATACTGGAGCTGTCCAAAAACGTGGACAATTCGAAACGGCCACGGTTATAAAAATATAGCTGTTTCTATATAAATGTATACCCTGGACAAGGTGCATACAAAAATATATACAAACAGCTCTTTGTATATAATGAATACCCTTGACAAGGCGTACACATAAATATACAAAGAGTTTCATGTTTATTTACCATAACCCTTGTGGCGCCCCGACCCGACTGTTATACCGTGATGCTGCGTGTCACCGGTTAAGCGATACAAGCGGAGGTTACGGGTTTACCAATCCCCGGTCAAAACCTTTGGCAGGCGTTGCTGGGTACACCTCACTCCAGACAACGCAACACCCCGATTGATGCCTTAACACGGGCGCAACCCTCAAGGCATAATAGTAAGATCAAGACTTGTGGAACAACTGGCACATCACAGACTCTACGACACAAAAATCATATAGTTCAACTCTTATACAGAGAAAGATAGCAAATGACAAACAGAGGTCACAGACCCAACATTACAACATGCGGAAGCGAAGTGTGTTGTTCTAAACAACAAGAACCAACATATGGCCTAAGAGGCCTGCAAATAAACATCCAGCGCCAGCTGTTCCGGGATGCCCCAAGCTGCCACCCGGGAACCCCAGACTACTCGTCGACGTTCACAAAGAACCCACCTTCGAAGTCGGTGAAGTCCTCCTCTGAAACAAAAGCAAAGACGTTGAGTTCGACGAACTCGCAAGATTAAGAGCTAATATATGCTCGATGATTAGCTGTCAAGGTTTTATGGCTCTTTTGCATAAAGCTGATTTTATTTATGAAAAACATAACTCAAAGGCATCGACTATTAGAACATTTTCAAAGAGGGGTAAGAAGTAACTCTTTTCTTTGAGATCACCTTTCTCAATCATCACCAACATCACCATTGTACCTGTTCATCAAAGGCACCTCCCCGAATCACCCTCGAGGAAGTCAACCTTACATTCATGGAATTGGTACCTCTCGTACCCAAGTTTTAATCATTCCGTTAAAGTTATTCTATGATCATCGTCCATTCCCAAGTCGTCCTTAACCGTGGACATGGCTTTTCGAAAAGATTTACCCTGCAGGGGTGTACAAATGTTTGCCACGCGTACCGTCCGGCCCATTACCTGCGCATTAGCTCTCTTCCTTGGAAAGCCGGCTGGGTGGGAGCGGTGTCGACTTCTCCCTCGTTAAGGACTTTCCAGGATCATCAGTGCCAGTAGGGCTGCCAGGATCACAACACCCCACCCCACGGCCACTTATTTTCCTATCACCACCATCCTCATCTCGGTTCAACACCATCACGCACGCGTAAATGGAAAGCCAAACTAGAGGACCCTGGCTAGCCCCGCTCGAGTTATTTAGTCTATGAGGGTTCCTGCAATTGCATAGGCCTCACGCATGGTTGCACGCTCAGTCTTGGTTCAGGAGGTACAGAACTCGCACCTAGGCGGTAAGAACGAGACAACCCACCACATTCCATGTGGCCTCTCATCCCCACCTTCTTAGCATTTTATTATCCATCTCCACAATTTTCCACCATCAACACCACTGTCACAAGTTAACACCTGTTTCCAGCATTTACCATCCCTAGTACAACTAGGCATTTCACTAAGCATGGCTAAGCACTTGCATAGCATAGTAAGTATTCCATGGCCAACAATACAAACCTATGGTAGTAGGAAGGTAGAACAGGTATTGGCAACAGGATTCTAATGCAACTAGTAGGATACTCTAATCCAGGCAAAAGACATTTAGAACCGCATGCAATATTATAGTGGAGAAAATAACTGCGGAAAATAGGATAAGATATGCTCAGAGGGGGGATTACGCTTGCCTTGTTCAGAGTGCTGGTAGTACTGCTCGGCGGGGTATTGAGGTGGAACCCCGTCTGCTTGATCTAACGAAGCACACACGGAAAAACAAATCAATCACCACACATGTGTACCATGCAATGCACAATCACATGATGACATGACAAGTTTGTGCAAGGTAGCATCATTTAGTTCATCTAGCAGGATTAAATGGAGAGCCAAATAATTAGGGCAATTATTCGGAAGCAACCCCATATTTCACTTTATGACCACATTGCTCATACATCTATTACATTACTAAGAAGTGGCTCAAATATGCATGAACATGGCATGAATGGATAGGGTTTGTTCTCCCGATCAAATTGGTACCTCATTTGCAAATTTCCGAGTACCGAAGAATAATTAGTGAATTATATAATTAAATGAATTTAATTCTTTTATTCAATTTAGGAGTAACATCAAATAAATATTTGTGATCATGAGTTTATATTCACATGGTTTGCTGGCATTTGAAACACTGATCATTTTGGTATCTTACATGTGCATTTCTGATGAACCGTTAGGGAGTTATGGCATTTCTAAAACAAGAGAGAAAGGAAACAGGAAAAACTGTTTAGCCGGCCCACAGCCCGGCTGGGCCGGTTTTTAGGCCGGCTATGGGCCAGAGAGGCCCGGCCTGTGGCCCGGTCTGGACCGGTTTCCCGGCCGGCCTTGCTCCCGAGGCGCCCGGCCTCACGCCCAGTTTGGGCCGGCCCAAGGCCGGCTAAGGGCCCGAGGCTGCCGGTCGTTAGCCCGGCTTGGCCGGATCCGCGGCCGGGCAAACGGCGATGGCGCGGTGGCTCCGGCGTGCTATGGGATCGGGGAAGCAGAGCGAGGGGGAGGGCAATGGAGAGGTCCAACGGGACGAGGATCTCACCCTGAGCTCGTGGTTGCTTGCGGTGGAGGCGAGGGATGTCGGGAGCAGCGGCAACGGTACGCGGCGTGCGACGGCCGGCGGCGGGGAAGACGAACTTGGCGGCGTCGATTCGCAGCAACCCGGCGCGATTCCTTCCGCGTGGAGGGGCAGCGCGGCGAGGCGGAGCTCCCCGCGCTCTTCGATTCGTCGGGGGCTGCTCGAAGCGACGGCGACGCGGCGTCAACGGCGAGCTCGGTTGCGAGCGCGTGGGGAGAGGGAACACGGAGAGAGGAGGCAGGTGAGCGAGGGGATAAGGGAGCAGGGCGGCTCGTGGGGGGGGACCTCCCTATCTCCTCGAAGCGGCAGGGGGCCAGTGGGGGCACGGCGAGCTCGAGGTCACTGGCGCCATGCCGTGGCCCCAGAAGCTACAGGAGGAAGAAGAAGCAGTTTTTGCAAATAGGCCCCTGGCCGAATTTCTTCCATCACGAACAGGTCCTCCTGGAATTACGAAGAGGTCCTTTTCCTGTTTTAAATTTAAAACCAGCACAACTTCAAGGATTTTATTAAGGCACTAAACAGTTTTAGAAAAATCTGCAAAAATCTGGGTAGCCTCCCAACAGCATGTAAAGGCACCACAAAAATTGGCATGTTGAAATAAAATAGTTTGGTACCACTTTGTTCGTGGACCGCAGCGAGGACGGTGCCGGCCAGGCCGGGCGCGGCGAGGACGGCTTGGGCCCGCGGCGGAGGAGGCGGCGCAGCGGCTTGGTGTCCGTTGGAGACGAGGAGGTGGCCGGGGACGGAGGTCGTTGTTGGCGAGGCGGAGGTCGACGGCAGGGCGGGCATGGCGCGGACGGAGGTCGACGGCAGGGCGGCCATGGCGACGCGGGATCCCCGGCCGCGCCCCGGAGCTGGTGCCGTCCCGCCGCAGCGGCGTGGGTGGCCGCGCCAGGCTCGCCGTGCTGTACGCATCCTCCCACATGAAGGAGGAGGAGGTGGAGGGCACGATGAGCGTGCCGGTAGACGCCGACCCAGACGGCCTCGCCCTCGCCCCGCGCGACGTGGCCGTGGCCGTGGTGGCCATCGACGCCTCAGTGCCGGAGCGCGGCGACGAGGCGGCCACAGCCGCCGCCGCCACCGCGACGGCCTTGGGGTCCTTGCAGCCGCAGCCGAGCGCGAAACTGACGCCGCTGAACCGCTTCCTCGCCGTCAAGGCGGGGCTCATCCCCTTCCTCGTCACTCAGTCGGTGTTGCCGGCGAAGCAGCGCGCACAGCACCTCCGGGACGGTGGCCAGCTCGGGTCGGCGTTGTGTGGCTGGGGAAGAAAGAAAAAGGAAAAAAAAAAGAAGAGGATATGTGCGTGGAGACTGATGAGAGAGAGGATATGTGCGTGGGGATCTGGGGCGACGAGAGCGAGAGAGGCGACGGATTTCCCTGCATGCGTGGTCCTGGCCTTAGCCAATCAGGAGCGAGCACAGGGAGCACAAGGATTATGTGCTTGTTTCAGGATGTTGGGAGCCGTCGATCATCCTTGGACCAAGACGTGGTGGTTTAATTAAATCGTGACTCGTTCACCAAAAAGAAGAAAAGATGCATGTTGTTCATCCTATCAACTGCTACTATTATTTCAAAAAAAACAACTACACATAAAAAGGACTTCATGCCAAATAATTTCATGGTTTGAATATTCTTTCACTTTATTTGATTTTTTGCTACCGCGTGAAGAAGTTTTTTGGATAAATATGGATAAATATCGCGTGAGGTTTGCTATGTCGTCGTCGATAATTTGCTACTGCGTGAAGTAGTATGGTTTGAATCTAGCAAATTCTTTCACTTCATAGCCATCAACAAACTCTATGTATATGGATAAATATGAGGATTAAAAATTAGTTGCATACAATTAACGTTTTTCGCAATGCTAAAGGGGCGTGATGTATGTGTGTGTGGTGTGGACCATTGAAAGTATGTGTTGAGGCGGAGTTTCCATTATACAATCCGCCCATGATACAATTCTTTTTTTAGAACATGATTTAGAGAAAGAGATAAACAAGAATGTTATCTTGTGTCTTTCGACCAATTATCAAGGTTTAAGATCAACTTTCACAAAAGCGAAATATTTTGCTTTGGCAAAGCCAAAGAGTTACAAGATGAATACCGACAAATAATTGGTTGTGATGTCGGCTCACTTACTTTTAGATACCTTGGTATCTCTATTCATTATCGTAAGTTGTCGAATAAGGAATGGAAAACAATAGAAGTCATTTTGAGCGCAAACTAGGTTGTTGGCTGGGAAATATACTCTCCTATGTTGATTAATCCAGTTTTGACTAGCTTGCCAATGTTCTTGTTATCTTTATTTGAGATACCCAAGTGGGCAAGGAAAATACTAGATTTCTATTGATCTCGCTTCTTCTCACAAATTGATCAATTGAAGATGAAGTATCGATTGACAAAATGGAATATTGTTTGCCGCCCAAAGGATCAAGGGGGTTTAGCAAATTGAGGTTCTAGATATCTACAAAACGTTCTTACTTAGCAAATGGCTTTTTAAGTTACTTCCTGACGAGGGAGTATGGCAGGAACTGTTGAAAATAAGTATCTCAGGATAAAACATTATCTCAGGTACAAGTAAAGTCAATGAATTCATCATTTTCGAAAGGTCTAATGAGGGTAAAAATTAATTTCCTCTCGATTGTGGTTCTTTTGTCATTGGCAATGGACAAGCAACGCGGTTTTGCGAGGATTCTTGGCTAGACGGAACCGCACTTGATGTCCATTATCTTTATCTTTACAATATAATGCAACGAAGAAATGTTATAGTCATAGCTGTTCTATTGTAGTCCTTAAATATTGAGGTTAGGAGGGCTTTAACTGGAGATAAATGGACCGCATGCACATTTGGAAGGAAAACTATATTTTCGAATGGAATTTAACTACCACATGCACATTTTCATCAAATCTATGTATGTGGATATGATTAACGGGCATACTAGGTTCGTACAAAAATACTCGTGGTGACTAAAAGTCCCTTTAAAAAAATGTGGACTTCATGCCAAATAATTTCATAGTATGTGTAGTTTGCTATGTCGCCGTCGATAATTTGCTACCGCGTGAAGAAGTTTTTTGGAAACTTTGTCAAAACTCAAGTTTATCATTTTTCCTATCCAAAGGACTCCATGCCAAAGGATTTCTTTTTTTGGGTATCTTTTCACTTTATTTTATTTTCTCGAAAAAACGGTCACAATGGGAGCCATGTCTACTCGTTGAAAGGGTCGAATTTTTCAAAAATATCGAAGGTTCTGTGATATAACCACTAATTGTATACCTTAAAATTATATTTGTAAAATTTTCAGAGCAAACTATCACACACTTGTAGTTCAAATTTGTGTTATTTTCGGAAAATAGGCATAAAGTCATTTAAATAGACAAAATGAGATAGAAACCGAGCAAATTTCTAATATTTACGGATTGTCCATCAAATATGGTCTAATTTGTGTGGAAATTGGATGGATGCCATTTTCCACCATATTTTGTGTACTTGCTTCACAAAAAATGTCATTTTTGACACTTAAAAAATAAAAAATGATATATATAAAAATAATTTGAACAAACTCAGTTCTGCAACATTGTTTGCCATACCAAGACACAACTATGTGTCAAATATGGGCACGTTATTACAAAATATGCCACGAGAATAGTCATACATAGGTCATTTGAGTCGAAACTTATACATGTTTATAGATGATTGAGCTTTTTGTGAAGAAGTTTTTTGAAAACTTTGTCAAAACTCAAGTTTATCATTTTTCCTATCAACTACTACACATATTAGGACTCCATGCCAAAGGATTTCTTTTTTTGACTAATTTTCATTTTCTTTTATTTTGTTGAAAAAAAGGTCACAATGGGAGCCATGTCTACTCGTTGAAAGGGGTCGAATTTTTCAAAAATATCGAAGGTTCTGTGATATAACTACTAATTGTGTACCTTAAAATTATTTTTGTAAAATTATCAGAGCAAATTATCACACACTTGTAGTTCAAATTTGTGTTACTTTGGAAAATAGGCATAAAGTCATTTAAATAGGCGAAATGAGATAGAAATCGAGAAAATTCCTAATATTTCCGGATTGTCCATCAAATATGGTCTAATTTGTGTGGAAATTAGATGGGTGCCATTTTCCACCATATTTTGTGTACTTGCTTCACAAAAAATGTCATTTTTGACACTTAAAAAATAAAAAATGATATATATAAAAATAATTTGAACAAACTCAGTTCTGCAACATTGTTTGCCATACCAAGACACAACTATGTGTCAAATATGGGCACGTTATCACAAAATATGCCACGGGAATAGTCATACATAGGTCATTTGAGTCGAAACTTATACATGTTTATAGATGATTGAGCTTTTTGTGAAGAAGTTTATTGAAAACTTTGTCAAAACTCCAGTTTATCATTTTTCCTATCAAAATGGTCAAAATGGACCCCGTGCCATAATTTGTGATAAAGTGTCCATATTTGACACATCGGTGTATTTTGGTATGGAAAATATTGTTGCCAAAAACAATTTTTAAAATATTTTTATAAATATCATTTTACATTTTTTAAGTACCAAAAATGACTTTTTTATTAAGCAAATATCAAAAATATGTTGCAAAAAGTCCTATACATGATGAAAAAGATGATATGGATGTCATATTTGGATTCCTCTCATTTTTCTAATCGATTTAGACATTTTATTTGTTAAATTTCGATTTACGGATTTAAAGATATGAATTATTCCATATTAGATGGAAAATAGGGGAAATAGCTATGCCTACGACTTACCTATGCCGAGGGCAAAACCGTCGGCATAGCCCCTGTGCCAAATCTATGCCGACGGCATATCCTATGCCGACGGCTTTGTCGACGGGCTGGCCTCGTCGGGACCTATTCCGACGGCCCCGATAAAAAGCCGTCGGCACAGGGTTTGGCCGTCGGCATAGATCCCCATTCCTGTAGTGCTCTTATGTTCTCCAACACCAAAGTGGGAATGTCTCACGGTGCTACTGCTTTTTGTGTGGTTTTCTGGCGTAGTTTTTTCTTATAAAACGGGCTACTGCTGAGCCTCATAAAAAAGAAGAACAATTCAGAACTGACACGCTTGTGCACTACCGTTATGAACCTCCATCAGTTGTGATTGTTTCGCTATATTTCCTAACGCCTCCCAGTGCCACTTTTTTGTTGTTGTTGTATTGGCGTCCAGATTTCTCAAACATTGATATGCTTTCTTCCCTAATATAACCAGCTGAATTCTCTGATATTCAGGTGCACACGCTTACGTCTTCACTTCATTGCCCCTGTTCTCGAGTTTTATAAGTGGTGAGACCAGTCATAACTTGCTCGACAAAACTTGTCCATGCTCCTGTAGTCCTTTACGCATGAGAGCTAACCGTGGATTCTTTTATGCCAAGGTCCATATATTGATGCTACATGAACAACTATATATAGGAGGTCAAAAATGGTGTTTTCTTAGCTAGCTGGTTCGACAACACGCGCATGCGCCTTGCTTTTCTCATAAGCGCCCGCACACAGCACCACGTTTGCCCCTTTCATACCATGTCAAGCCCACAACTGGCGCATCGTGTACTAATCTGTAGTCAGAAGTTCATGCACTACCCCAAACGGAGACATTCCTGACAGCCGGTTCCATTCCTGACGGTCCCGAGGCGTCCGTCACAAAAGAATCGTGTTTCTGACGTGGATGACCTCTCGTCAGGAAAGTTTACAGATTTTCGTGACGGCTGTCCGAATAACCGTCAGGAAAAACGCATACCGTCAGGAGCGACTAATTCTTTCGCGTCGCGCTGTTCTGACCGTCAGGATTGTTTACTCAGGCCGACGCGAAAGTTTGCTGGCCATCACGAACGTTTTTTTGCTCCTGCACGGGCCGTCTGCGCGCGAAGGGTGGAAAATTTTGGGGGCGCACGCGCGAAACATTGGGCTTTCGCGACGTGGACTGGGCCCAACGTCAGGAAAGAATAGGCAGTTTGGTCAATAAACCAGTCATGGCCGAGTGTTTTCCCCCAACTTTCTCTCCACCACACGAACTGCGCCGCCTCTGCTCACCATGGCGCCGCCAAGGTCTCGTCCGGCTAGCCTCCCCGATGCCAAGCCCTGCCCCGGCGCACTCCGCCGCATCCTCTCCTCCTCCGGAGCTGCTCCCCGTTCTCACATCTACCCTGCCGCCTCCTCTCCAACCTTACGGGGACGGATGTCGGCGCCCTGGATCTATGGCGAAGCTCGTGCGGCCGCATACTCTCTGGATCCACGTCGATCTGTACGATTCCCAGGTAATCTCTCATGTTCTTCTCTGTCCGCATCTTCTCTCAATATCTCAATCTATCCATGTCCAATCTAGCTTCGCCTCTCTCCGCATAAAGTCACGCAGTGTCCAACTTCTCTGTGATTGCAAGCCCAAATTTACATGCTTTTCTATAGTCAGGAGGACCCTTCTGTTTCTTGTATGTGCAGCAATGGAGCTGCTCTACACATATGTTACCCATCGGGAAGTGTGTCTGGATCTGTAGGACAAGGCAACATACAAGCTCTTCACGAGTGTAGGTAGTTTACTTGCTAGTACAATAACACCAAGTTAAGTTTTCGTAATTATTGCTTGTCTTGTCCAATTATGACTTGATTTCTTTTACGGTCTATGGAACATTTAAGATTTGAAATCATCACAATTTTTACTTTAATATGTTCTATTCACCATAGGTTCAGTTCATTGGTAGCCGAACCAAAGAAGGGCAAAATGATTCACCGGTTGATATGTGGAATATGAAGACACTGTTACTACCAGGTATAATTTTATTTGTTCATATGCTTCTCCTGCTCCCTTATAATTTAATAGCTAGAGGCACAAATTGTTTATGGGAGAAAGTGTTGCCTATAGTTAACATCAGGGAACAAAATGGCTGCCAAATAACATGATGAGATAAATGTAACTTTCTGCATTTTTATGTGCTATTTCTCATGTAACACTCCAATTCAAATTAAAGATCTTTTCTGTGAGACAAATGTGACCTTGCCATCCTTGACTACTTTAGATCCACATGATATATTTATCATCCCATTGCAAACTAAGTAACAAATTAGGGAATTACAATCTGATTGTGTGTACTAAATAATTCACATCCCTCTCCATTGACAGGTGCAATATCAACTCATTTGCATGATTTGCTTTGTATATGCTATTGCCCCAAGGCTAGCTAGCCTTTATTCGGGTCAGTGGTCTGGTATGTAGTGCTACTACCCCTGATTCCTCTATGCACATATTCTTACTTTCTTTCATTGGAAACTGGTTATGAAGTAATATGCTAGCTTATTTGTTAGGCTACAAGGCGCCTTTTCTTCTGGGTTGCACAAGTGGTTAAAAATATACTAGAAAAATAAAAGCCTAGATTTGTTTTCGCTAGAGTACCTTCAAGAAGTCAACATTTACAAGTATTGATCATGTAGACGCTGACCTCAAGTTCAGCAATAAATTTATTTCCTATAAAGAATATAACAACACGGAGCGGAGCAACTGAAAGTTGCTATACATCTATGCGTTTGAGTGATCTTGCCTTATCCGTGTGATCTTTCACTTGTTAATGATCTGGTTGAATATGCCACTGTAGGTCATATATGACAAGGTTGAATTCCAGTACGCGAAGACCTTGCTTTTGAAGATGGTCTGATGTATTATATTGATCCGGTATGTAGGCATATTTCCCTTGATATTGCTCTTGATTTTGTTATGCCCTACAATGACAAGATGAATGTTGGCAATGTTTACTTGTAGATATAGCATATCTGGTGTTCATTACAGATAGAATAGAAGGTTAAACTGAAACGTGAGAGCTTTGTGACTAAAGTGTACAATTTAGAAATGAAACAAATCATGCTACTTTGAATCAAATAACAGCCAACTGTAGGTTTTAATTTTCAGTTAAAATGGTTTGTAGTACTGTAATATATTTTTTACATGATTTGTTGTACTATATTTGAATTCCCCAAACTTAACTGATACACTCATCGTTGATTGAAGTTTGTTTGCGCAATGCAAGTACTTCATACTCGTGCCATATTCTTGTAGGTGAATGTAACTTACCCAACCCAAGAGCATACTCGTACTACTCCATTGATGAGAGTCTAATGTTGAAGAGCAAAGTGGTTCTACCCCATCTGGCCATCATGCTGCTACCCGAGCACAGGATCATTCACCCATGTTTGGAGAAGAATAAGCATAAGAATTGCTTTGTAGCTAGCATGTTGTAGTTTGCCTTTCTTTTGTCAATACTTCTGAACCTGAGTGTTCCTTGAGTGAATGTACTACTTATGTTGTAGTTTGCTATGGATTGTTTATGATCTTTGAATGTGGTTTCTGAATCAGAAGTGTGTGATCTGTTGCTAAAGGCAAAATAAAAATATTGCTGTCAATTTTCATTTATTTTTATATTAATTTGCTACTGTATTTTGAAATAACTAAATGCATCAGCAAACATTGGTGACGGACATCATGTGCTCCTGACAGCCACGCAGAACATCCTGTACCGTCAGCTTTGCTGCTTGTTCCTGACGGCCAAGCTTCCTGACGGAATTTCCTGACGGTTAAACCGTCAGCTTTATACTCATCCGTGGCTCCCGTGGGCTGTCAGGAAACACCGTCAGAAAAGTTTTTCCTGACCGCCACCCGTCAGGAATCACCCTCTTTCCTGACAGTCTGTTCCCGACGGTTCATTCCTGACGGGCACCGTCACGAATACATGTTCCTGACGGGTTTGGAGCTATTCCCGACGGTTCGCGGCCGTCAGGAATATTCCTGTTTGGGGTAGTGATGTGTTTACCGTGCACCCTCCGGATGTGCTTGCAGCGGAGGAGATCACCTTCTCCTCCTGGTGAGGCGACAAGTTGAGGCGAAAGATAGAGCTAGGATTGACGGAGTGGTAGCGTACACTGCCCAGTTTCTGTGGCGCGAGAGAAACAGTAGGATTTTTGATAATCGCTATAGCCCTTTTGGCATTGTTGCTGGGTATGTTAGGGGCGCAACTTCTGCCAGAGCGCTTGATTTTGTTAGAGTAGTAGATTATGACTTGGGCTGTGTCTGCATCATCTTAACACTATCCTATAAATGCTACACTTTTTCTACCTGCTATATGAATGGGCAGCACTCCTGCCGGCTTTTCGAAAAAGGAGTTCATGTGTTACTGGGACGTCATGTATTCATGTGCTTGCCTGACTAGTATGTTAGCACGCCGGTCGCCGTCGCACGATGGAGATAGAGAGAGAGCCACCTCTACAGGGAGGCAGGGACCACCGGCCGCCGCCGCCGCCACGTAGTCCACCGGCCACCACCGCCCTGGAAAAGTCGAAACCTGAATACATGAAGACGGGATGAAGGATAAACATCAAACAGCAAGGCTTAGAGGAGCAAGGGGGCTTAAATCGCCGGCAGAAAAATAACATGTTTAGTCTTTCACTGCGCTAAAGTCCGAGAAGTGAACGCTTATATTGGCGGATACAGACAAGTTTAATTTGCACTATGACAACTCACCGCTAAGTGCGGCCCGACAACTGCATCCCTCACGTGCTGAATCAGGTTTGCCCGTTTCTATTTAACACAGATGGACCACGTACGAGTCAGTAGAGGAGATTCAGACGGCGTATGCGGGAGAAAATAATTAAACTCAGCAGCGTCCACATTCAGAGATTCAGTCAAGTACCCGTTGGATCCAACAAGAGGATCAGAAGTGCAGAACCCCTTTCGAATTGGGTTGAAACTTGAAAGTCAGGCTCAAACAGTGAATTTTGTTTGTGTAATGGCATACCCACGTTGGGTCAGTAGCTAGTAGGTATATCGTTACGGAGCAGGGTGCGGGTTAACTTAGAAGGTCCGCGACCTTGTGGCGGCCCCTACTGATAGTTAGCACCTCGTACTACCATAGTATCACTACACTGTATGTGGAAGACCCTTTGCTCTTCAAGGTGTCCTAGAGCTGCATAATTCAAGGGTGTTTACGATTGTAACCTCAATTCAGGTTCGAGTGACTGCGAAGATTCCACTAGTACCCTACTATTGCTTTCCCAACGCATCCCAATCCTACAATATCACCACCCCGTCACCCACAAAAACGTGGTAGCTGCTTGATTTCGATGGCATTTCCAAATAAGTTACTTGAGCTCATCACTGAAATAGGTTAGTGCATGGCATACGGGATATTTATAGGTGTCATCCTATTCATCGTTTGGCCCGTAGAGTTAGAACATAGCTCAGTTATTTGAAATCGTTGAAGGACACTCGTGTGGTTTGACATTTAAATGGGCACTCAGAATTGAAGCACAACTCACCAACTATTTACTGACATTAGGAACGTACTCCATTATATTTTCACATGCATACTCTGTTAGTGTTTTCTCCAAACGGACTAATCTCTATGGGTTCGAACAAAGCAAAGGGGGACATGAAAACAAGGGTAATACGTTTGTGCTCGTAACAAGAAATCACCTGTGAGTGTGTTCAATTCCAATACCACTATGAGAAAAAAACCATTAGAACTTCACCCACAATCCTACCAATTTTCATATTACAAGTAAAGGTAAAGTAATTTAAATAAAATAACTAACAACAAACTAGCAACATACTCATTTGACGTTTTCTAACTTCTTAAACTCCCTAAGATTGTGAAGGTCATCATAAGAAGTTATTGTTTTACGGGTGGGCAATACTCATTTTCCCTTGTTAGTATTCTAGGTATTTTTATGGTCTTCTATTAATTCCCTTAAGTTCTAGCGTGATATGGTTCGTGCCGTATGCCCATATATTTTCCACATAATGATAAGTAACAGTAAAAATCGACTACCAACAAGCAACCATAGCGATATTACTCTAAACCATCCGATATGGTCTTCCAACAGTTCACATCGCTCGTCATCTTGTTTCTTTTACTACAAATTGATCGAACAAAATGGCCCACCTTACCATTTTGGGCTGCTATTCCAGTGATCGGCCAAGCCTAGCCTTGGTTAGTCAGGCCGCAAAAACAAAACGATCATATGGCCTTACATATAAGCCTTCTCTACTTCCATTTCCATTTTTCATCAATGTTACCGCGTCCGTCTTTTTTCGTTCCTTTTCCAGGTGATGCATATTCTAGGTAATTCTATGATACCTTAACTTGTCCAATTCTCCATCAGCAAATGGGATTTAAATTCATGATTTTTTTTCGTCAATGGCAACATCAGTTATGAAGCTCCAATATCGAAGGCGTAGCTTTTGGATATATGTGAGCCTTGAAACCTGTTACTTTTGGGCTTGAAGAAAGGTGTACGTGGTCTATATATGTTTCCCAATGTATACCAAGCCTTTGTGTCCTTGTTGCTTTTTTTAGACAAAGAGATTTTATTACTTAAGAGTTTTAAGCATTACACCCGGACCCTGCATTGGTAAGATGCACACAGCCACAAGTTCACGAGTTCACAAATAACCAGTTCTAAAATTAAAAAAGTGAATTACATATCATAATGAGAAATTGTAAAGCCGCCTAAGATGATGGTAGGTCGATCCGGTGACTATGTTGTCATCCATGCCGGGAGAATAACTCCCTGGCCGCAGCCTCCAAACGTGACGCCACCTCCAAAAACAAGTCTCGGTGCTCCACACGCTGTAGGGTCGACCATGCTCGTAACGTTGCTGTACACCGATAGATATGGGTACCTTTCGTCTAGAGTTCATTTTTTTCTGTTGGTATACAAATTTCCCAATGTGTGCTTAATACTTGGTTTGTATGTAGAATCTTGGCACCAGTTCTGTTTTGTAAATTTTCTGTGACATGTTGGAATAATTTCTGCTAAATTAGTGTGACCACGTCCAGTTTTTGTTCGTGTTGGACATCTTCTCACTGATCTAGAATGCATGTTACTTTATGCTATTTGAACCTGTTGGACTTGGCCTCACTCGTCTAACCTGCTGGCTACCGTCACTGTGTCAGTGAGCAGGCGGCGTTAGTGAGCAGGCGAAGATCACATGATCTTGATGTGGGTTGGCTGCTCTTATTGCGTGAGCGAGCAGGCCAAGAGCACAGTATCTTGATGCGCAGCTCGCCCCAGGAGCTAGGTGGCGTATAGCGGCAACCACGAAACCCACTTATACCCACTAAATAATATACGACTGCCCCATAGTCACTAGTAGAAAAAGAGCATTCCGTTCGGCCCTTTTGTCCCGGTCATTATTGGAACCGGGAGTAATGGGACCATTAGTCCCGGTACGAATGGCCAGGGCGACGGCCAGATTTAGTACCGGTTCGCCAACCGGGACTAAAGAGTTGCGGCAGGCAGCCACAAAGGTGGGGTCCAGCGCGAGACCTAACTTTTAGTACCGGTTCGTGATACCAACCCGGACTAAAGGTCCCGCATTTTTCATTTAATATGGAATAATTCATATCTTTATATCCGTAAGTCAAAATTTAATAAATAAAATGTCTAAATCAATTAGAAAAATGAGAGAAATCCAAATATGGCAACTATATCATCTTTTGGATCACAAAACGCATTTAACTAGGTGAAATTACTTTCGAAAAATCGACACAAACTCATTTAACTAGGCGAAATTACGTAGAAATCAAGAAAATTCCTAATACTTGGGAATTATTCATAAAATGTGGATTACTCTTTGTGAAATTAGATGGGTTCCATTTTGCACCATATCTGTTGTGGAGGTTTTTTTAAACTTTATTTGATTTTTTTTTTCAAAAAGCGGTCAAAATGGCCACCATGACCCTCCTCGAAAGAGGTCCAATTTTTTAAAACGATCGATGTTTCTGTGATATAAGTATATAACCACTAGTTGTGTATCTTAAAATATTTTTTTTAGAAAAATTCATACCAAACTATCAAACACTTATAGTTCAAATTTGGATTACTTTCGGAAAATAAGCATAAACTCATTTAACTAGGCGAAATTCGATAGAAATCAAGAAAATTCCTAATACTTGGGTATTATCCATGAAATGTGGACTACTCTTTGTGAGAATTAGATGAGTGCCATTTTTCAACTTATATTTTGCACTTGGTTCATAGAAAAAGTCATTTTTGCCACTTAGAAAAAGAAAAATGAAATTTCTAAAAATAATATGAAAAATCTCTTCGAAACCATTGCTTCCTATACCAAGATACATCTATTTCTCGAATATGAGAACTTTATCACAAATTATACCGTGGGAATTGCCATAACTTGGTCATTTGGATTGAAACTTATATATGTCTATACATGATAGACCTTTCTGTGAAGATTTTTTTGAACAATTTATAAAAAATCAAGTTTATCATTTTTCATAGCAACTAGTACACATAAAAGGGCTCCATGCCAGAGGATATATTTTTTCTATTTTTTTCACTTTATTTGATTTTTTTCAAAAAAATCAAAATCGCCACCATAACTATTCATCGAAAGAGGTCAAATTTTCTAAAACTATCGATATTTATGTGATATAACCGCTAGTTTTTTTATCTTAAAATGATTTAAAAAAATTCAGACCAAACTATCAAACACTTGTAGTTCAAATTTGGACTACTTTCGAAAAATCAGCATAAACTCATTTAACTAGCCGAAATTAGATAGAAATCAATAAAATTCCTAATACCTGGGTATTATCCATCAAATGTAGACTACACTTTGTGAGAATTAGATGGGTGCCATTTTGCACCATATTTTTTGTACTTGGTTCACAAAAATGGTTATTTTTGCCACTTAGAAAAAGAAAAATGATATTTATAATAATTTGAAAAATCCCTTCGGAATCATTGCTTTCTATACCAAGATACACCTATTTGTCGAATATGAGAACTTTATCACAAACTATGCTGTGGAAATTGTCATAACTTGATCATTTGGCTCCATGCTAGAGGTTTTTTTTTCCGTATCAAGTTTATCGATATTTCTGTGATACAAAAGATATGATTGATAGGACGTCATATTGGAATTCCTCTCATTTTTCTGATCAATTTAGACATTTTATTAACTCAAAAGTTAAGCGTGCTCAGGTTGAAGGATGGGTGACCGAATGGGAAGTTTGACCAGAATAAGTACTTTGACATGAGATTAAGTGTATAACTAGTTATTAAGTGTGTGGCTAACTGAGAAATTTCAGAATAATTAGGAATAGAATTAAGAATAGAATTGAAAATAATTGAGAATAGAATTGAAAATAAAATTAAAAAAATTTCTGGTACCTTTAGTCCCGGTTGGTAACACCAACCAGGACTAAACGTCCTCCATCCGCCCGTGCATGGCTCCGCCCACGTGGAGGGGGGGTCTTTAGTCTCGATTAGCTAGTCCCGGTTGAGAAACCGGGACTAAAGGCCCTGTAAAACCGGGACTAAAAGCCTGTTTCCACTAGTGAGTCCGCTCAGGTGGATACGTTCGCAGCGTCCACTGATCTGGAAGAATGGGATGTACGGTTTGCTACAGCTTTTCAACACCCCGCGCTCAACGAACGAATATCACTGGGTCGTGTTTCACTACTCTCTATCCCGATGACTCCCAATCATAAAACAATATGCCATTCACCACGTTGTACCACCAAGATTTCTCTTGCTACACCAAATAATTACCTTTCTAGAGGGAGGCAGACTATTGAATTTACAGAGCGCTCTTTTGTATGTGTGACATCCTCAATCAATATTCTTTAAAAGATTTCCAGTGGGTACATATATAGTCTCTACCTGCACTAGCTAGCCATCCACCAACCAGCTCTACCGCCTACGCAGATCACGAAGCACAACTTGTGTTTACATGCTTACTTAGTTTCCGTAGACTTCTGAACCATCAATCCGGGCGGGGCTACTCGTGCTATACGAGTCATTATTTGGTATCGTTTCCATCGGGCCGGAGTGAACAACGTTTCATGGCACTGAGTAAACGAAAGGAATGCATTATTGCCTAGTGCGTAGTTCATGCAAAACGTTAGCAAAGTGGGAAGCTGATAGACCTGGAACTCTAATGACAATGCATTTTTCTCCCAGACTTTCTTAGAGGGTACTGAGATTCAGGACATGGAGGATTTAACCAAACTGAGGCCATAACTGAAGTTTCACTTACGAGAAACCATCAAGAGGACTTTCCGACTTGAGAATTGAGATGCCTAACTGTTTTGATTCTGACTCAGATACAATGGCATGTGTTCGAGTTTACATTTTTTTTACCGGATTGTACTAAAAAAACCCTGGATTTTTTACCGAACCTAAATTTGATATTATTCGTGAGCTACATCTAGTTTATTTTATCTTTGGTCGGCTAGGTCATGTGCTTTAAACGAACACCTGATATAATGTAGGAGTAATAAGGTTCGCCAGTATGCTGTGTTTTGTGTAGAGGCTGGAAGCAATTATTTTCTTCATTTGTTCTAAGAGTTATATTTTTGTATAGAATCACTGCGAGATTGATTAAGGAGTGAATAAACATGTTCTTTAAGATTTATTGCATGAAGAGCACTGCTAAGATGACTTCCAATTTGTACAACCGAATAGCCTACCACTGTGGTCCTGAGAAGACCCTGCCAAATAAAGAGATTTGTGTTGTAATGTGACATAGTGTTAGGATGGATCAGCTATTGGTTTTTGCCAGATAAAGAGAATAATTTTCTCATTTTGGCTGGCGACAAATTGGTAAGACTTAGGACCAACATTTCTGGGGTACTTGACCACACAAACTTGATTTTAGAACTGATGGAATTCTGAACGTAAAAGCATTATTGATCGCCCGCTAGTATAACAGAAGAGAGCACAACAACCTCGAATAAACATCAACATAAAGACGTGAAAATTTGTTTTATTGCACAACAACCATCAAGTGACTCGTGGCTGGATTAGGAGTCCCTGGGTTCCAAAAGTTTGCTCTGGGCAAACGACTCAGTCTTGTGTAGCTCTCTTTAGGAGCACTATTACCTATGGGACGTTTCTTGGGGCCGGAACTCTAGCGACGGGGCACCCCATGCGGCTAAGGTCCTGCGAAGGCGTCCACATAGAGTAGCATGTAATGAGAAGCTAGATAAAGTTTGTATTTTCTACCCGCTTCAAAGGTACCAAAGGCAGATCGAACCGTGACGGCGCCCGACATCACAAGCGCGAGCCGTGCGAGGTGCAACGACCGAGCAAACCAGACTATATCACTTTGTACAAATTTTCTTCCCGGTGACTCCTAATTCTACACCGATGTCGTACACAACAATGCAACTGAGAGATTTCTCATACATACCCTCAGATACATCACTAAGCTCAACCTTTCCAATGATAACAGATAAACTGGATATATACACCCCATGATTGTGATACCGTGAAGCATTTATCAGTCAATTTTTATGAGAACAATCATACCCTGCAATTGCTATTCACTAACCAATTTGGATTCACTATGCAGATTACCAGTTTGGATAGACTATGCTAGTGCACGTGATGATTGCCCCTCTATAAATTTTGAAGAGATGAGAGCTGTTCGGAATATCACATAGCCGAACTTTATATATTTGCACTCAGAGGGAAACAAAGGGAGCATACCTCAAAATATTGAATTAGTCGGCATCCTTCGCTAGGTTAAGGTATAAGTAAAAAACCATGATGGCATGAGAGGGTTGTGCATGATATCTCGAATAGTTGTATACGTAGGATTGGGAGTGAATGGGAAACACAATAGTACATCGTTCACGGTTCACATAGCCATCTCGTCTTTAGTGACACCACCTTGAAATGGTTGAGCTCTAGCAAGTGTATAGCTTTAGGCGCTTGTAGTGAGGCCGTTAAAGGCCTGAAATGGTTGAGCTCTCTCTCGTAAGGGGGGGTGTACCTAACCAGATTAACTTTGGCAATATTATGTAAGAAAAAATTCAATCAACCGAGACACATAATGTTTACAAGTAAGATCTAGTTGTTTCCTCCTAAAGTTGGTAAAACATAGGATCTATTACTGATCGTTTTGTTAAATTCTTAACGGCAATGGTTTCATAGGTACGAGACTAGATAATGTTTGAGTGATTGAGTGGTTCCCTTACTCAGTTACGGGGCCAATGATGCTCAGTCAAAAGCCCGTGTGCCCTTGAATCGAAAGTAGGTTTACGGTGGATTTAAAACATGGTCTTAATTGTTTGGCATCCTGTAGCGAAGGGGAGCTGAAAGCAATTCTGATGATATCAGCTCTTTTTTAGAGTAATATTACCACGGCCTGTTTGCACCCAGCAATGAGGTATATAACCCATACAGGCATCACGTTGTCGAAACTCGTCATTTTCCCAGTTTCATGTCCCGAGAGTGATAAATCAAACCAGCGACAGGGCCATGTCGAGATTAAAACAGGGGTGACATGTCGGCCCCTAACACAATGAACATCACAACAAAGCGAAAGGGGTAGGTTTAGACAGTGATCTGATGCATCTAATGTCTGACTTGCCTGACGATTGCCACCGCGACGTGTGCAGACTGCAGAGATTAAATGATGAAGCAGGGGTAGATATTGATCAAATATTACATGGAGAAGGCTTATTTTTATCCTTTCAATAATTTATCAACCAACATACATGCTAGCATCATAAGAACATTATCAAGAAACACTCATCACACCAAAAGAGTGTAAACCGACTGCGACAAGTGATTTAAAACAACTAAACTACTTCGTACTGAGATGGATCGATCCTCTCACATAGCTATCCCTACATTACCTTGTCAGGAGTTGACATGTGAGCCCCATGCCAGGTGGGACCCATGTCAGTAACTCTGAGGTAGGATTGCTCACGTCAAGAGATCCCTATCCACTTCGTAGATGCTCGACCCTGTACTACTACGAAACAACCATCCATCATCCGCAGCGCACAAGTGAGTGTGGCAGAGGGAGCAGAGTGGCGAGGGAGGTGACGATTAGACTACATGCATGGATCAAACCCTACGTACCAATCTATGATGCCTCCTTCTTCTCTACACCCCTCACCGGCCTGTCGTTTGACTGTGACCCGATTTAGTAAACTAACAGCGAAATGTAGCGGTACGGGTGGGAAAGAAGATGAGAAAAAAAATGAGAAAAGTCCTTCAATGCAACGTGCAGAGAAATGAACCGGGTTGTGTGCACCATTGAATATGTGATTTTCTTGTGAAAGACAAAATCCACCCATCTAACTGCCACCTCCTTTTAAGCATCGGGGTAGATGGTGCATCGATAAGGGACGTTCAGTTAGAGTTAGACCTATCTTCGGAGGTGACCAGCGGCGTTGTTCCTTAGTTTAGGACAGCCTCTTATGCTCTTTAATTGTGTTGTAAGTGGTGGCCGTGTCTTCGGGGTCTTTTGCACTTCAAACTCTTCCTTTATAAATGGACGCTCTTGACATTGTGCCGTTGCAAAACCTGAGTGTAATTGATATCAATTTGGTATTAATATATTTCCTTTATCGAAAAGTATGTTATGACTAGCTCGAATTAAAAAAAAGTTGTGATGTAGTACGTAGAGTGGCTAGTATTGGGCTAGTCGCTAGTACGTGGAGCAGCTTTTTATATAGAACTGAACGTGCCTCTACGATTGTGCCCGATATGAAAGAGCTGGGCTTGGGAGGGTGCACGCGCCGGTGGCCTGCTCAATACTTGAGCACGTCGGGATATCGACGGAATACCGGTGGGCGCAGGCGGCCGTTCACCGCCGGCAGCGAATGCACTCCCTGGCGGCGCGGTTGCACTTGAACTCTTGAACACGGAGCCAAAGCCGATCATCGATACACTGTCACGCTTGCGCATCCGTCCCTTGGACTCGATGTAGGCGAGCTCATACCACATCGAGCTGCTGAACGTGTTGCGAGATCAGTGCAGCATGTGGATGCAGTTAAGCTAGTCGATCAAGTACTTGAACTCCGTCCCAAAATGCTGGATGTACGGCTTGCTTCCGTCGTTCACCACCCCGCGCGCCATGAAGGAACATCCCTGGATATTGTTTCACTACTTTTAATCCGAGGACTCCCAATCGTACAACAATATTATGTCATTCGCCGTGTAGTACGATACCACGAAGATTTCTCTTTTTTTTGAAGCCCGTTACCGTAGGGGAAGCCCCTACGGTTAATTTTCAATTATATATGGCCCCAAAAAAATGGAGGTAAAGTACAGGGTAAAAAGTTCAGGGAGGATGAAAGTCAAAATAAAGATACATAATTATGTAAAGGTATCTCTGGTCCACACAATAAGAGGAGAGACAAGAGCAGCCTTGACTCTATGCTGGTGAAGCAGCAAGATGTGCTGAAACTGAGCTTTCCATCCGCCAAAAGATGCAGCAATGGATTTGAATATGAGATCATTTCTGGTTTTCCAAATGTTCCAGGCTGCAGAGGCAATTATCTCCATGAAGCACGGTCCCGAAAAAGATTGAAAAGCAGATAACACCCGCGGAGAAATGTCCAGCTGTAAATTCCAAGTGATGCCTAAGGCAGCCCAGCAGGTCGCAGCAAAAGGGCAATCAAAGAATAGGTGATCCCTAGTTTCCAGAGTCTGGGTCGTGCATAGCACACAAGCGTTCCCCCCATCAACATGACGAAGATTTCTCTTGCTGCACCAAATAGATTACCTTTCCAAGGAGACTGACTCGGTTAAATATACAGAGCGCTCTTATATATATGTGACATCGTCACTCAGATTTCTGTAAAACTTTTAAAGAAGGTACATAGTCTTAATGAACCTCCACTTGCCATCTACCAACCAACTCTACCCAGGCATGACTATGCAAATCACGAAAAAGGACAAGGTGTGTTCACATGCTTACTTGATTTCATATTTATTATGAGAAATATTTGATGTACAGTCGACTTCTGAACCATCAATCCGGGCCGGGGCTAGTCGTCCATACCAGTCTTTGTGTCCATCGGAGTGAACCTGTCATAGGACTGAGAAAAGGAAAGGATTGCATTACCGCTTGATGAGCAGTTCATGCAAAACCTGAGCAAAGAGGGAAGCTGGTAGACCTGGAACTCTCTAGTGACAACGCATTTTCCGCCTACACGTTGTTAGTGGGTACTGAGATCCAGGACAAAGAGGAGTTAACCAAACGTGTAGAGCATAACTGAAGCTCCGCTTACCTATGTTACATAGCACGTAAAATAAGATATTTTAATAGGAAGCAAATCTTATACACATATTTGTATTGTGATTTTACAAACAAATAAATGAGATGTGGCTATGATACTACTATATGATACTATGCATTATGTGGGTGGTATCACACTAGTATCATATGCATGATACCGATTTATGATAATTCCCATTGTGACTAGTCTAACTCAAGGTCCGCTTACGAGATACCAACAAGAGGAATTGTCGACTTGAGAGTTTTGGTTCTGAATCAGACACGGTGGCATGTGTTTGCGTTTCATAGTTTACATACTTTTTACTTAATTTTGATATTATTGGCGAGGTACATCTAGTTTATTTTCTCTTTAATTGGTCAACCCTGTCATGTGCTTTCTTTAACGAACACCTTTATACAATTTAATAAGCTTGGTCAGTGTGTAGTTTATGTGTAGAGGATGGAAGCAATTATTATCTTCATTTTTCTAAGAGTTCTTATTTTTGTGTAGTTCTTAAAGATAGATTATATGAGGAGCACTACTAAGATGGTTTCCATTTTGTACAACATAATAGGCGACCACTATGGCCATGAGAAGAGCCTGCCTGGCAAATAGACCGTTGTTATAATGTCAAATAGTTTTCGGCAGGATAGATCATATTTAGTTTTGTGGCGGATAAAGAGAATAATTTTCTCATTTCGGCTGGCAATAAAATTGGTAAGACATAGGACGAAAAATATTTCTTGGGTACTTGGCCACGCAATTTTGAGGTACTTTAGAACTGATGGAACGCTTAATATAAAAGTTTTCTTTAGTGATACACTATGAGAGTGATACAGTCATTACGGTTTTGATGACATATCCACCTAACGTGATGTTTAGATGTGTTTCGCTGAAATTTATATGAGAACGGGGAAATTCTTAGTACATTCTGCATATATAGCGCTTAACCAAACCTCGCCTTGAGACATCAACCAAATCCAGAAGAAGCGGAGGGAGGTGTCGACACATCTCAGTGACGCCTGCAAGAAGGGGGAGGCAGCGCACGTGCGCTGTTGGAAACAACCAAAGATGCATCCAAAGCATCGCACACCTAACCTCATAGCCCACCATACTCGGTGCATACAACGTCCTGCATGTTGGTGTCCCCACCTCCGCAAAAACACCTTGCAAACATATTTAAAGGTCCACTGTCAGCCTGACCTCTAGCACGGCCTCTAGCATAGCAGAGGGACAACGCACCGCCCGCTATCACATCTTCTCCAACTACGTGTGGGCAGAAGAGACACGCCCACTCATGCAGCCCGCTTGGTTCCGATTGGGCCCACGACAGCACCTGAAGTGGAGAGGAAGCAGTGGACAAACCTATCTTGGCATGGGTTGCTCGGCCGAATTGGCTGTACCTCTTGGCATGGGTTGCTCGGCCGAATTGGCTGTACCTCTTTGGCCGATTGGGCCTTTCGCCGCTACGGTTATCACTCGTGCAAGAAAAACTACCAAAAGCATCACGAGGGCTAGGCGTCAGCCGGTTTGACAACAATTGTGTGCCTTGATTTATTTTTGCGAACCCAGCACCTGCACTAGATACTGCTTGGATCTGCGGCAACGGCCCGAGGAGTAGACCAGACCCAGAAGAGGCACCCATAGTGTATGCCAAATTGAGAATTTGGCTTTTGGGAGCATATTTGGCTTTGGCAACATAGTGGCTGCTCTAAGCTACGTGTCGATGTCCGATCGCTGTCACCAATAACCCAGTTCTCAATGTGTGAAGCAAACACATCAATACCATCTACACATTCATGGATCGGTACATAGTCAATAGCGACATCGAGATCCATTACATTGTGCTGAGGATCAGCTTTCCCACATCATGATTAAGGCACCATGTCCAGTGCAGTCCAAGGTGAAGCGTCAATATCACCAGGGTGGAGGAAAAATAGATGATGGAAAATTTGTCAGATAATCTAGTCATTAGAGCGTTAGTTTTATTTCAGGGTTTTAGTTAGCTTTGACGTGGGATGGCATGTCTGTAACGGCCGGCCATAGGGGAGAGCAAGGAACAATCGTCTCATTCGATGAATAAAAGGAAGAACAAGGCTGAAAAGTTGCATGTAGTTAGCAGCACAAACATGAGCTGCATGTTTCTATGAAGTTCTCTTCAAAAGTGTATCAGAATCACACCCGAGTAGAAAATACGCAAGTTATTACATGTTGCAGAACTGTCTCTAGCTCTTCTCTCGTGTGGGATGGTTCTCATTTCTGCCACGTTCGTTCACCTGGAGTGTGTAGCTAGGAGTCCAGTAGCAGCCCCAGCCCCGACTGGACAGCCAAACTGTCTTTGTCTGGAGTTCATAGAGTGGTCAACCCAATGAAGGGTCGTATATCAATCTAAGATGGCATGGAGCTGAATCCTGATGTTTCCTAACCCTAATATATATCGTTCTACTTTCCCTGACATTGCCAGAGCAAGAGTGTGTATGCTAATTCTACAATTAATAATTAAGTAGTGCGGGTGTCATACTCTAATCTTGTCTTTGGAATAGACCATTGGTGTCTTTGCTCCCATTTTTCTCTTGGTCCTTAGAAAAGGAAGAACGGTTTGTTTGTTCCATAGTCGTGCTCTTAAATAGGAAGATTTAGGTGTTTACTTGTTTCGACGTAGTGCAACAGTCATGCCATCCTGCAACCACATGCACCAAGGAGATACTTTCAGCAACACATGTGCATTATGGTGTAAACGAAATGGGTACATTATTACGAAGGAGGTGAACTAAAAGGTCACCGCAGTAATGGATCACCTTGTAGGCTTGTACTGCAAAATATGGAAACACAAAGCGAGAGCGTCAATTTGGCTCCTGGGCTTCATGGAGCCCGATATTTTTTTTAAAACGAAAATATTTAGACATCATATTTGTAAAGTTTTGCTAAAAATACGTTCAATTATAGGCTATATAAATATTGACAATATTTTGACATTAGAAATAATCTGGCAAAATCTGGCAATTGCGTGTAAATTATTTGGTAATAGTGTGTAATTAATCTGGTAATTCTAATGGTCCTTACGGATAGTGCATAAATATATTTGCTGATTATTGTGCCCTCTGTTAACATTAGCAGAAGTACCCGGTAACTGCGTGATAAAAATGTGGCAACAGAAATAGTTTTGAGTATTGCTTATTAACAATCTAATGACAAACCTGGTAATCAGGTGATAGTTAATCTGGTCACTATCACCACGGTGTTTCTAGGGTAGGTGTATCGAGAGTGTAGTGGGTAATGTGTAGGCATCGATTTTTTTTTGACAAGATGGTCACATGGGGTGATGGTGCCATCTAGAACAAAAAGTAGGCCAACCAGGGTCACGTGGGGTGGTGGAATTAATTCGCCCATGATTGGATGGACGCGTGGAGCAATTAGCCTGCGGCGGTGATTAGCGGATTATTGGGGCGCCGGACAGAACGTCATTCTGGGGCACGTTCGTTTGGTAGCACAGTCCGCCTATATCGACTTAGCGGCCCCATAACGTTGCTAGTAGCAAGTCTATCATGTTAAAGGATAGAGCCTGTATACGTTAGGATCATTTTTTTTTGTAACAACATTGTAACCACACGACGGTGTAAATGAACCGTTAGGTTGATTCTGACTTTCATCTTAAGAAACCCTAAGTAAATCTTGAGCTAGCTTCCGATCCCTATACAAACACGCAGGCATGCTGAGGTAAGTACATCGCTTCCCAGACCAATCCACATAAACTAAAGGTGTAATAGCATAGCCTGGCTGCCGCATCCATGGCTGGCTCTGGTTTTTGCTCCGCTCACTTTGGCAACACCCCCGTCGGCTAAGGCGTGACGGATAAGCTCGCCAAGGGCAACCACGTGTCGTGGAAACCCAGGTCATGTCCATGATGTCCGAGGTGCTCAGGTGGGACCTGAGAAGGCAGCGCCCGAGAAGGAACTCACCGTCACCAAGGGCCCTGACACGATCAATCAACCAAATCCTATGTACTGTATGCGGCTGGCGCAGGACCAACAGGTTCTTAGTTTTGTCCTGACCACACATTGTCGCGGGAAATGCTTACACATCGGCGGAGATTTCTCTTTTAAGAGAAAAAGGAGTTGACTGGTTTAGAGCAAACACACACCAACACAACACTAAGAAAGAGAAAGCGATGTAGCTAGATGTAGCTAGAGAAAAAGGGTGCCGCCTGGGGCATGGCATCCAACCGCTTTGATTTGGCCTGCACAATCTGGGAGCACAGCCTTTCGGTCATGCCACGCCGGCATGCACCACTCGCTCGCTAACCACAAAGCTAAATGACCCAGTCATCCAACAATCCTAGATGCATAGGACGTAGAAATGCAGATAACAACTGTGAAGGCATGACCTATGGCTAGTATCGCAAAATGCTCATGTACTGTCTAGCTCCTCAGATGTTGCGTTGACAACAGAAATTGTGCTGCTTATTTTCCTGATGTTTCCAAATCCTACAATCCTAGTTAGCACCGTACTTCTTGCCATGTCCTTGGCGTGCTTTACTGTCACTCCCAAAGAAACGCAATGCTTCTTGATGCACAAACACAACATATACCATCTAGTACCGGTGTTGGAGGGCAAAGAATAGAGGATTATATACTGACGCATATCCTCTCGTAGGCCCATGCATAGGTTGGTCTTGAATAATAAAAAAACATTAATATGCATTACTCAGCGTGGTACGTGTGACAGACTTACCACGATGCCGTGTAATCGTGTATGATGTGTTTTGCCTTTTGAGTCTTCAGCATGTATTACGTGGGCATTATGTGAGATAAAACTAGCATTCATGTTTGTTACTAGAAGACTCTGTAAGCATGTTGTAGCTTGTCCTAAATGTTTTCATGGTGTTTATTTTTTCTATATTCATTTGGGAAACTAATATTTTTTTGGGTAACAACTCTATATTGATACATGATTATAGTCGATTTTGTTTTTTGTGTTCGGCTATCACATTTTTTTAGATTATTCAACTATCACATATTATAATGCTTTTGCCATTGTTGAATATTTCAGGCCTTCTATCAAGTCATATGCATCTGGATGGTTCTTTCGGGGTTGAAGTTACAGACACATCGTATTTTAGATTTGTTACAACATTAACAATTAAAAAATTTCAACTAGTCAATTTTTTTTGACAATATCCCAAGCGATGTGTTTGCTATTGAAATTTGACCTCAACATGCAGGAGCTTTGTAACACCCTAGCCGCCCCTAGGATGGCGGTTTTTACCTTTGACAACCTTCATCGATCAACACTAGTCTTTGTTACACACTTTGTTCTCAATAGTGGGAAATTTGAAAGAACTTGCCGACCAATGACCCATCACAAAATTGCTCTGGGCCAAACACAATTAACACATAGCTTTTTGAGTCCAGCTTCCAGAAAAAAGATGTACCTTATTTATATGACTATTGATAAGATTTTGGGCTAGCATGTGTCACACCCCCCAAGCCAGGAGTGGCCCGTCTTTGCACACGGAATGGCAGGAAATTGTGTTCTACCAAAATTTGGGCCACTGTGAAAGAGAACCAGGTACAATACGGTAGAATGTGAAGAGAAATCCACTTCTAATACATGTCATTCAGGACAAGAGAAAGCGGAGACAATGGCGCCAGCAGAATAACTGCCGAGAACAACTTGGTTCCCTCGGCTAGCCTTGGAACAAAATGGTAGAAGGTGTGATTTTGTGCTTTTACTCTGGTTGAAAAGGTCAGCGCGATTGGGAATTTTTCTCTTCCATTTTATATCTCCTCCACCATGTTATTAAACCACTCTATTTAGGATGTCTCGATCTCCATTCTCATGGCGTAGGACTGGATTTGGGTAGACATGGACTCTCACTCGTCACAATCGGAGGAATCCGGCGGGTTTCTCTAACACACACACTCTCTCTCTATCTCTCTCTCTCTCTCCTTCAGCCGCGTACGCCTCTTTATGAGGGAGCGAGGCAAAACAACATCTTTGGCGTGATTTTACATCCCTATTAATATTAAACCTGAGATACTATGGAATGAAAAAGTTCATGTTTCTTTATGATATTCCAAACTTTATAATATTGCCGCCGTTACAAGATTAGATGCCGTTAGAAAATGCAATGCAGCGAGGTTGAAGATATAATGTATGAACCTTAGCAGGGCATGTTTAGAAAACATCGATAATCTTAATTGTATGAGTAATTCGACTATAGCAAAGGTCTTTAATGATGTAATAATGCATATGGTTTTTTGTAAGTGTAACTCACCTAGGCTTTTCGTATGTTTATGTCTATGGCCGGATTCCAGTCGACTTAGGTGTACCATCAGCCATGACATGTATCTATACGGATATCATCGGAACCATTTCTGGAAATGCAAGCCACATGCATTCGTCAGATTTAAACATGCATGCCGGGGTGGCCTCTGTGATAAAATTTGAGTACATGTAACCTTTTTAGGCGGCACAAACTGTGACGGTGTCCAGCATCACAGGGTGGATTCGTATAAATTGCAACATACGTTCGAACCAGATCTGACAATTTCGTACATCCGTGTCTCCCCAGGACTCCCGATCCAACTCCAATACCATCCACTACCATGTGTGTGCCAGATTTCCGTTGTATGACAAAGTAACATGACTAAGCTTAAGCTCTACCTTCCAAATGACAAAGCCTGCAGCAACCAGCCAAACGCTTCAAACCCTGCAGCCGTACCTGCGCACGGTGACAAAGCCTGCAGCAACCAGCCAAACGCTTCAAACCCTGCAGCCGTACCTGCGCACGGAGCGTCGCTCCGTCATGACGGTGCACCTCACAACGCCGGTGGGCTTCCGTATTGTCCCCGGCGCCCGGGGAGGCCGTGTCGGCGTTGCACACCCATGACACGAAGCTCGGCCTCCACCACCGACGTGTCCACGACACCCTCCTTGCACTCTAGCTCGCGTGCGGCAGGCAGTATCGCACGCCTTGTTGGCCGGTGATGCCCGGGGCCCGACAAGCTTTCTTGGACGGCCATGGTGACAGGGCACACGAGGCCGCGATGCTGTTCTTGCCCTTCACTGATTCAGATCGACCCCTGCATCATGTCCTACCCGATGAGGTCCATCACCACCGGCACCATGTCTCAGATATTTGACATATTTGCAGGGAGATGAGCCACCGTCACCGGGAGGCACGAGCAGAATATGAGGACCGACTCAATCGATCTGAACACAACAATAACTTAGGAGGGTTTCTACAAAAAAAAACTGGCTGCCCAAAACCTCACTTGATCAGCGTGTGACCGATTTTGACTGAAAACTGTCAACTAGACTAAAAAGTGACCACCAGTGCACAAACATGGCAAGTTGAGCGACCGGTTTTTCTGATTTGCAAGTTGAGTAACTTATCTGCACACATGCGACGAGTTGAGGGATCGCCAGTGCAATTAACTCCCTACCGTGGGTACTAGGATTCCACAAGTTCCTGCAACTCTAGATAATGCCTAATCGTCGGGGCATATCGTCATAGATGACAACCTCAACAAGCTGCACAGCTGCATCGATGTGATGTTCGGGTTTGAGCGGGCGGCCGGTTGAGCACGGCGTGCTGCAAGGTGACGGAGCTGCTTGTTCAAGACGCTCTCGGTGCTTGACCTCCGCTGTGCCCCATTGTACCTGCCGTAAATAGGAGGTCTCGACTTTTTTACCAGAAGAAAACATAAAACTGGTTCTGCCTTAAAATAACCGACACCTTTGTGGCCAAACCATTTTTTATTTAACGATTTCACAATTGTTGATTTCGCGATTCATGGGTGGCAACGGCGGGAACAAAGAGCGCCACGAAAGGTACGCACTAGGGAACGGAATGTACAACTCGTGCAACAGCGAGGCAGTGAACTTCTACCTCGTTCTTCCGCTGCTGGCTCGGCAGGTAAAAGATGAATGTATGCCAATTCCGGGTGGGCTGCTACCGTGTTGGGAGCCAAATCCTACGTCCCTACCGCCTGCTGTAGAGAGTGTTGTCATCACCGAGATGCCTGAGCTACAAGAGCCATGTGAGGAGCCATGTGAGCTTCAAGAGCCGATTCAAGAGCTGGACTTCGATAAGAGTGGTGTTGTGGACGGTGTGGTATCTCTCTCGCCCGAGTCCTCTGGGAGTGTGATTCTTGTAGGCGGTGTGGTTGCTACACCTGAGTCACCCTTGTGTGACGAGGTTGGCTCTTTGGAGCCTTTGGCGGTGGAAATGGCGCCATCCCCTCCTCCGTTTGAGTCCTACGAGTTGCCCTCCTCTGTGGATCTTTTTGACCGCGAAGGTTTTTTGGCACGTATAGATGAGGCGGTCTTTGCGCAAAAACTTGGTCGTCTGCTCGCCGGCTTGGAGGCAGCTAGCCCTGGATCTGACAAGGTGATTGCTTGCCTCATAGCTGAGGAGGCTTCTTCTGGCATAGTAAAAAAGGTGAAGAAGGCTCTTAGGAGAATAGGCAAGAAGGGTGGAGCCTTTGGTAAGGCGCCCGCGACTGCTTAATGGCAGCTGCGTGGTCCTAGGGTAGCTGTCAGCCTGCGGTTGCTTAGGTAGAGTGGGGTTGTTGTTTCGGGAGTTGCTGGCTTTAGGTGTTGCCTATTGTGGTTGTGTTGTTGTTGGTGTTTGTTGTATGGTTTTCGTCCGGTTTCTTCCACTAATAAACCGGACACCTTCTTCTTAATAAATGGCTGGGCAAAACTTTTGCCCCACGGTTAAAAAAAAATGTAGCCCCGAGTCAACTTGTCCATGCTCATGTAGTCCTGTTCGCGTGAGCTAACCGTGGACATTTTATGCCAAGGGTCCATATATTGATGATATATACTATTCCGTTATTGTTCGTGTGCAATGCTGCATGAACAACTATAGGCGGTCGAAAATGGTGTTTTCTTCGTGGGAAAGCACTTCATGTCAACCGGCTGATCCATGAGCTAGCTGGTTCGACAACACGCGCATGCGCCCTGCTTTTCTCATAAGCACATAGCACCACGTTTGCCCCGCGCATACCATGTCAAGCCCGCAACTGGCGTACCGTACTAATCTGTAGTCAGCAACTCAGGATTCATGTGCTACTGGGACATCCAGTATTCATGTGCTTGTCTGACTCGTATGTTAGCACGCCGGTCGCCGTCGCACGATGGAGATAGAGAGAGAGCCGCCTCTCCAGGGAGGCAGGGACCACCGGCCGCCGCCGCCACGTAGTCCACCACCACCGTTGCCCTGGAAAAGTCGAAACCTGAATACATGAAGACGGCATAAAGGATAAACGTCAAACAACAAGGTTTAGAGGAGCCAGGGGGATTAAATCGCATGCAGAAAAACGACATGTTTAGTCTTTTACTGTGCTAAGTTCCGAGATGTGAACGCTTATATTGGCGGATACAAAGAGGTTTATGATTTGCAGTATGAGAACCCTCTGCTAAGTGCGGCCCGACGACAGCACCTCTCACCCGCTGAGTCAGGTTGACGCGTTTCTACTTCACAGATGGACCACGTACGTATCAGTAGAGGAGATTCAGACGGCGTATGAGGGAGAAAATAATTAAGCTCAGCAGCGTCCACATTCAGGGATACGGACGAGTACCCGTTAGAGCCAACAAGAGGAACCGAAGTTCAGAACCCCTTTCGAATTGGGTTGGAACTTGAAAGTCAGGCTCAGACAGTGAATTTGGTTTGTGTAATGGCATACACACGCTGGGTCAGTAGCTATTAGGCATGTCTTCATGGAGCAGGGTGCGGGTTAACTTAGAAGGTCCGCGACCTTGCGGCAGCCGCTACTGCTAGTCAGCACATCGTACTACCATAGTATCACTACACTGTATGTGGAAGACCCTTTGCTCTTCAAGGTGTCCTAGAGCTGCATAATTCAAGGGTGTTTACGATTGTAACCTCAATTCAGGTTCGAGTGACTGCGAAGATTCCACCAGTACCCTACTATTGTTTCCCAACGCATCCCAATCCTACAATATCACCACCCAGTCACCCACAAAAACGTGGTAGCTGCTTGATTTCGATGGCATTGCCAAATAAGTTACTTGAGCTCATCACTGAAATAGGTTAGTGCATGGCATACGGGATATTTATAGGTGTCATCCTATTCATCGTTTGGCCCGTAGAGTTAGAACATAGCTCAGTTATTTGAAATCTTTGAAGGACACTCGTGTGGTTTGACATTTAAATGGGCACTCAGAATTGAAGCACAACTCACCAACTATTTACTGACATTAGGAACGTACTCCATTATATTTTCACATGCATACTCTGTTAGTGTTTTCTCCAAACGGACTAATCTCTATGGGTTCGAACAAAGCAAAGGGGGACATGAAAACAAGGGTAATACGTTTGTGCCCGTAACAATAAATCACCTGTGAGTGTGTTCAATTCCAATACCACTATGGGAAAAAAACCATTAGAACTTCACCCACAATCCTACCAATTTTCATATTACAAGTAAAGGTAAAGTAATTTAAATAAAATAACTAACAACAAACTAGCAACATACTCATTTGACGTTTTCTAACTTCTTAAACTCCCTAAGATTGTGAAGGTCATCATAAGAAGTTATTGTTTTACGGGTGGGCAATACTCATTTTCCCTTGTTAGTATTCTAGGTATTTTTATGGTCTTCTATTAATTCCCTTAAGTTCTAGCGTGATATGGTTCGTGCCGTATGCCCATATATTTTCCACATAATGATAAGTAACAGTAAAAATCGACTACCAACAAGCAACCATAGCGATATTACTCTAAACCATCCGATATGGTCTTCCAACAGTTCACATCGCTCGTCATCTTGTTTCTTTTACTACAAATTGATCGAACAAAATGGCCCACCTTACCATTTTGGGCTGCTATTCCAGTGATCGGCCAAGCCTAGCCTTGGTTAGTCAGGCCGCAAAAACAAAACGATCATATGGCCTTACATATAAGCCTTCTCTACTTCCATTTCCATTTTTCATCAATGTTACCGCGTCCGTCTTTTTTCGTTCCTTTTCCAGGTGATGCATATTCTAGGTAATTCTATGATACCTTAACTTGTCCAATTCTCCATCAGCAAATGGGATTTAAATTCATGATTTTTTTTCGTCAATGGCAACATCAGTTATGAAGCTCCAATATCGAAGGCGTAGCTTTTGGATATATGTGAGCCTTGAAACCTGTTACTTTTGGGCTTGAAGAAAGGTGTACGTGGTCTATATATGTTTCCCAATGTATACCAAGCCTTTGTGTCCTTGTTGCTTTTTTTAGACAAAGAGATTTTATTACTTAAGAGTTTTAAGCATTACACCCGGACCCTGCATTGGTAAGATGCACACAGCCACAAGTTCACGAGTTCACAAATAACCAGTTCTAAAATTAAAAAAGTGAATTACATATCATAATGAGAAATTGTAAAGCCGCCTAAGATGATGGTAGGTCGATCCGGTGACTATGTTGTCATCCATGCCGGGAGAATAACTCCCTGGCCGCAGCCTCCAAACGTGACGCCACCTCCAAAAACAAGTCTCGGTGCTCCACACGCTGTAGGGTCGACCATGCTCGTAACGTTGCTGTACACCGATAGATATGGGTACCTTTCGTCTAGAGTTCATTTTTTCTGTTGGTATACAAATTTCCCAATGTGTGCTTAATACTTGGTTTGTATGTAGAATCTTGGCACCAGTTCTGTTTTGTAAATTTTCTGTGACATGTTGGAATAATTTCTGCTAAATTAGTGTGACCACGTCCAGTTTTTGTTCGTGTTGGACATCTTCTCGCTGATCTAGAATGCATGTTACTTTATGCTATTTGAACCTGTTGGACTTGGCCTCACTCGTCTAACCTGCTGGCTACCGTCACTGTGTCAGTGAGCAGGCGGCGTTAGTGAGCAGGCGAAGATCACATGATCTTGATGCGGGTTGGCTGCTCTTATTGCGTGAGCGAGCAGGCCAAGAGCACAGTATCTTGATGCGCAGCTCGCCCCAGGAGCTAGGTGGCGTATAGCGGCAACCACGAAACCCACTTATACCCACTAAATAATATACGACTGCCCCATAGTCACTAGTAGAAAAAGAGCATTCCGTTCGGCCCTTTTGTCACGGTCATTATTGGAACCGGGAGTAATGGGACCATTAGTCCCGGTACGAATGGCCAGGGCGACGGCCAGATTTAGTCCCGGTTCGTAGGGGACCTTTAGCCCCGGTTGGTAACACCAACCGGGACTAAAGAGTTGCGGCAGGCAGCCACAAAGGTGGGGTCCAGCGCGAGACCCTAACTTTTAGTACCGGTTCGTGATACCAACCCGGACTAAAGGTCCCGCATTTTTCATTTAATATGGAATAATTCATATCTTTATATCCGTAAGTCAAAATTTAATAAATAAAATGTCTAAATCAATTAGAAAAATGAGAGAAATCCAAATATGACAACTATATCATCTTTTGGATCACAAAACGCATTTAACTAGGTGAAATTACTTTCGAAAAATCGACACAAACTCATTTAACTAGGCGAAATTAGGTAGAAATCAAGAAAATTCCTAATACTTGGGAATTATTCATAAAATGTGGATTACTCTTTGTGAAATTAGATGGGTTCCATTTTGCACCATATCTGTTTGGAGGTTTTTTAAACTTTATTTGATTTTTTTTTCAAAAAGCGGTCAAAATGGCCACCATGACCCTCCTCGAAAGAGGTCCAATTTTTTAAAACGATCGATGTTTCTGTGATATAAGTATATAACCACTAGTTGTGTATCTTAAAATATTTTTTTTAGAAAAATTCATACCAAACTATCAAACACTTATAGTTCAAATTTGGATTACTTTCGGAAAATAAGCATAAACTCATTTAACTAGGCGAAATTCGATAGAAATCAAGAAAATTCCTAATACTTGGGTATTATCCATGAAATGTGGACTACTCTTTGTGAGAATTAGATGAGTGCCATTTTTCAACTTATATTTTGCACTGGTTCATAGAAAAAGTCATTTTTGCCACTTAGAAAAAGAAAAATGAAATTTCTAAAAATAATATGAAAAATCTCTTCGAAACCATTGCTTCCTATACCAAGATACATCTATTTCTCGAATACGAGAACTTTATCACAAATTATACCGTGGGAATTGCCATAACTTGGTCATTTGGATTGAAACTTATATATGTCTATACATGATAGACCTTTCTGTGAAGATTTTTTTGAACAATTTATAAAAAATCAAGTTTATCATTTTTCATAGCAACTAGTACACATAAAAGGGCTCCATGCCAGAGGATATATTTTTTCTAGTTTTTTTCACTTTATTTGATTTTTTTCAAAAAAAGTCAAAATCGCCACCATAACTATTCATCGAAAGAGGTCAAATTTTCTAAAACTATCGATATTTATGTGATATAACCGCTAGTTTTTTATCTTAAAATGATTTAAAAAAATTCAGACCAAACTATCAAACACTTGTAGTTCAAATTTGGACTACTTTCGAAAAATCAGCATAAACTCATTTAACTAGCCGAAATTAGATAGAAATCAATAAAATTCCTAATACCTGGGTATTATCCATCAAATGTAGACTACACTTTGTGAGAATTAGATGGGTGCCATTTTGCACCATATTTTTTGTACTTGGTTCACAAAAATGGTTATTTTTGCCACTTAGAAAAAGAAAAATGATATTTATAATAATTTGAAAAATCCCTTCGGAATCATTGCTTTCTATACCAAGATACACCTATTTGTCGAATATGAAACTTTATCACAAACTATGCTGTGGAAATTGTCATAACTTGATCATTTGGCTCCATGCTAGAGGTTTTTTTTTCCGTATCAAGTTTATCGATATTTCTGTGATACAAAAGATATGATTGATAGGACGTCATATTGGAATTCCTCTCATTTTTCTGATCAATTTAGACATTTTATTAACTCAAAGTTAAGCGTGCTCAGGCTGGAGGATGGGTGACCGAATGGGAAGTTTGACCAGAATAAGTACTTTGACATGAGATTAAGTGTATAACTAGTTATTAAGTGTGTGGCTAAGTGAGAAATTTCAGAATAGAATTAGGAATAGAATTAAGAATAGAATTGAAAATAATTGAGAATAGAATTGAAAATAAAATTAAAAAAATTTCTGGTACCTTTAGTCCCGGTTGGTAACACCAACCAGGACTAAACGTCCTCCATCCGCCCGCGCATGGCTCCGCCCACGTGGAGGGGGGGTCTTTAGTCTCGATTAGCTAGTCCCGGTTGAAACCGGGACTAAAGGCCCTGTAAAACCGGGACTAAAAGCCGTTTCCACTAGTGAGTCCGCTCAGGTGGATACGTTCGCAGCGTCCACTGATCTGGAAGAATGGGATGTACGGTTTGCTACAGCTTTTCAACACCCCGCGCTCAACGAACGAATATCACTGGGTCGTGTTTCACTACTCTCTATCCCGATGACTCCCAATCATAAAACAATATGCCATTCACCACGTTGTACCACCAAGATTTCTCTTGCTACACCAAATAATTACCTTTCTAGAGGGAGGCAGACTATTGAATTTACAGAGCGCTCTTTTGTATGTGTGACATCCTCAATCAATATTCTTTAAAAGATTTCCAGTGGGTACATATATAGTCTCTACCTGCACTAGCTAGCCATCCACCAACCAGCTCTACCGCCTACGCAGATCACGAAGCACAACTTGTGTTTACATGCTTACTTAGTTTCCGTAGACTTCTGAACCATCAATCCGGGCGGGGCTACTCGTGTTATACGAGTCATTATTTGGTATCGTTTCCATCGGGCCGGAGTGAACAACGTTCATGGCACTGAGTAAACGAAAGGAATGCATTATTGCCTAGTGCGTAGTTCATGCAAAACGTTAGCAAAGTGGGAAGCTGATAGACCTGGAACTCTAATGACAATGCATTTTTCTCCCAGACTTTCTTAGAGGGTACTGAGATTCAGGACATGGAGGATTTAACCAAACTGAGGCCATAACTGAAGTTTCACTTACGAGAAACCATCAAGAGGACTTTCCGACTTGAGAATTGAGATGCCTAACTGTTTTGATTCTGACTCAGATACAATGGCATGTGTTCGAGTTTACATTTTTTTTACCGGAATGTACTAAAAAAACCCTGGATTTTTTACCGAACCTAAATTTGATATTATTCGTGAGCTACATCTAGTTTATTTTATCTTTGGTCGGCTAGGTCATGTGCTTTAAACGAACACCTGATATAATGTAGGAGTAATAAGGTTCGCCAGTATGCTGTGTTTTGTGTAGAGGCTGGAAGCAATTATTTTCTTCATTTGTTCTAAGAGTTATATTTTTGTATAGAATCACTGCGAGATTGATTAAGGAGTGAATAAACACGTTCTTTAAGATTTATTGCATGAAGAGCACTGCTAAGATGACTTCCAATTTGTACAACCGAATAGCCTACCACTGTGGTCCTGAGAAGACCCTGCCAAATAAAGAGATTTGTGTTGTAATGTGACATAGTGTTAGGATGGATCAGCTATTGGTTTTTGCCAGATAAAGAGAATAATTTTCTCATTTTGGCTGGCGACAAATTGGTAAGACTTAGGACCAACATTTCTGGGGTACTTGACCACACAAACTTGATTTTAGAACTGATGGAATTCTGAACGTAAAAGCATTATTGATCGCCCGCTAGTATAACAGAAGAGAGCACAACAACCTCGAATAAACATCAACATAAAGACGTGAAAATTTGTTTTATTGCACAACAACCATCAAGTGACTCGTGGCTGGATTAGGAGTCCCTGGGTTCCAAAAGTTTGCTCTGGGCAAACGACTCAGTCTTGTGTAGCTCTCTTTAGGAGCACTATTACCTATGGGACGTTTCTTGGGGCCGGAGAGCTCTAGCGACGGGGCACCCCATGCGGCTAAGGTCCTGCGAAGGCGTCCACATAGAGTAGCATGTAATGAGAAGCTAGATAAAGTTTGTATTTTCTACCCGCTTCAAAGGTACCAAAGGCAGATCGAACCGTGACGGCGCCCGACATCACAAGCGCGAGCCGTGCGAGGTGCAACGACCGAGCAAACCAGACTATATCACTTTGTACAAATTTTCTTCCCGGTGACTCCTAATTCTACACCGATGCCGTACACAACAATGCAACTGAGAGATTTCTCATACATACCCTCAGATACATCACTAAGCTCAACCTTTCCAATGATAACAGATAAACTGGATATATACACCCCATGATTGTGATACCGTGAAGCATTTATCAGTCAATTTTTATGAGAACAATCATACCCTGCAATTGCTATTCACTAACCAATTTGGATTGACTATGCAGATTACCAGTTTGGATAGACTATGCTAGTGCACGTGATGATTGCCCCTCTATAAATTTTGAAGAGATGAGAGCTGTTCGGAATATCACATAGCCGAACTTTATATATTTGCACTCAGAGGGAAACAAAGGGAGCATACCTCAAAATATTGAATTAGTCGGCATCCTTCGCTAGGTTAAGGTATAAGTAAAAAACCATGATGGCATGAGAGGGTTGTGCATGATATCTCGAATAGTTGTATACGTAGGATTGGGAGTGAATGGGAAACACAATAGTACATCGTTCACGGTTCACATAGCCATCTCGTCTTTAGTGACACCACCTTGAAATGGTTGAGCTCTAGCAAGTGTATAGCTTTAGGCGCTTGTAGTGAGGCCGTTAAAGGCCTGAAATGGTTGAGCTCTCTCTCGTAAGGGGGGTGTACCTAACCAGATTAACTTTGGCAATATTATGTAAGAAAAAATTCAATCAACCGAGACACATAATGTTTACAAGTAAGATCTAGTTGTTTCCTCCTAAAGTTGGTAAAACATAGGATCTATTACTGATCGTTTTGTTAAATTCTTAACGGCAATGGTTTCATAGGTACGAGACTAGATAATGTTTGAGTGATTGAGTGGTTCCCTTACTCAGTTACGGGGCCAATGATGCTCAGTCAAAAGCCCGTGTGCCCTTGAATCGAAAGTAGGTTTACGGTGGATTTAAAACATGGTCTTAATTGTTTGGCATCCTGTAGCGAAGGGGAGCTGAAAGCAATTCTGATGATATCAGCTCTTTTTTAGAGTAATATTACCACGGCCTGTTTGCACCCAGCAATGAGGTATATAACCCATACAGGCATCACGTTGTCGAAACTCGTCATTTTCCCAGTTTCATGTCCCGAGAGTGATAAATCAAACCAGCGACAGGGCCATGTCGAGATTAAAACAGGGGTGACATGTCGGCCCCTAACACAATGAACATCACAACAAAGCGAAAGGGGTAGGTTTAGACAGTGATCTGATGCATCTAATGTCTGACTTGCCTGACGATTGCCACCGCGACGTGTGCAGACTGCAGAGATTAAATGATGAAGCAGGGGTAGATATTGATCAAATATTACATGGAGAAGGCTTATTTTTATCCTTTCAATAATTTATCAACCAACATACATGCTAGCATCATAAGAACATTATCAAGAAACACTCATCACACCAAAAGAGTGTAAACCGACTGCGACAAGTGATTTAAAACAACTAAACTACTTCGTACTGAGATGGATCGATCCTCTCACATAGCTATCCCTACATTACCTTGTCAGGAGTTGACATGTGAGCCCCATGCCAGGTGGGACCCATGTCAGTAACTCTGAGGTAGGATTGCTCACGTCAAGAGATCCCTATCCACTTCGTAGATGCTCGACCCTGTACTACTACGAAACAACCATCCATCATCCGCAGCGCACAAGTGAGTGTGGCAGAGGGAGCAGAGTGGCGAGGGAGGTGACGATTAGACTACATGCATGGATCAAACCCTACGTACCAATCTATGATGCCTCCTTCTTCTCTACACCCCTCACCGGCCTGTCGTTTGACTGTGACCCGATTTAGTAAACTAACAGCGAAATGTAGCGGTACGGGTGGGAAAGAAGATGAGAAAAAAAATGAGAAAAGTCCTTCAATGCAACGTGCAGAGAAATGAACCGGGTTGTGTGCACCATTGAATATGTGATTTTCTTGTGAAAGACAAAATCCACCCATCTAACTGCCACCTCCTTTTAAGCATCGGGGTAGATGGTGCATCGATAAGGGACGTTCAGTTAGAGTTAGACCTATCTTCGGAGGTGACCAGCGGCGTTGTTCCTTAGTTTAGGACAGCCTCTTATGCTCTTTAATTGTGTTGTAAGTGGTGGCCGTGTCTTCGGGGTCTTTTGCACTTCAAACTCTTCCTTTATAAATGGACGCTCTTGACATTGTGCCGTTGCAAAACCTGAGTGTAATTGATATCAATTTGGTATTAATATATTTCCTTTATCGAAAAGTATGTTATGACTAGCTCGAATTAAAAAAAAGTTGTGATGTAGTACGTAGAGTGGCTAGTATTGGGCTAGTCGCTAGTACGTGGAGCAGCTTTTTATATAGAACTGAACGTGTCTCTACGATTGTGCCCGATATGAAAGAGCTGGGCTTGGGAGGGGCCTGGCCTGCTCAATACTTGAGCACGTCGGGATATCGACGGAATACCGGTGGGCGCAGGCGGCCGTTCACCGCCGGCAGCGAATGCACTCCCTGGCGGCGCGGTTGCACTTGAACTCTTGAACACGGAGCCAAAGCCGATCATCGATACACTGTCACGCTTGCGCATCCGTCCCTTGGACTCGATGTAGGCGAGCTCATACCACATCGAGCTGCTGAACGTGTTGCGAGATCAGTGCAGCATGTGGATGCAGTTAAGCTAGTCGATCAAGTACTTGAACTCCGTCCCAAAATGCTGGATGTACGGCTTGCTTCCGTCGTTCACCACCCCGCGCGTCATGAAGGAACATCCCTGGATATTGTTTCACTACTTTTAATCCGAGGACTCCCAATCGTACAACAATATTATGTCATTCGCCGTGTAGTACGATACCACGAAGATTTCTCTTTTTTTTGAAGCCCGTTACCGTAGGGGAAGCCCCTACGGTTAATTTTCAATTATATATGGCCCCAAAAAAATGGAGGTAAAGTACAGGGTAAAAAGTTCAGGGAGGATGAAAGTCAAAATAAAGATACATAATTATGTAAAGGTATCTCTGGTCCACACAATAAGAGGAGAGACAAGAGCAGCCTTGACTCTATGCTGGTGAAGCAGCAAGATGTGCTGAAACTGAGCTTTCCATCCGCCAAAAGATGCAGCAATGGATTTGAATATGAGATCATTTCTGGTTTTCCAAATGTTCCAGGCTGCAGAGGCAATTATCTCCATGAAGCACGGTCCCGAAAAAGATTGAAAAGCAGATAACACCCGCGGAGAAATGTCCAGCTGTAAATTCCAAGTGATGCCTAAGGCAGCCCAGCAGGTCGCAGCAAAAGGGCAATCAAAGAATAGGTGATCCCTAGTTTCCAGAGTCTGGGTCATGCATAGCACACAAGCGTTCCCCCCATCAACATGATGAAGATTTCTCTTGCTGCACCAAATAGATTACCTTTCCAAGGAGACGGACTCGGTTAAATATACAGAGCGCTCTTATATATATGTGACATCGTCACTCAGATTTCTGTAAAACTTTTAAAGAAGGTACATAGTCTTAATGAACCTCCACTTGCCATCTACCAACCAACTCTACCCAGGCATGACTATGCAAATCACGAAAAAGGACAAGGTGTGTTCACATGCTTACTTGATTTCATATTTATTATGAGAAATATTTGATGTACAGTCGACTTCTGAACCATCAATCCGGGCCGGGGCTAGTCGTCCATACCAGTCTTTGTGTCCATCGGAGTGAACCTGTCATAGGACTGAGAAAAGGAAAGGATTGCATTACCGCTTGATGAGCAGTTCATGCAAAACCTGAGCAAAGAGGGAAGCTGGTAGACCTGGAACTCTCTAATGACAACGCATTTTCCGCCTACACGTTGTTAGTGGGTACTGAGATCCAGGACAAAGAGGAGTTAACCAAACGTGTAGAGCATAACTGAAGCTCCGCTTACCTATGTTACATAGCACGTAAAATAAGATATTTTAATAGGAAGCAAATCTTATACACATATTTGTATTGTGATTTTACAAACAAATAAATGAGATGTGGCTATGATACTACTATATGATACTATGCATTATGTGGGTGGTATCATACACTAGTATCATATGCATGATACCGATTTATGATAATTCCCATTGTGACTAGTCTAACTCAAGGTCCGCTTACGAGATACCAACAAGAGGAATTGTCGACTTGAGAGTTTTGGTTCTGAATCAGACACGGTGGCATGTGTTTGCGTTTCATAGTTTACATACTTTTTACTTAATTTTGATATTATTGGCGAGGTACATCTAGTTTATTTTCTCTTTAATTGTTCAACCCTGTCATGTGCTTTCTTTAACGAACACCTTTGTACAATTTAATAAGCTTGGTCAGTGTGTAGTTTAGGCGTAGAGGATCGGAAGCAATTATTATCTTCATTTTTCTAAGAGTTCTTATTTTTGTGTAGTTCTTAAAGATAGATTATATGAAGAGCACTACTAAGATGGTTTCCATTTTGTACAACATAATAGCCGACCACTATGGCCATGAGAAGCGCCTGCCTGGCAAATAGACCGTTGTTATAATGTCAAATAGTTTTCGGCAGGATAGATCATATTTAGTTTTGTGGCGGATAAAGAGAATAATTTTGAGCCTTGCCTCCCGGGTCGCTCTCACGGGCGACTCCGGAGGCGGAACAAAACCTAGCCGCCGCGCCCCTCCCCTCCCCCTTCCTTCCTCGCCGCCGCCAGAGGCACCCGCCGGAAAGCCGTCGCGGGGGCCAAGGACGGTGGCGGCGGGGATCTCGCTGCTTCACTGCTTCGGGTGGAGAGCTTCGGCATCTGGGGCGGCGGCCTCGGGCGGAGAGGGCGGCGTCTGCCCGGCGACGGGGGCGCTTGTCGATGCTGTGGACCGTCTCCCATCCCCGCGCGGGCGGCGATGGAGCGGTGGTGCGGGGTCACGGCGCGGGGCCGTCCCGCTGGTTCCCGACGGCAGATCTGGAGGTGGTGGTCGCGTGCTGTGCAGAAGGCGGGCTGGGTCGGGGGGCCCTGGGAGAAATCCCTGGTCAGCGGGTTGGCCACGCCGTCGGCGACGTCCTGAACGTCGTTCCCCTTCCTGGAGGCGACGCCGAGGTACACCCCCTTGCCCTCCTTCCCCGGTGCCCGGGTGAAAACCCTAGATCTTCTGATTGGGTGGCGGCGGCGCCTCGGCGTCGCGTTCTTCTTGGAGACGCCGTCTTGGGCTGCGGGAAGGTGGTCCTTTTGCTTCTGGTTCGTGACGTGCTCGTGGCGGTGCTTTCTTGAGGCGGCGTGCGGCGTGGTGGTCGTGTTGTTCCTCTGCTTGCTCTGCTCGCCCCGTAGGTGGTTCTGTTTGCCGGCGGGTCGGCGCCCTCGGCCTGGGCGAGAGGGGAAAGGGTCCCCTCTGGCGACAGCATCCTCAGAGGTGGAGCCAGCGGCTTGGGTGAGCCTCGATTCTCCAAGTTTGCATGCCTGCCTTCTTCTTGCCGCATCTCCAGTGTGTGTCTCCAGTCCTAAAGCTTGCATCTTGTCGGGTCGTCGGTGCTGGCGGCGACACTAGTGGGCAGTTCGCGTGCAGTGCTCCGTGCTGGCTGTTTGCTCCTCTGCACTTCCTCCGGTGTGCGCTTTCGTGCTCTAGGGTGAGCTTCTCTGCCTCTGTTGGTGCGGCGCCCGACAAACCAGGGCGAGAAGACAGGGGTCTTCTTCGGAGGTGGAGGCGAAAGTCATGTCGTCGACGACGAGCAGAAGGTAGACGAAGGCGGGATCCCTGGTGGCTTGTCTTGCTTCACCGCGGCCTCCTCGGCACGGGCCTTGCAGATGATGGTTTCGAAGATCAAGCTATGCTTATTGTCTTTTTTCTTTCTTGTTTTTCATTGCCTGTAAGCTGATCTTTCAGCATCATGTAATCTGCCGTTGTGGCTTTATTAATTTAAAGCTGGGCACTTTGTGCCTTTGTTCTAAAAAAAAAAGAGAATAATTTTCTCATTTCGGCTGGCAATAAAATTGGTAAGACATAGGACGAAAAATATTTCTTGGGTATTTGGCCACACAATTTTGAGGTACTTTAGAACTGATGGAACGCTTAATATAAAAGTTTTCTTTAGTGATACACTATGAGAGTGATTGAGTCATTACGGTTTTGATGACATCTCCATCTAACGTGATGTTCAGATGTGTTTCGCTGAAATTTATATGAGAACGGGGAAATTCTTAGTACATTCTGCATATATAGCGCTTAACCAAACCTCGCCTTGAGACATCAACCAAAACCAGAAGAAGCGGAGGGAGGTGTTGACACATCTCAGTGACGCCTGCAAGAAGGGGGAGGCAGCGCACGTGCGCTGTTGGAAACAACCAAAGATGCATCCAAAGCATCGCACCCCTAACCTCATAGCCCACCATACTCGGTGCATACAACGTCCTGCATGTTGGTGTCCCCACCTCCGCAAAAACAGCTTGCAAACATATTTAAAGGTCCACTGTCAGCCCGACCTCTAGCACGGCCTCTAGCATAGCAGAGGGACAACGCCCACTCATGCAGGCCCGCTTGGTTCCGATTGGGCCCACGACAGCACCTGAAGTGGAGAGGAAGCAGTGGACAAACCTATCTTGGCATGGGTTGCTCGGCCGAATTGGCTGTACCTCTTTGGCCGATTGGGCCTTTCGCCGCTACGGTTATCACTCGTGCAAGAAAAACTACCAAAAGCATCACGAGGGCTAGGCGTCAGCCGGTTTGACAACAATTGTGTGCCTTGATTTATTTTTGCGAACCCAGCACCTGCACTAGATACTGCTAATTGGATCGGCGTCAACCCGAGGAGTAGACCAGACCCAGAAGAGGCACCCATAGTGTATGCCAAATTGAGAATTTGGCTTTTGGGAGCATATTTGGCTTTGGCAACATAGTGGCTGCTCTAAGCTACGTGTCGATGTCCGATCGCTGTCACCAATAACCCAGTTCTCAATGTGTGAAGCAAACACATCAATACCATCTACACATTCATGGATCGGTACATAGTCAATAGCGACATCGAGATCCATTACATTGTGCTGAGGATCAGCTTTCCCACATCATGATTAAGGCACTTGGTCCAGTGCAGTCCAAGGTGAAGCGTCAATATCACCAAGGTGGAGGAAAAATAGATGATGGAAAATTTGTCAGATAATCTAGTCATTAGAGCGTCAGTTTTATTTCAGGGTTTTAGTTAGCTTTAACGTGGGATGGCATGTCTGTAACGGCCAGCCATCGGGGAGCAAGGAACAATCGTCTCATTCGATGAATAAAAGGAAGAACAAGGCTGAAACGTTGCATGTAGTTAGCAGCACAAACATGAGCTGCATGTTTCTATGAAGTTCTCTTCAAAAGTGTTCTCAGAATCACACCCGAGTAGAAAATACGCAAGTTATTACATGTTGCAGAACTGTCTCTCTTCTCTCGTGTGGGATGGTTCTCATTTCTGCCACGTTCGTTCACCTGGAGTGTGTAGCTAGGAGTCCAGTAGCAGCCCCAGCCCCGACTGGACAGCCAAACTGTCTTTGTCTGGAGTTCATAGAGTGGTCAACCCAATGAAGGGTCGTATATCAATCTAAGATGGCATGGAGCTGAATCCTGATGTTTCCTAACCCTAATATATATCGTTCTACTTTCCATGACATTGCCAGAGCAAGAGTGTGTATGCTACTTCTACAATTAATAATTAATTAGTGCGGGTGTCATACTGTAATCTTGTCTTTGGAATAGACCATTGGTGTCTTTGCTCCCATTTTTCTCTTGGTCCTTTGAAAAGGAAGAACGGTTAGTTTGTTCCATAGTCGTGCTCTTAAATAGGAAGATTTAGGTGTTTACTTGTTTCGACGTAGTGCAACAGTCATGCCATCCTGCAACCACATGCACCAAGGAGATACTTTCAGCAACACATGTGCATTATGGTGTAAACGAAATGGGTACATTATTACGAAGGAGGTGAACTAAAAGGTCACCGCAGTAATGGATCACCTTGTAGGCTTGTACTGCAAATATGGAAACACAAAGCGAGAGTGTCAATTTGGCTCCTGGGCTTCATGGACCCCGATATTTTTTTAAACGAAAATATTTAGACATCATATTTGTAAAGTTTTGCTAAAAATACGTTCAATTATAGGCTATATAAATATTGACAATATTTTGACCTTAGAAATAAAAATAAACTCATTTCTTATCTTAATTATTTATCTTTTTGTGTATATCACGGATGATAAAATATTTCTACGGAACTTGTGTCGTACATAGTCTATGTGAGATCTAACCATATGGAAAGAAATTGAATAAAGGGCTCCATGGTGCTAATAGCAATTTTCGAACCTCAGAGGAATATAGCCAACATAGATCTGAAATCTGTTCATTCTAATTTTCGTTTGGGGTTTCTGTTTGTAATATTTTCTACACAATTATTTGGTATAGCCATATGATTTTAAATTTAATTGTTTTTTCTAGTGAGACTAGAATAAAATGTGAAAGTGCAAATTACCAATCTACGTCCGTGTGCACCGTTAACGATTAATAAGAACCATATATTTAAAGAGAAAATATAGTCTCTATTATCTTTAGAAATTGTATGCGTCCTTTCATCAAACAAATAGAAATAGTTCTTATACCTGCATGAAGCAAATGTAATCGAAGAAGATTTCAACCTAAAAAAATAAATGATTGATTGTCCCATCAATGGGACATTTACTTCAAAAAGTAACTATAAAATACCTTTAGGAAGTACTTAAATTTTGTTGCGAATAATTAGTACAGAGCTTCCCCAAACAATACTAAGCATCTGTGACAAACCCTGTACAGTTGTGATAAACCCTGTGCAGTTGTGCACTCCCGAGCTGCCGCACGATGGGCTACGCCACAACCTGTACACCGTCGCTCTCGTTGAAAGGGTCCCAGAAATATTCTTTCCCAACCGATGTAAGGCCTCTATCAAGCACTTGAACTTCCGGCAGTGCATTCATCGAAAACAAAGGAAGAAAATTGGGCAAATTTTTCCTTTTACTCATGGCCACCTTCCATCATGTTCATCAGATCTAGAAACAAATGGACAAAACGCCCTACGATATTCCCAAATGCCTCCTAGTCCTATTATTATAATATATATTTTGTGTCTAAACGTTCCACTGCCAAAGAAAGCTTGGCCGGTCTTGTCGTGGGCTAAAATAGTGCAATATGCTGGTACCGCTCCCAAAATTCATATACAATGTGATTTTATATACTGGTGTGTACTTGTAGACAACTTTCATCTCTTATTACGTATTTATTATTGATTTTCTTAAGTAACAGAACGACAACTGCCAATTTCGTTTCACGTCTCGGCCTAGCTATAAATTAGCATCAAACTAGGATGTACACAGCAATCAGTCTCAAAATAAAAAGTGTAACTCACAAGTCTAATCAAGCTTTCGACGATTTTTTGTTGGCTTAAGTAACGTGTGTGCTTACGAAACTGAATTCGGTCCACTCAAGATTAATTACTTGATTCTTACTCTTTCGGCTTGCTTACAAGGGAACCCATACACAATATTATTTAGCTTTACAAACCAAGAACATGGGATAACTCGATTTTTTTTGTGGAAACCAAAATTTATTTAATCCTATTAGCGTTGACATATTTCTGTTAATTAGCATTGTGGCCCTCGCAATTGCGAGGTCATCATCTTTAGTGAGTTGAACATGTCCGATAAGTAAAACATTATTCGTGGATCCATTAGCATGAAAATCAGTAATCCAATTTTTGAAACATTTGTATCCCATTTTATGTTTTGCACTCAAAAGAGAAATGTAATTACACCAAGAACCACCTGTGATTAGATAGTTAGTAGGCTTGTTGTAGCCTTACTTCATCGGTGGTCAAAACCTTGCTTCGATATCATGCATCTCATTAAGACTAAATAATTTTTGAGTAGGGAGACATTCTCATCGCCCGTAAAAATATGACAAAATATTCGTCTGTGTGCGTGACTTATTTCTGGATAGTACGTCTAATGTGATGACCATGTTAACGTTGAAGTTCAGATATTCTTCAGGGTTTCATGTAGTTGGTATTCTGTTTTTTTTCTTTTACCCGATTGTCTCACTGTAAATTGATATAGCTGGTGCGTGGAATGGCAAGTTTGTAACCGGCATGGTGGACCAAGGCACGACCGTCGCATTCGATAAAAAAGAGAAAGAACAAAGAAAAATCATTACAAATAATTCGCAGCACAAACACCTTCTCTTTATTGAATGTTGGTTGTCTAACTGTGTTCTCCGAAATTTCATAGCCAGGCAAGTACGAAAAGCGCTAGTTACTCATCGTGAAGCGTTCTCTCGTGTGTATGTGGTTCTCAATTCTCCCTAGTTTGCTCAGGTGTTGTCTGTAGCTAAGAGTCCATGAGTTTATATGAGTGTAGCTCAAGGCTTAAGTTCCGTCACCGTGCCGAAGTGTGCGACTTGTCAGGTAGCAGCTCCGCCAATACAGCTCAAGTATGATTGATGAAAATGTCCAAGTGATTTGGCACCATGTAAGGTGCTATATCTTGCGTTCCCTTGATGAGGGGATGTGTTGTTATCCGCGTTCTTTGCCTTGTGTTTTTACAAGGGTTGACCCAATGGGAGTTCTCATATCTAACCTGGCAAGGATCTGAATCCCGATATTTCCTAATCCTATCAAATCACTCTAGTTTTCATGAAAATGCGTGAGCAAGAGTGTGTATGCTACATCTACAATAATACATCTACAATAACCTATTGCATGGCTCTTCTTTTAAATAAGACTAATGGTGTATATGCACCGTTTTTTCTCTTCACTCATAGAAAAGGAGGACAGAGTGTTTGTTCCAAAGTTGTTCTCTTAAATAAGAAGATTGATGTGTTTAGTTTTTTCGACGTAGTGAAACAGTCATGACAGCCTTGCACTTTAAATAGCACATGTGCATTATATGTTGTAGGCGAACTGGCTACATTATTGCACATGTGAACAAAATGGTCACTGCAGTAACAGATCACCGTAGTACTAATAAATATTGAGACACAAAGCTAGAGTGTTATGAATCTCGATTGTTTTGTCAATGAAATAACAAAGCAAGAGTGTCAATTTGGCTCCTGGGCTCCATGGAGCTCAGTATTTTAGAAAACAATTAATAACATATTTAAAGGACCACGTATCCGCAAATATTTCATAAAAAATATGTTATAAATTGGGCTATAGAAAATTGAAAAATTGTGACCCTAGAAAAAACTATATTTATATCTTACATATTTATCTTATTTGTGTAGATCATGAATGATAAAATATTTCAATGAAACCTGTGTCGTACATGGTATATGTGAGATCTAACCATATGAATTTTTTTTAGAATAAAGGGCTCCATGGTGCTAATAGTAATTTTCGGACACAAAGCTGAATAATATAGCCAACATAGCTAGCTCTGTAATCTGTTCATTCAAATTTCGTTTTGGAATTTTGTTCATAATAGTTTCTGCACAATTATTTTGTAGAGCCATATGATTCTATATTCAATTGTTTTTTTTTCTAATGAGACTAAAAAAATTGTGAAAGGCCCAATCACCAATATACGTCCATGTCACCAGTAATAATTTATCAGTATCGTATATTGAAACAGAAATAGAGTCTCTCTATTATATATAGAAATGGTATGCATTCTTTCGGCAAACCAATAGAAATAGTCCTTATACCTGCATGAAGCAAATGTAGCGAAGAATATTTCAACCTATAAAAACATACTAGATTATCTCATTAATGTGACATTTAAAAAAAATAGACAATACCTTTACGAAGTACTTAAATTATATTGCAAATGGCTAGTGGACTACTAGACTGACAGGAGCGCTGCTATATTTATGACTAAGGCGAAAAAGGTATAACATGATTACCGAGAAAAGGAAAAAAGGAGGAAGAAGATTGTGTACAAGGAAAATAAAACTAGGCCTAATTCTTCAACCGGGACCAAAGGACTTAGACCGTATCGTTGAACCAGGAATATGGGTGCTGCGGCAAGTCTCCTGTCAGTTGCGTTCTCCGTGATCATGTCTAGAAAATCGGCAATAGATGTGTCTTTTTTCTCGAAGATCCGACAATTCCTTTCTTTCCAAATCTCTAAACAGACAAATCTTGAAACTGAATTATCCATCTTCTTTTGCTGGGTAGAGTTGTTCGCCGCAACATCTTTTAGCCGTGAGCTTATCGACTATTTTTTATGTAGAGGCTGCGGGTTACAACCGCAATCTCACAAAAAGAAAAGGCATGAGCCTATATCGACTTAGCGGCCCCATAACGTCGCTAGTAGCAAGTCTATCATGTTAAAGGATAGAGCCTGTATACGTTAGGATCTTTTTTTTTTGTAACAACATTGTAACCACACGACGGTGTAAATGAACCGTTAGGTTGATTCTGACTTTCATCTTAACAAACCCTAAGTAAATCTTGAGCTAGCTTCCGCTCCCTATACAAACACGCAGGCATGCTGAGGTAAGTACATCGCTTCCCAGACCAATCCACATAAACTAAAGGTGTAATAGCATAGCCTGGCCGCCGCATCCATGGCTGGCTCTGGTTTTTGCTCCGCTCACTTTGGCAACACCCCCGTCGGCTAAGGCGTGACGGATAAGCTCGCCAAGGGCAACCACGTGTCGTGGAAACCCAGGTCATGTCCATGATGTCCGAGGTGCTCAGGTGGGACCTGAGAAGGCAGCGCCCGATCGAGAAGAAACTCACCGTCACCAAAGGGCCCTGACACGATCAATCAACCAAATCCTATTTACTGTATGCGGCTGGCGCAGGACCAACAGGTTCTTTGTTTTGTCCTGACCACACATTGTCGCGGGAAATGCTTACACATCGGCGGAGATTTCTCTTTTAAGAGAAAAAGGAGTTGACTGGTTTAGAGCAAACACACACCAACACAACACTAAGAAAGAGAAAGCGATGTAGCTAGATGTAGCTAGGGTGCCGCCTGGGGCATGGCATCCAACCGCTTTGATTTGGCCTGCACAATCTGGGAGCACAGCCTTTCGGTCATGCCACGCCGACATGCACCACTCGCTCGCTAACCACAGAGCTAAATGACCCAGTCATCCAACAATCCTAGATGCATAGGACGTAGAAATGCAGATAACAACTGTGAAGACATGACCTATGGCTAGTATCGCAAAATGCTCATGTACGGTCTAGCTCCTCAGATGTTGCGTTGACAACAGAAATTGTGCTGCTTATTTTCCCGATGTTTCCAAATCCTACAATCCTAGTTAGCACCGTACTTCTTGCCATGTCCTTGGCGTGCTTTACTGTCACTCCCAAAGAAACGCCATGCTTCTTGATGCACAAACACAACATATACCATCTAGTACCGGTGTTGGAGGGCAAAGAATAGAGGATGTATATATACTGACGCATATCCTCTCGTAGGCCCATGCATAGGTTGGTCTTGAATAATAAAAAAACATTAATATGCATTACTCAGCGTGGTACGTGTGACAGACTTACCACGATGCCGTGTAATCGTGTATGATGTGTTTTGCCTTTTGAGTCTTCAGTATGTATTACGTGGGCATTATATGAGATAAAACTAGCATTCAGGTTTGTGACTAGAAGACTGTTAAGCATGTTGTAGCTTGTCCTAAATGTTTTCATTGTGTTTATTTTTTTCTATATTCCTTTGGGAAACTAATATTTTGTTTGGGTAACAACTCTATATTGATACATGATTATAGTCGATTTTGTTTTTTGTCTTCGGCTATCACATTTTTTTAGATTATTCAACTATCACATATTATAATGCTTTTGCCATTGTTGAATATTTCAGGCCTTCTATCTAGTCATATGCATCTGGATGGTTCTTTCGGGGTTGAAGTTACAGACACATCGTATTTTAGATTTGTTACAACCTTAACAATTAAAACTTTTCAACTAGTCAAATTTTCTGGACAATATCCCAAGCGATGTGTTTGCTATTGAAATTTGACCTCAACATGCAAGAGCTTTGTAACACCCTAGCCGCCCCCAGGATGGCGGTTTTTACCTTTGACAACCCTCATCGATCAACACTAGTCTTTGTTACACACTTTGTTCTTAATAGTGGGAAACTTGAAAGAACTTTCTGACCAATGACCCATCACAAAATTGCTCTGGGCCAAACACAATTAACACATAGCTTTTTTAGTCGAGCTTCCAGAAAAAAGATGTACCTTATTTATATGACTATTGATAAGATTTTGGGCTAGCATGTGTCACACCCCCCAAGCCAGGAGTGGCCCGTCTTTGCACACGGAATGGCAGGAAATTGTGTTCTACCAAAATTTGGGCCACTGTGAAAGAGAACCAGGTACAATACGATAGAATGTGAAGAGAAATCCACTTCTAATACATGTCATTCAGGACAAGAGAAAGCGAAGACAATGGCGCCAGCAGAATCACTGCCGAGAACAACTTGGTTCCCTCGGCTAGCCTTGGAACAAAATGGTAGAAGGTGTGATTTTGTGCTTTTACTCTGGTTGAAAAGGTCAGCGCGATTGGGAATTTTTCTCTACCATTTTATATCTCCTCCACCATGTTATTAAACCACTCTATTTAGGATGTCTCGATCTCCATCCTCATGACGTTGGACTGGATTTGGGTAGACATGGACTCTCACTCGTCACAATCGGAGGAATCCGGCGGGTTTCTCTAACACAAACACACTCTCTCTCTCTCTCTCTCTCTCTCTCTCTCCTCTCCTTCAGCCGCGTACGCCTCTTTATGAGGGAGCGAGGCAAAACAACATCTTCGGCGTGATTTTACATCCCTATTAATATTAAACCTGAGATACCATGGAATGAAAAAGTTCATGTTTCTTTATGATATTCCAAACTTTATAATATTGCCGCCGTTACAAGATTAGATACCATTAGAAAATGCAATGCAGCGAGGTTGAAGATATAATGTATAAACCTTAGCGGGGGCATGTTTAGAAAACATCGATAATCTTAATTGTACGAGTAATTCGACTATAGCAAAGGTCTTTAATGATGTAATAATGCATATGGTTTTTTGTAAGTGTAACTCGCCTAAGCTTTTCGTATGTTTATGACTATGGCCGGATTCCTGTCGACTTAGGTGTACCATCAGCCATGACATGTATCTATACGGATATCATCGGAACCATTTCTGGAAATGCAAGCCACATGCATTCGTCAGATTTAAACATGCATGCCGGGGTGGCCTCTGTGATAAAATTTGAGTACATGTAACCTTTTTAGGCGGCACAAACTGTGACGGTGTCCAGCATCACAGGGTGGATTCGTATAAATTGTTTTTTTTTTTGAAACCGAAGGCAAAAGCTTTGCCTTATTCATTAATTAAGCAGAAGGTGCCCGGTTTATTAGAGGGAGAAACCGGGCAAAAACCATACAACGAGCACGACGGGGCAAAGCCCACACAACAACCACTCCACGGCCGGACGGCCAACAACACACCCTTGCCGGAGAGAAGAATCCACAACTGCTATGGGAGGAGCAGGTACGGGACGCTCCGTCGTAGATGAAAGCGGCCACCACCGGGAGCCTCGACGACGAACAGCACCGAGAGCAACCTTGTCGCCCACACGACACAAGGAGAAACGCTCTCGATGATGTAGAAAGACTCGGAGCCGCCGCCCCGACATCCAACTCTCCATCACGCCCTGCGCAAACCACCTGGACCACCTTCCGGGGCCGCCGCCCCGACATGCCACCGCCCGCACGCGAGCCACGACGCCGCACAACTCGGTCACCCACAGCCCAGACTGCACCAGGTAAGCCGCTCGCAGACCACGGCCGTCGTACCAACATCCGGGGCCGCCGCCCCGGCCTAAAAGGCAACCGCTGCTGCCGCTGCCCAAGCAGCCTCGACAGACTCGCCGCCAACACCCCCTTCCGGGACCGTCGTCCCGACATAGCACCGCTCGCACCGAGCCACGATGCCGCACGAACCAGCCACCCGCAGCCCAAGCTGCCCAGGGAAAGCTGCTCGCAGACCACGGCCGTCGTACCAACATCCGGGGCCGCCGCCCCGGTCTAAAAGACAGCCGCTGCTGCCACCGCCACACCAGCCTCGACACCCACGCCGCTACCCTCCCGCAACCACTTGTCCCTTCGACCACGCCACAACTCCAAGAATGATGCCCCAAAGAGGGGAGCGACGTGGAAACGCCGCCATCATCCGATCCAAGGATCTAGAGTTTCCCCCGAGGTAGCAGGAGGAGATGGGAGCTTCACCTCAGTGATGCCTTCAGGAAGGAAAACGGCGCCCGAGGCATCGTCATCACCGGCTCCGGCCACAAGCCGAAGGCGAGGTTTTCACCCGGATCCGCGCCCACAACTCCATCCTTCGCATCAGGTCCACACCAGCACACCACATACCACCACCGTCGAAGCACACCTGCAGGACGCAGAAATGGAGCAGCGTCACCGTGCCAACCACACCTTGTGGAGGCAACCACGAGAAGCCGTGCCAACACCCTGCGGCCGCCAGGTGCGGGTGCGGCGCCGCCGCGCCGCCGTCCTCACCGGGGCCTCCTCCACCGAGGAGCTGCAGGCGCTGGCCGGAAACTCCGCGCGACCACCGCGCCAAGGAGCCGACGACCACCTTCCTGCACCCTCCACCGCGACTCCGGGACCGCCGCGCCCCTGCCCCGCCACCGCTGCACCGACGGCGCCCCCCAACCGCCTGCAGCTCTGCGAACGGCGAGCTCGCCGCCTGGAAGGGCCCACCAGGCCCGCGCCCGAGCGCCGCATCGACGGAACCCTCGCCAGCGATGGCGCCCACCGCGCCACACCACCGCCAGAAGGGACCGCCGCCCTCCATTGCCGCCTGAGCCCGCCGGCTCGGCGTCCTCAAACCCCGACCGCCGCCGCCCCCACGGGCCGGTCCTCCTCCAAACCAGCTCGCGAGAGGCCACCCCCCCCCCCCGACCACCACTTGGCAGCGGGGGGGGGGCCGCCACCGCCGCGGACGAAGCCAGCGACGACAGCGGCAGGGGAGGCCGGTGGGGAGAGTGCTCGGCGGCGCCGCCTTTTTTCCCCTGGCGCCGCTGGGGGGCGACGCGAGGGGTGAGGGCGCATAGAATCAACATACGTTCGAACCAGATCTGACAATTTCGTACATCCGTGTCTCCCCAGGACTCCCGATCCTACTCCAATGCCATCCACTACCATGTGTGTGTGCGAGATTTCCGTTGTATGACAAAGTAACATGAGTAAGCTTAAGCTCCACCTTCCAAATGACAAAGCCTGCAGCAACCAGCCAAACGCTTCAAACCCTGCAGCTAGCCGTACCTGCGCACGGAGCGTCGCTCCGTCATGACGGTGCACCTCACAACGCCGGTGGGCTTCCGTATTGTCCCCGGCGCCCGGGGAGGCTGTGTCGGCGTTGCACACCCATGACACGAAGCTCGGCCTCCACCACCGACGTGTCCACGACGCCCTCCTTGCGATCTAGCTCGCGTGCGGCAGGCAGTATCGCACGCCTTGTTGGCCGGTGATGCCCGGGGCCCGACAAGCTTTCTTGGACGGCCATGGTGACAGGGCACACGAGGCCGCGGTGCTGTTCTTGCACTTCACCGATTCAGATCGACCCCTACATCATGTCCTACCCGATGAGGTCCATCACCACCGGCACCGTGTCTCAGATATTTGACATGTTTGCAGGGAGATGAGCCACCGTCACAGGGAGGCACGAGCAGAATATGAGGACCGACTCAATCGATCTGAACACAACAATAACTTAGGAGGGTTTCTAAAAAAAACTGGCTGCCCAAAACCTCACTTGATCAGCGTGTGACCGATTTTGACTGAAAACCGTCAACTAGACTAAAAAGTGACCACCAGTGCACAAACTTGGCAAGTTGAGCGACCGGTTTTTCTGATTTGCAAGTTGAGTGACTTATCTGAACACATGCGACGAGTTGAGGGACCGCCAGTGCAATTAACTCCCTACCGTGGGTACTAGGATTCCACAAGTTCCTGCAACTCTAGATAATGCCTAATCGTCGGGGCAGAGCGTCATAGACGACAACCTCAACAAGCCGCATAGCTGCATCGATGTGATGTTCGGGTTTGAGCGGTGGCCGGTTGAGCACGGCGTGCTGCAAGGTGACGGAGCTGCTTGTTCAAGACGCTCTCGGTGCTTGACCTCCGCTGTGCCCCATTGTACCTGCCGTACGTAAGCAGGAGGTCTCGACTTTTTTACCAGAAGAAAACATAAAAATGGTTCTGCCTTAAAATAACCGACACCTTTGTGGCCAAACCATTTTTTATTTCACGATTTCACAATTGTTGATTTCGCGATTCATGGGTGGCAACGGCGGGAACAAAGAGCGCCACGAAAGGCACGCACTAGAGAACGGAATGTACAACTCGTGCAACAGTGAGGCAGTGAACTTCTACCTCCTTCCTCCGCTGCTGGCTCGGCAGGTAAAAGATGAATGGATGCCAATTCCGGGTGGGCTGCTACCGTGTTGGGAGCCAAATCCTACGTCCCTACCTATAGATTTTGGCTTGATGTTACCGTTCTGAAACGTCAGCGATGGGTAGCGTATCTTAGCTGGCACCGAGCCGATCCCGATGCTTCCTGATCCTATCAAATCTCTACTGTTTTTGTGGTTCTGCCAGAGGAAGACCGTGTAGACTACTTCAACCATTTTCCTAGTGACTAGTGTTTGCATCTCTCGTAGTGTCTTAAGTAGGACCAGTGGTATCTTTGCTCTGGTTTTTCTCTGGGCTCTTAGGAAAGGAGAGCGGGGTGGTTGTTCCGTTCCGATCGATGTTGTTATGTTTAGTTTTGTAGACAGTGTGCAACAGCCATACACTCTGTACCAGCCAGCGACCATGTGCACCAATGATATGTTTTCAATGGCACATGCATGGGAATTATGGTGTAAATGATCTTGCTAAATATTTCACAAAAAAATATTACAGCCGGAAGAAAAAGATCACTGCAGCTTTTAATCATAGCCTCATAGGTACAGCTTTTAGATTCTTTTATACCTAGAGTTGCATTTTGCGGACTAACACAACATGAATACTTCTCCAAAATTACGCGAGTCTGGCGGCATCGACTGTTGTTGATAACCAAATTTGGCAAGACTCTCTTGAGACCTCCACATCACGCGGACACAAGCCATGACATAGAGTTGTATTATGCAAACAAATAAAACACAAAGACTTATCCGAGATTACGCGAGTCTAACGGCAACGACTGTTTTCGACGACCAAATTTGACAGGACTCTCTTGAGAACGCTACGTCACGCAAAGTCCAGTCATGACAGTTCACCGACGCCGTGTTTATCAAAGCCTCGTAGGCAGCAAATTTTGGCTTATTAGGTTATGTCCCCAAGATGACGTCGAATAAAAAAGTGACGCGAAGAAAAGTTGTGCGTCTCATCAATAGAAGAAACTTTCCTTTTTTAACCATTGCAATCCGAAACGGTATGCAACTTTTAGTGCCAAAATACCACAGAAATTATAATTGATGGATTTACACACAGGCATGTGGCGCCAAGATTATCACGTAAAAGAACAGGGCGTTGTGTGAGTAAAGAACCAAGCTCAGGTAAGGCTTCAACCCAAATGGGGTACGGGATATGTAACATGTCTAACGCACGAGCACGTACAACTCGTGCAACAGTGACGGCTGCCATGCCACCATGCACGCGGCTCAGGTTACCCTACCACGTAACAGTGAGTCAGGTAAGACTTTCTCTGCAATCTCTCCCCGTTCTCGTCTTGCCCTACCATGTAAGCTTCTACCTTCTTCTTCCCCTGCTTAGGTTGATGAAAAATCCCCGACTGGCTTCCTACGTTCAAGGAGAATGCATGCAACTTCCGGGTGAGCTGCTATCGTGTTGGGAGCCGATGGGTCGCGTATCTAAGCTGGCATGGAGCCGATCCCGATGCTTCCTGATCCCAACATATCTCTTCTGTTTTTGTGGTTCTGACAGAGGAAGACAGTGTAGAGTACTTCAACAATTTTTCTAGTGTTTCCATCTCTCGTATTGTATTAAGTAGGACCGATGGTATCTTTGCTCTAGTTTTTCTCTTGGCTCTTAGGAAAGGAGAGCGGGGTGTGGTTGTTCCGATGTTGTTATGTTTAGTTTTGTAGCCATTGTGTAAGAGTCATACACTCTGTACCAGCCAGCGACCATGTGGACCAATGAGATGTTTCCAATGGCACATGGGCATTATGGTGTAAAGAGTAATGCTACACTTATGTGCAGTTTTCTACGGAAATCAACTTACGGAATCACGTGGAGCCAAGGCACAGGTTGTGCAGCCCAGAAATCACGGGGTAGGAGGGATTCAGACAATCACAGCAGCTGGAATCAGTCCGTAAGCCTTCGTCCGTAGAAATCATCCGTAAGTCTTGCATTTCTGACGGTGTAAATGATCTGTCTAAGACTGGGGTATCATAGGAGAGTGAATAGACAGAACTCGGCGACAGGTGGTACTGGTTATCTGACCGTGTGTTCCTGCTAGGGGATCCGTGCCGTAATAGACAGGGAAATAGGGAATAGAGGTTATACATCGGGCAAACGGTGGGCCTGGTTCGTATTATACCTGATAGTTTTCCCTCATACTCAGGGTACGGGCTGTCAGTGGTTGTCAGAACACTCATGGGCGGAAGAAAAGTCGGGACGGCTTTGCACAAATACGAGAGATTTGGGTGAGCTCCATTATAATATTGCACAACGTCAAACAACAAGACCTGATTAAAACTTCAGGAGTGTGTTTTCCGAATAATCAGTCACCCAGATCATGCAAGACGTACAAATCAAGCAGCGAATGACAAAGAAACAAAAAAACTAAGTAAAAATTACACGCTAATTACTACTAGCAGTTGCGTGGGCTGGTGGCTTTCCAAGTCCAGACGCATTTCCACCTGGAGCTGGGCGTGGTCGCCCTGCAGCAGGCCAGCAGCCTCCGCGCCGACGCCTCTCTCTGCTTAGCAGGGACGGAGCCAGGTATGGAGCTCGAGGGGGGCAGACTTAGGCTAATTCATGATATGATTTGTATAAGGGGGGGCTAAACTAGCTGAAATCCCATAAAATAGGAGTTGCCATGGCTAACTTTCTAAAGAAAAGCATGAGCATAGGGGGGGCGTAGCCCCTGCTCGTCCCCCTTGTCTCCGTCCCTGCTGCTTAGCATCTTCATCAGCGACGTGGCCAGCACACATGGCGGCCCCGAGGTCTCAGCGTCCTCCTTCTCCAAGCTCTGTTTCTCATGCACCGATCCTGCCGCGGCTGACGGCGGCGGCGGCGGCTCCACTAAGGCGCGGTAGAAGGGGCAGCAGGAGCACGTACAACTCGTGCAACAGTGACGGCTGCCATGTCACCATGCACGCGGCTCAGGTTACCCTACCACGTAACAGTGAGTCAGGTAAGACTTTCTCTGCAATCTCTCCCCGTTCTCGTCTTGCCCTACCACGTAAGCTTCTACCTTCTTCTTCCCCTGCTTAGGTTGATGAAAAATCCCCGACTGGCTTCCTACGTTCAAGGAGAATGCATGCAACTTCCGGGTGAGCTGCTATCGTGTTGGGAGCCAAATCCTACGTTGCTAGCTACGGTTTTTGGCTTGATGTTACAGTAGTGATCGGCCGCCGATGGGTCGCGTATCTAAGCTGGCATGGAGCCGATCCCGATGCTTCCTGATCCTAACATATCTCTACTGTTTTTGGGTTCTGACAGAGGAAGACACTATAGAGTAATTCAACATTTTCCTAGTGTTGCATCTCTCGTATTGTCTTAAGTAGGAGCGATGGTATCTTTGCTCTAGTTTTTCTCTTGTCTCTTAAGAAAGGAGAGCTGGGTGTGGTTGTTCCGATGTTGTTATGTTTAGCTTTGTAGACATTGTGCAACAGTCATACACTCTGTACCAGCCAGCGACCATGTGCGCCAATGATATGTTTCCAAGGGCACATGAGCATTATGGTGTAAATGATCCGGCTAAAGATTTCATAATAAAATATTACTGACTGAAGTAAAAGGTCACTGCAGCTTATAATCATAGCCTCATAGGTGTTACAAACAATAGCAAAGAAACGACGAAGTGCGGAACGATCAAACCAATGGGGACACGAGAATTTAACGTGGAAAACCCCTTCAACAATGGAGGAGAAAAAACCACGGGCACCAGCCAGCAATATTTCACTATATCGAGTGAGGCTACAAACGCCGTGAGTGTACAATGTATGGCTTACCCCAACCGGCGGCTTACAAGATGTATATATGGTGGCATAAAACCCTAGGTCGGCTGCAGTCCGACTCCGGGGCGCTCCGCTCTCCTTCGTCATAAGTTGACCTTCATCAGTATAAACGAATTTGTATCACCATAAAACAACAATCCACTTTGAGACAAATTCCATCTTGTAGCATGAACGAAAACTTCACCCTGAAACAACAAAGAAAACACCTTCGGCGCCAAATAGCCTCTTGATATAGACAGTGATACCAACTAAGCCTGATCAAAGCTCAAACTTAGTAACAGGAACTGGATTTGTCATCATATCAGCAGGATTATCATGAGTATTTATCTTGCATACATTCAGCTTACCTTTTGCAACAACATCACGCACATAATGATATTGTTGACGTCAATGTACTTTGGTCTCTCATGGAACATCTGATCCTTAGTAAGGTAAATAGCATTTTGACTGTCACAAAACAAGTTAATGCAAGTATCATCTCCACAAAGCTCAGCAAACAAACATTTCAGCCAAACCGATTCTTTACATGTTTCAGCAATAGCCATGTACTCTGATTCAGTAGTAGACTGGGCAACAACGGATTGCAACGTTGCCCTCCAACTCACGGCACAACCACCAAGCGTGAACACATAACCTGTGAGGGATCTCCTCTTATCCAAATTGGCAGCAAAATCTGAATCGACATAGTCTGCGAGTCCCTCATCAGTCTTGCCGAACTTGAGGCAAGCATTGGATGTGCCACGAATGTACCTAAAAATCCACTGAACAACCTTCCAATGTTCTTTACCAGGATTAGCCATATATCTACTAACCAATCTCATAGCATATGATAAATCTGGACGTGAGCAAATCATGGCATACATTAAAGAACCAACAACACTAGAATATGGAACTCTAGACATGTACTCAAAATCCACATCCGTACTAGGACATTGTTCAGCTGACAATTTAAAGTGAGGAGCAATAGGAGTACTAACAGACTTTGCATCATGCATGTTAAAACGATGAAAAACTTTCTTAATGTAATTTTGCTGACTAAAAAATAACAAACCAGAATTTCTGTCACGGGTAATCTCCATACCTAGAATTTTCTTAGCAGCACCAAGATCCTTCATCTCAAACTCGCTACTCAACTGTGACTTGAGAGCAGCGATATCTTTCTTACTCTTGGCAGCAATCAACATATTATCAACATATAATTACAGGCATATAGGTGATCCATTAACAAACTTAATGTACACACAACTATCAAATTTAGACCTCTTAAAGCCATGTGAAAACATAAAAGAATCAAACCTTTTATACCACTGACGAGGAGATTGTTTCAAACCGTATAAGGACCTTTTCAACTTACACACAAGATCCTCCTTACCAGGCACTATGAACCCTTCTGGCTGGTCCATGTATATCTCCTCCTCCAACTCTCCATGCAGAAACACAGTCTTAACATCTAACTGCTAGAGCTCAAGATCACGCATAGCAACAATACCGAAAAATGTACGAATTGAACTATGCTTTACAACTGGAGAGAAAACATCATTATAATCACACCTGGAATTTGACTGAAGCCTTTTGTAACTAACCTTGCCTTAAATCTCGGAGGCTCGCTAGGAGATAAACCCTCCTTTCTCTTCAAGATCCACTTACAGCGGACTGCATTCTTTTTCTTAGGCAAGCGCACAACATCCCATGTGCCATTTTTCTCGAGTGATTGCATCTCTTCTTGCATAGCGGCAATCCACTTCTCGCGGTCACCAGAACCGACAGCTTCAGAATACGTGGACGGCTCATGTCCATGCTCCACCTGTTCTGCACAACTCAGAGCATAATCAACAATGTTACACTCTTCAATTAAACGTGGTCGAGGACCACAATTTCTCCTGTGTCTACGAGCAGCAATAGACTGATTTTGTGGCTGCAAAACAGGGGGTGAGTTCTGAACATTATCATTGTCAGAATCAGAAGAATCAGATGAATCAAAATCATCTGTAGTTGCACCATCATTGTCAACAGTGACATTTTCCTTTTCAACAGAGTGCTCCACCTCGACACGAAACTGTTCTCCTCATCAGAACTATCTGGCAAAACATCTGAGGAAGACTTATCAAAGTACATAACAGATTCATTGAAAACAACACTCCTGCTCATAAATGCCTTGTTAGTTTCGGGATTCCATAACTTATATCCTTTTACACCCGAACCAAAACCAATGAACACACACTTAATAGCTCTTGGCTCTAACTTTCCATTATCAACATGAGCATAAGCAGTGCAACCGAAAACTTTAAGCTGTGAATAATCAGCAGTAGTACCTGACCATACCTCAATGGGAGTTTTCTTGTCGAGGGGAATAGATGGTGACCTGTTTATCAAGTAGCAGGCGGTGGCAGCCGCCTCAGCCCAAAAAACGCTTACTCATGCGAGCGTTGGAGATCATGCAACGAGCCTTGGAGATGATGGTCCTGTTCATCCGCTCCGCTACACCATTCTGCTGAGGCGTGTACGGGATGGTGAGGTTCCTGACAATGCCTTCTTTCCTTCAATAATCATTAAAGGCATTCGAACAAAATTCGTCACCATTGTCAGTACGAAGCAATTTCACCTTCCTTTCTGTTTGCCTTTCTATCTTAGTTTTCCACTCTTTAAAAGCAGCAAACGTATCATTCTTATTTTTCATGAAATAAGGCCAAACTCTACTAGAATAAACATCAATAATGGTAAGCATATAACGAGCACCACCATAAGAGGGCTTACGTGACGGCCCCCAAACATCAGCATGTACATAATCAAGTGTACCTTTGGTGGTATGAACGGAAGCATTAAACTTAACTCTTGTGTGCTTACCGAAAATGCAATGTTCACATAATTGCATCTTACCCAAACTGCAACCTTGCAGTAGCTCTCTCTTGATTAATTCTGCCATACCAAGTTCACTCATATGTCCAAGACGCTTGTGCCAAAGGTTAGTTTTACTAGCTTCATCATTAGAAACAGCAGCAATAGTACCAGACAAAATGCTACCTCTAAGAACATATAACTTAGCAGAATTCATATCACCAACCATAATAATAAGAGAACCTTTTGATACCTTCAGGAGTCTGTTCCCGCCGGTATACTTGTACCCGTCACAATCAAAGGTACTGAGCGAGATCAAATTTCTCGCCATGGTTGGTATGTGTTTTACTCCCGTCAACGTGCGTGTCATACCGTCATGTGTCTTGATCTGAACAGAACCAATGCCAACAATGTTGCATTGCTGGTCGTTCCCCACACGCACGAAATCTCCAGTCTGCACTAACTCATAAGAACTAAATCAATCTTTGTTACGGCAAATATGGAAAGAACATGCAGTATCTAGAATCTATTCATCCTGACGAGAAACACATGCAGCTAAAACAGCTAGGCATTCACCATCACAACTACCATCAACAACTGCAGCCTCACCGATATCATTACCTTCATTATTTTTCGGTTGGTAAGTACCTTTTCTTTTCTCCTTGTTCTGCAACTTCCAACAGTCATCAATGATATGCTTAGATTTCTTACAATACCTGCAGAACTTGTCTCGTCCTTTGGACTTTGAGCGACCTCTGTCACCCTTGCTCTTATCTCTGTTCTTGTTGTGGTAGTGGTTATCTCGCTGCTCAGGCCTCCCTCGGACCTGCAAAGCATCGCCCTTGGAGGACGATGACTCCTCTTTCTGTACCATACCTTTCATCTTCTCCCTCGTCAAGAGGGTCTCATATACTTTGGCAGTGGTTAGTTCAGTACGACTCAAAAGTATGGTGTCACGGAAATTTGTAAAGGAATTTGGCAGCGAGACCAGAAGTAAAAGTGCTTGATCTTCATCATCATATTTTACCTCCATCGACACTAGGTCGGAAACGATCTCCTTGAAGATCGATATGTGGTTCATCACGGAACCACCTTCTTGCAGTTTGTGCGAGAACAACTTCATTTTCACATGCATCTTGCTGGTGAGATCTTTGCATGCAGATCGACTCCAGCTTAGCCCACAGTGCCGCTGCGGTTTTCTCCTGAAGTACTTCTTGCAGAATATCATTAGATAGATGAAGTTGAATAAGAGACAAAGCCTTACGGTCTTTCCGCTTCTCAGCTTCGCTCCATGTCGCCTGCGCCTTGCCGCCGAATTTATCCAGCGCCTCGTCAAGATCATTGGACTGTGCGAGGATCGCACGCATCTTGACCTGCCACAACGAAAATCTCGTCTTGTAGTCCAGCGCCGGTAGATCAAACTTCATCGATGCCATCGCGAAACCCTAATATGAAAATAGATCTGAAACAGGGCTCTGATACCACTTGTTACAAACGATAGCAAAGAAACGACAAAGTGCGGAACGATCAAATCAATGGGGACATGAGATTTTAACGTGGAAAAACCCTCCAACAATGGAGGAGAAAAAATCATGGGCGCCAGCCAGCAATACTTCACTATATCGGGTGAGGTTACAAACGCCGTGGGTTTACAATGTATGGCTTACCCCAACCGGCGGCTTACAAGATGTATATATGGTGGCATAAAACCCTATGTTGGCTGCAGTCCGACCCGGAAACGATCTGTACCGTACCGCTCCGCTCCGCTCTCCTTCGTCACAAGTTGGACTTCATCAGTATAAATGAATTTGTATCACCATAAAACAACAATAGGTACAACTAAATATGGAGACATGTAGCAGAAGTGCAGAAAAAATAGCTCTGAACTTCTGTCCAGTGAGATTTCTTGGGGCCGACACCTTGCTTGCTACAAATTACTAGACAGACTAGAAAAAGTAATTCATTGATCAAACTTTTGAAGGAAAAGCGACAGTCCAGATGATGTGTTTTACTCAAAGCCATGCTCAGAGCTTTGCTCTAATTTAATCAGTCATTGTGGCGTTGTGTCTTTTATGTTCGCCATCGTCATCGGCCTTGTCTATACCAACCACAACATTATAACAGACCTCCTGAGACCATAATAAAGGAAGAAACATATGTCAAAATAGAATGGCTTACTAAGACCAGGGAAGAAAAATCTCAACGCAATCTCCAATGTGTTTTGCCGGGGAAATTCTTTGAACACTTTTTTTAGCAGATTCATTGAACTCTTATATTTCCATATGCATTATCATGTGCTTCGTGTGGTTGGACGGCCTCCGCCGCCTAGCCTGCAATAGGATGTCCCAAAGCAGAGAGTTGATTTCCTTTGTTCTTGAACGAACGTCCGAGGCCCGTCTGGAGTGATCCAGCTAGGCCACATGACCCACCCACTGTTTTCATCGGTACCCGACGCGAGCAAATGGATCGGAGATGACAAGGCGATGCAGGAATTCCCCTGTAGGGTGTCTGCGTGTTCAGTAACAACACAACCAGTTTCCTCATACATCTATCAAACAGCAACAAACGCTTTCAACAAAATACACGGTAGTGTTCCCTGAAGGAGCCTAGGGCATTGACTTACGTAAGGAGAAAATAGGGCATGCAACAATTGATTTCATTGATAGGAATCGGTTGCTGTATATAGCATACAAGCAGCACACATCTCGCGGTAACAAGAATAGCAAGATTAGGCTGAAGAGTTATCTGTAGCTAGGGATCGTTAGAGATATTAACAAACTAACTGAAGCTAACTAACTCTGATATCATATTCAGTTAACACGCCCATCGAAAATGAAGGAAGAGAACCACGTACATTGTGCGTTTTGCGCAAGGGCACTTCCATCACGTTGCTCTCATGTAGACAGAAGTTGAGATTGCTAGTACTATCATATTCCGGATTACCCTATCCACGACCCTCGCGTCGCCCGCTGCGGGCGACTCGGGGATCCAATCCCGCGCCGCCGCCAGGGCCATCGGCGCCGCCTCTCCCCCGTCGCTGCCGCTGGCCTCGCCGCGGTGGCGGCGGCTCCCGCTGCCATAGGGTGGCTGGGGCAGTTCCGCGGTGGACGCGTAGGCGGTCGTCGCCCCGGTTCTCTCCGACGCGCGCGGTGGCGGCCAGGCGGCGACGTCCGGTCTTCGGCGGCGGGTTGCAGCGGCGGTGGTTGGCGCGGTGTGACAGGCGACGGCGGCCCCTCGTCCTGGCTGCCGGCTGCTGCGGCGCGGCCAGGGCCCGATGGGCCCAGATGGGCCGGGCGGGCTGTGGCTGCGCGGCGCCTCCCGCGCGTCACGCCGTCCATTGAGGCGCGGTGTGTCCCGGCAGTCGTGTGGCTGGGCGTGCAGGGGCAGCATGTGGTCGGCGGGAGGTGGAGGCATCCCGGCGGCCTCCCTTTGCTGACACGTCGCGTCGGCGTTGGGTGCAGCTGTGCGCGAGCGTGGCTGGGCGTGTGTCTGTCCTGCAACACTCGGACGCCGGAGCGGCGGCCCCGGATTTGGTGGTGGTGTCGAGTTGAGCTAGGAGGTGGCTCAGCGCGAGGCGGACCTAGGCCCCGGCGCCTAGCTCTGTTGGTGGCCGTGGATCGTCGGGCGCGAGGGGCTGACGGTGTCTGCGTGTGGGGAGACGTTCCGTGGATCGGGCGAGGGTGGCGCTTCAGCATCGTATTCCCCTTGGGGCCTCGTCTTGGATGTTTCACCGGCCAGAGGCTAGATGTTTGGTGGTCAGCGGCAACGATCTTATCGTCTTCGGCTAGGTGGTGCATGGCCCTGGGGCCGGCGTGGATGTCGGAGCGGCGGCTCCGAGCTCGCCTCCGCTGCGGCGCGTTGAGGTGTGTGGGTGTCGACCTTGCCTGCTTGGGCGGTTTCGTCGTCGACCTGTGTGGAGCGTGGCCCGTGGCCAGCGTTGATGTCGGAGCGGCGGCTCCGGATTTCGCCTCCGCTGTTGCGTTGAGGGCCTCCGCTGTGGCGTTGAGGGGTGTCGGCCTTGGCCGTTTGGGCGGTTAGGCCATCGACTGAGTGTGGTGCGTGGCCTCGGAGCCGGCGTGGTGTGTTGTGTTGTTTGTATCCGGTTTTCGGCCAGTTTTCCTTATAAACTGGCCAATTCACTTCTTCTATATAATCGAAAAGGCAAGCCACTTGCCGGATTTCAAAAAAAAAATAGTACTATCATATTCCGAAATACTCCCTCCGTTCGGAAAAGGATGTCACAAAAATGATCTATCTATAGTTCATTTTTGTGACATCCTTTTCCAAACGGAGGGAGTACATCCTATTCCTAGCATATTTGTTGTCTCTGGACGGTGCGCTGCCAAATGATATGCCTAGGTCGTGCTGTGTTTCCTTTTCTTTTGGCCAGAGGCCTTCTGTAAGACGGTAGCCAGTCTTTAGCTTTATTTTCTTCTATCTATTAATACATTCAGTGCTCCTGCATGGCTCGAAAAAAAGGAAGCTCACGGCCGTCTTACTGCAGAGTTAAATAGTGCAGTATGCGGCTCCCGTCCCCAAAATGTATATATCGGTGGATGCGTTGTACTACTCGCCGTTGTTCTTGGTGGTGTAAGGTAAGTTTATCGCGTAGCAATATGATAAGAAAGAAACATGAGAATACAACCAAATGCATGTTTTTCCGTTTTCTAGATACAGGCAAAAAATAATACATGCAACTAAATGTAGTGCACAATGTCGATTTTATTACATTTTCATAGTCATGCTGTGTGAAGTCACGGACGCAAATGACACAAAATGCATGAGGGTAAGCGAGCACGAAAGGGAAAGCTACGTAGGCTGCCTCTCTGGCATCAGACCGCTCCGATGTGGCCTGCGCAATCTTCAAACGCCTCTTGGGTATGCCACCCCGGCATGCACCACGCGCTCGTTGACTAGGAAGCTGCGAAACCCTGCTATCCTGCAGCGCTGGCTGCACAGGACGTACATTTACCACAACTTTGAGGGCAGGACATCTGGCTAGTGTCCGAAAATGCTCATGTACGACCCAGTTCTTCATATCTAGCAGGGACGAATGGAATTGCGCTACAACTTTTCCTGATGTTTCCAAATCCTATATTCCTACCACCGTACTTCCAGCACGTCTTTGGCATGCTTTGGTGTCATTCCCAAAGAAACTCCATGCTTCTCGAGATGCACAAACACAACATATATAGTGTCTAGGACCTGTCATGAATGCAGAAAATAGAGTGATGCCTTTGTGTCATGCCTTTATTCGGTTCCGGTGATGGACGAGAGAGAAGAATGTCATGCCTTTGTCTTGCTCTAGTCGCCGTAGCTAGATTGTACGTACGATAATCCATTTATAATTTTTATTACTTCCGCGTTCTTTGTACTGACGTTGATGATGTGGCTGGTTCGTTGTAAAAAATATATATAAGATGATGAGCTAAATTTATAGATGTGGGGAACTTATTCTTTTTTCCCGTGTAACATCATTTGCATCCATGAACCCTTTGATGATCGATGTGACTAGCCACTTGCAGCGGCCTGGTGCATTTACACGTCTCGAGGAGAGCGCGTGTGGCACGGTGTTTTGACTCATAGGTTCAGTTGCACCTGCTATGGAGAATTCATTTTCAAATCTCAAAACTTTAAAAAAATGGGTATAAATCCGGCATTCTATGTGCACATAACTTTCTGTAAAAATATTTTTTTGTGTACTAGCTAGAAAAGACAAAAAAAATGTCTCGTAATGAGTCATTTTGGAGCACCGGAATTAGTCTTTTTTACACAAGCTATACAAATTATTTTTTTATCATAAAACTATTTGTGCGAATATAGAATATCCAGATGTACAGTCGAGATTTCTTACTTACAATTTTTTTATTTTAAATTTTAAATAATGGATTCATCTAGACCTTCAAGCTAAAACAGATTTTCCGTGCAGGCTCTCCTATATTGCGCATGTAGCAAGCACTAGGAGTGAATTGAATGCAATTATCATTTTACGGTCCAGACATTTGTCCGTTGCACTTGTAGTTATGTTTTCTCTTTTTAATTTAATTTTTTTTATTAATTATAAATATGTGTTTACTTTACAAATTAAGAAATAACTAATAGAAAAAACATGAGAAAATATCGATGCATTTAAAAATGTTCATTTTATTTGAAAATTCCATTTTTGAAAATTGCTTACGTGGTAAGAAATGTTGGGTTAAAAAAAGTTCCCGTGTACGAAAAATGTTCACACGTTGAAGAAAACTGTTGGCAAGTTTTACAAAAATAGTTCACAGGTCAGAACAAAAAAAAACTCTGCTGCTCTAAGGTGGATGCGCCAGTCTCCATGCGTGGAGGCAAGGATTGCACATGAGTGCAGAGATTGTGCGATAACACGATTACTCGCTGATCAACGAATACTAACTCTAGCCGCGTCAGTTTCATCTGTTGCTGTAGGCATTAGCCACTCTCATGTAGAATAGCTGATTGTCTGGGCATCGGCGTCGAACTGCTCACTCGCGCACATGATCTCGTTATAGCCTTCCATATATTCTGGATAGGTTACGCTAAGAACATGCGCCAAGAACGGATATTTGTCAACTTGTTTTGGGCTTGCCCGGTTCTGGGCTTTCTGCTCGTTTGGCAACTTGTACGGTTGTTTTTCCCCTATCTTAAGTGCAGTGGCAGAGTTGAACAGTCAAAAAAACATGGGCGTTAGGATTTACCGAGACATGCTGATCTGGAATAATCTTTCTCTTTCCAGTTTGGGGAGAATTAGGCATGCTGATTGCTAATTTGTTTCAACTTTGACTCATTCCAAGGATCTATGTGTAATTTGCGGAGTTACTAAATCAACGGCCAGATGTTTTGCTTTTTTGGAACTTTGTTTCCTTTTTTCTTTGAATCATGCTTTCAGTATATAATAGTTGTAATTTGAATCATATACCACAAAGCATGAACAATGAGGACAACAAACAAAATGGCTATTGATAAATCGAAGCCGCACTTATCCATAGTATAGGATAAAAAAACAATAATCGACACTAAGCAAGTAGAGGAGCGACACAGATTAATGAATTGATGCACTAGCTATCTATTCCCAAAATCGTACTGATGAAACGGATTAGGATTTATAGTTTGACACTCCCCTCCCGTTTAGGTTGGACAAACAGGAAGATCTAAAAAGTCAGATAGATGGAGGCCACAATTTTTATATTAAATAGTGTGTTCACCGGGTTTAAACTTGAGACCACATGGTTCTGATAACAGATTGAACTAATTGACTAGCCAAATATTCGAAAATTTTGAGCGGATGGAAAGGGATAGGATTTATATTTTAACACGGATGATTACAATCTGGTGAAGCCCCTGGATGGCTCTCTTGCGGAGAGCAGCGTTACCACCCCGACGCTCTTTTCGTCTGCCATGATCTGACGCTAGGGCACCTCATGCATTAGTAGCTCGGCTACTCTGCTGGTACCATGATCGGGCACGTAGCCTCTGTTATGAGACTTGAGCAAGTTTGAACAGGCACCTACGACGAACGATGATAGTGCCCAGCTTCACAGAATAGGCTCGTACGAAGTGCAACATATGATCAAACCAAATTCGACAGTTAGGCACGTCAATATTTCCCAAGGACTACCGATCCTACTCCAATACCATCCAGTAGCCATGTGTGTGCCAAATTTCCCATGTATGACAAAGTACATGAGTAAGCTCTACATGTCAAATGATCCGGGCGTACTGAATATATAGAGTTCAGGTTTGTGATACCATGAAGCAACTCCCCGTCAAACTATCGAAGAGGACAATGATAACCTACAATAGCTATTCACCAACCAATTCACTCTGTACCATGTGTATGGAGATCACGAACAAGTAAAAATTAAGAGTAAAAGGACTGCGCGGTCTATGAAGTTGCCAAGAAGTAGCGTATTGGTCACAAACTGGGAAAACGCAAACTATTGGTCACGAAGTTGCGGAGATTCGACACGTTCGTCACTCCGTCACCCACGCCGTGAAAAAGCTGACGTGGCACCGTTAGTCGTCACGTCGGTGACTGAATTTTTGCAGAAATCCCCCTAGAATCTTCTTGTAGCAAGGCTTCTGGGCGGCTAGCCACTGAGGAATCACCTATTTAACACAAGAAAGATCCATATGAGTAGATTTTTTTATCAGTCATGTGGAGAATAATAGGAAAATATATGTGGCTACCCTCATGTACTGGGCTTTCGACAAGTGTATGGGCCTTGCATCCTTTTTGGTGACCACCCTATGCATCTGCTCTGCATAGAACTGGACATCCACTCACGATCCTCCATATCCACACTGATTAATGCAGACATATGTACAACGTGTTTAATTTAACAAAGAGATTCATGCATCATCAAATCAATTATTTACAAAGCTATAGATTTTACGCGTTGAATGCACTCACCTATCACTACTAGGTAAAGATAAGTCCTAATCCCACCCGAGTATGTGTAGCTTGTGTTCGTTTCCACGTCTACTCCTATCCAAGACAGAATTTCGGCAGCACCTCCCCGCTGCTCTCCAAATACACGTCTCGACAAATATCGAGAGGATGTGTATCCGGAGAACAACAGGGAGGCGCCACCGAAATTCTGTCTCAGATAGGAGTAGAACATGGAAACGAACACAAACTACACATACTGGAGCTGTCCAAAAACGTGGACAATTCGAAACGGCCACGGTTATAAAAATATAGCTGTTTCTATATAAATGTATACCCTAGACAAGGTGCATACAAAAATATATACAAACAGCTCTTTGTATATAATGAATACCCTTGACAAGGCGTACACATAAATATACAAAGAGTTTCATGTTTATTTACCATAACCCTTGTGGCGCCCCGATCCGACTGTTATACCGTGATGCTGCGTGTCACCGGTTAAGCGATACAAGCGGAGGTTACGGGTTTACCAATCCCCGGCCAAAACCTTTGGCAGGCGTTGCTGGGTACACCTCACTCCAGACAACGCAACACCCCGATTGATGCCTTAACACGGGCGCAACCCTCAAGGCATAATAGTAAGATCAAGACTTGTGGAACAACTGGCACATCACAGACTCTACGACACAAAAATCATATAGTTCAACTCTTATACAGAGAAAGATAGCAAATGACAAACAGAGGTCACAGACCCAACATTACAACATGCGGAAGCGAAGTGTGTTGTTCTAAACAACAAGAACCAACATATGGCCTAAGAGGCCTGCAAATAAACATCCAGCGCCAGCTGTTCCGGGATGTCCCAAGCTGCCACCCGGGAACCCCAGACTACTCGTCGACGTTCACAAAGAACCCACCTTCGAAGTCGGTGAAGTCCTCCTCTGAAACAAAAGCAAAGACGTTGAGTTCGACGAACTCGCAAGATTAAGAGCTAATATATGCTCGATGATTAGCTGTCAAGGTTTTATGGCTCTTTTGCATAAAGCTGATTTTATTTATGAAAAACATAACTCAAAGGCATCGACTATTAGAACATTTTCAAAGAGGGGTAAGAAGTAACTCTTTTCTTTGAGATCACCTTTCTCAATCATCACCAACATCACCATTGTACCTGTTCATCAAAGGCACCTCCCCGAATCACCCTCGAGGAAGTCAACCTTACATTCGTGGAATTGGTACCTCTCGTACCCAAGTTTTAATCATTCCGTTAAAGTTATTCTATGATCATCGTCCATTCCCAAGTCGTCCTTAACCGTGGACATGGCTTTTCGAAAAGATTTACCCTGCAGGGGTGTACAAATGTTTGCCACGCGTACCGTCCGGCCCATTACCTGCGCATTAGCTCTCTTCCTTGGAAAGCCGGCTGGGTGGGAGCGGTGTCGACTTCTCCCTCGTTAAGGACTTTCCAGGATCATCAGTGGCAGTAGGGCTGCCAGGATCACAACACCCCACCCCACGGCCACTTATTTTCCTATCACCACCATCCTCATCTCGGTTCAACACCATCACGCACGCGCAAATGGAAAGCCAAACTAGAGGACCCTGGCTAGCCCCGCTCGAGTTATTTAGTCTATGAGGGTTCCTGCAATTGCATAGGCCTCACGCATGGTTGCACGCTCAGTCTTGGTTCAGGAGGTACAGAACTCGCACCTAGGCGGCAAGAACGAGACAACCCACCACATTCCATGTGGCCTCTCATCCCCACCTTCTTAGCATTTTATTATCCATCTCCACAATTTTCCACCATCAACACCACTGTCACAAGTTAACACCTGTTTCCAGCATTTACCATCCCTAGTACAACTAGGCATTTCACTAAGCATGGCTAAGCACTTGCATAGCATAGTAAGTATTCCATGGCCAACAATACAAACCTATGGTAGTAGGAAGGTAGAACAGGTATTGGCAACAGGATTCTAATGCAACTAGTAGGATACTCTAATCCAGGCAAAAGACATTTAGAACCGCATGCAATATTATAGTGGAGAAAATAACTGCGGAAAATAGGATAAGATATGCTCAGAGGGGGGATTACGCTTGCCTTGTTCAGAGTGCTGGTAGTACTGCTCGGCGGGGTATTGAGGTGGAACCCCGTCTGCTTGATCTAACGAAGCACACACGGAAAAACAAATCAATCACCACACATGTGTACCATGCAATGCACAATCACATGATGACATGACAAGCTTGTGCAAGGTAGCATCATTTAGTTCATCTAGCAGGATTAAATGGAGAGCCAAATAATTAGGGCAATTATTCGGAAGCAACCCCATATTTCACTTTATGACCACATTGCTCATACATCTATTACATTACTAAGAAGTGGCTCAAATATGCATGAACATGGCATGAATGGATAGGGTTTGTTCTCCCGATCAAATTGGTACCTCATTTGCAAATTTCCGAGTACCGAAGAATAATTAGTGAATTATATAATTAAATGAATTTAATTCTTTTATTCAATTTAGGAGTAACATCAAATAAATATTTGTGATCATGAGTTTATATTCACATGGTTTGCTGGCATTTGAAACACTGATCATTTTGGTATCTTACATGTGCATTTCTGATGAACCGTTAGGGAGTTATGGCATTTCTAAAACAAGAGAGAAAGGAAACAGGAAAAACTGTTTGGCCGGCCCACAGCCCGGCTGGGCCGGTTTTTAGGCCGGCTATGGGCCAGAGAGGCCCGGCCTGTGGCCCGGTCTGGACCGGTTTCCCGGCCGGCCTTGCTCCCGAGGCGCCCGGCCTCACGCCCAGTTTGGGCCGGCCCAAGGCCGGCTAAGGGCCCGAGGCTGCCGGTCGTTAGCCCGGCTTGGCCGGATCCGCGGCCGGGCAAACGGCGATGGCGCGGTGGCTCCGGCGTGCTATGGGATCGGGGAAGCAGAGCGAGGGGGAGGGCAATGGAGAGGTCCAACGGGACGAGGATCTCACCCTGAGCTCGTGGTTGCTTGCGGTGGAGGCGAGGGATGTCGGGAGCAGCGGCAACGGTACGCGGCGTGCGACGGCCGGCGGCGGGGAAGACGAACTTGGCGGCGTCGATTCGCAGCAACCCGGCGCGATTCCTTCCGCGTGGAGGGGCAGCGCGGCGAGGCGGAGCTCCCCGCGCTCTTCGATTCGTCGGGGGCTGCTCGAAGCGACGGCGACGCGGCGTCAACGGCGAGCTCGGTTGCGAGCGCGGGGGGAGAGGGAACACGGAGAGAGGAGGCAGGTGAGCGAGGGGATAAGGGAGCAGGGCGGCTCGTGGGGGGGGGGCCTCCCTATCTCCTCGAAGCGGCAGGGGGCCAGTGGGGGCACGGCGAGCTCGGGGTCACTGGCGCCATGCCGTGGCCCCAGAAGCTACAGGAGGAAGAAGAAGCAGTTTTTTGCAAATAGGCCCCTGGCCGAATTTCTTCCATCACGAACAGGTCCTCCTGGAATTACGAAGAGGTCCTTTTCCTGTTTTAAATTTAAAACCAGCACAACTTCAAGGATTTTATTAAGGCACTAAACAGTTTTAGAAAAATCTGCAAAAATCTGGGTAGCCTCCCAACAGCATGTAAAGGCACCACAAAAATTGGCATGTTGAAATAAAATAGTTTGGTACCACTTTGTTCATGAAGTTTGTTTATTGCAATTTTGTTAACTTCCAGAGAATTATTCCTTTAAAGTTTTGAAACAAGTCAAGATATTGATTTCAACTCTTGGAACCTCCTTGACAAATATGAGATGTCAAGGTAATTGTTTTGCAAGTATGAGTGTCTTCCTTGTTGTGGAATTTGTGGTGGCAAGTTTGGCATTTTGTTTTCCCTTGTTTTAATTTGTTGTCCAGATTCTTGGTTTCCACATGAACAATTGAGCAAAAGATGCAATGATGCATGCATGAAATGCAAACGCGAAAATTTTACTCAGGTTTTGAGGTTCACAAAATTTGGGCTGTTACAACTCTACCCCACTTACAGGAATCTCGTCCCGAGATTCTAAGGTTGCGGAAAGAAATCGGGATACTCCTCGCGAAGACTAGACTCTCGTTCCCACGTTGCTTCTTCTTCGGAATGATGAGACCACTGAATTTTGAGGAACTTGGTAGTCTTGTTGCGGGTCTTCCTTTCGGCTTCATCCAAAACGCGGATAGGATGCTCACGATAAGTGAGGTCTTCTTGTAGATCTAGCTCCTCATGATTGACCCCATTGATATGATCCTTGAAACAACGGCGGAGTTGGGAGACATGGAACACATCATGTACATTTGGAAATTTGACCGGTAACTCCAACTTATAAGAAAGATCTCCTCGCTTTTCTAGGACGGTGAACGGACCGACATAGCGAGGGGCCAATTTTCCTTTGATTCTGAAGCGGTGGACGCCTCAAAGGGGAGAGACACGGAGATAAGCTTTATCACCAATTTCATAATGAATCTCCTGATGGTGCTTATCATAGTAGCTCTTCTGCCTAGACTGAGCAATTCTCAGATTCTCTCGTATGATTCTGACCTTCTCCTCAGCTTCATTGATCACATCCGGACCAAAGAGTGCTCTCTCTCCGGTCTCGGACCAATTTAGAGGAGTACGGCATTTTCTTCCATATAGAGCCTCGAAGGGAGCCATGCCCAGACTAGCTTGATAGCTATTGTTGTATGAGAACTCCGCGAAAGGGAGATACTTTTCCCAACCCTTGCCAAAAGAGATCACACATGCCCGAAGCATGTCTTCCAAACTTGGTTCACTCTTTCGTCTGACCATCAGTTTGAGGATGGTAGGTGGTACTGAAGTTGAGACGGGACCCCATAGCAGTTTGGAAACTGTGCCAGAACTTGGAGACGAAGATACTTCCACGGTCCGATATGATCCTCAAAGGGACCCCGTGCAATGGAACAATACGAGCCAAATACAACTCGGCAAGTTGACTCGCCCGTATCTCGTCACGGACGGGTAGGAAGTGGGCAACCTTGGAAGACGATCAATGATTACCCAAATTGCATTGTTGCCCTTAGGAGACCTGGGAAAACCGGTGATGAAGTCCATCCAATTTCATCCCATTTCCACTCCGGGACAGCAATAGGGCGGAGAGTGCCAGGGGTCTTTGATGTTCAGCTTTTACCCGACGACAGGTGTCGCATTCAGCAACAAACTTGGCGATTTCCCGTTTCATACGAGTCCACCAGAATTGTGGTCGAAGGTCTTGGTACATTTTGGTACTTCCGGGATGGATAGAGAGAGGTGTATCATGAGCCTCCTGAAGGATCAGCTCTCTCAATTTCCGCTTCTTGGGTACCACTAGACGGTCACCGAAATAAACAACTCCGGATTCATCGACGAGAAGCATTTGTACTTCCCGCTAGCAATGTTGTCCTTGATTTTCAGAATACCCTTGTCACGCTTCTGAGCATCCTTGATCTGGTCTACAAGAGTAGATTTGATCTCCAGATTTGCTAGATAGCCGGAGGGAACATTTCCAAGTTCAAACGGGCGAACTCTTCATGAAGGGAGGTTGGGCCTTTTCAATCATCAGATTGTTGCAATAGGACTTCCGACTTAGCGCGTCAGCCACGACGTTTGCTTTGCCGGGTTGATAGTTCAGACTCACATTGTAGTCCGTGATTAACTCCAACCAACGCCTTTGCCTGAGATTTAAATCCGGCTGGGTGAAGAGGTACTTTAGACTCTTGTGATCCGAGAAGATCTCGCAACGGTTACCAAACAGGTATGGTCTCCATTGCTTCAAAGCATAGACCACGCGGCAAGCTCTAGATCATGAGTAGGGTAATTGAGCTCATGTGGCTTAAGTTGGCGAGAAGCATAAGCCACACATGGCCATCTTGCATTAGCACACAGCCCAAACCTTGTAGAGAGGCGTCACAGAAGACGACGAAATCCTTGCTGTGTCCGGCAGGACAAGCACAGGAGCGGACGTGAGCTTGGCTTTCAGGGCTTGGAAGCTCTCTTCAGCTTCGGCAGTCCATACGAACTTTCTATCCTTCTTGAGAAGGTCAGTCAATGCCTTGGCTATTTTGGAGAAAGCTTCGATGAATCGGCGGTAGTAACCCGCCAATCCGAGAAAGCTACGAATGTCCTTGACTGACATTGGAGTTTTCCAGTCTAGAATAGCTTGAATTTTGTCGGGGATGACTTCCACACCATTGGCAGATATTACATGTCCAAGGAAGACAAGTTTATCCAACCAAAACTCACACTTGGAGAACTTGGCATAGAGACGGTGTTCACGAAGCCGTGTCAGAACCAACCGAAGGTGTTCATCATGCTCTTCGTCGGTTTTAGAATAGATGAGGATGTCATCGATGTAAATGACGACAAACTTATCAAGATAATCCATGAAAATGGAATTCATGAGCCTCATGAAAGTAGCTGGAGCATTTGTGAGACCAAAGGACATGACGGTATACTCATATGAGCCATAGCGAGTAACAAATGCCGTCTTTGGGATATCCTCCTTTCTGATCTTTATTTGATGGTACCCTGACCTCAGATCCATCTTGGAGAATACTCTTGCACCAGCTAACTGATCCAACAGATCATTGATACGAGGGATAGGATACTTGTTCTTGATTGTCACCGCATTCAACGGTCGATAGTCAGAGACAGACGAGGCACGGTAGAATCCCTCTTCTTGACAAAGAGTACCGGACAACCCCAAGGTGAACTGCTAGGCTGGATGAACTCCTTAGCTAACAGCTGATCAATTTGCTCCTTCAACAGAGCCAACTCTTCCACCGGCATGCGGTAGGGCTTCTTGGAAATTGGAGCAGTACCGGGAAGCAAGTCTATGACAAACTCCACACTTCGATCAGGTGGCATGCCAGGCAATTCTTCTGGGAACACATCGGGAAGTCACACACCACGTGTATGTCCTGGATTTCAGGAGGGGACAAGCCTTCCATGAAACATAGGGCGATCTCCGGGGAGAGGGGATTGTCTGATGATGGAGGTCCTGAATATGTAGCCCAAAACTGCACATCGTAACCGGAAGGGTGGGTCACGGTGATGGACTTAGCAGCACAGTCGAGATTAGCATGGTATCTTGCTAACCAGTCCATGCCCAGTATGGCATCAAGGCCCTTCGACCTCAAGGCTATCAACGGGAAAGGGAAGGACAGGGATGCTATGATAATCTGGACCTCAGGAGTAACGCCATCGGTTTGCCATTTGGAGCCAGGGGTAGAGATCATCAAGGGACTGCTCATCTTCTCAAACGGTATTTGGTGATCTTTTGCAAACGCAATAGAGATGAATGAATGCGATGCTCCAGAATCAAACAAAACGGTAGCAAGATGGTTGTTGATTCGAAGCTCACCCATAAGGACGCCAGGATCCTCTTCAGCTTCTTCAGCAGAGACGTGGTTCAGGCGACCACGCACCAAAGGTCCAGCCTTGCCAGTTGGAGTGGCAGGGGCTCGTGCAGGAGTTATAGCGAGAGGTGCCTTCTGGGGGCACTCCCTGGAGTAGTGACCAGCCTGGCCACAGGTGTAGCAAGTGAGTCCAGGTGGAGCAGGTAGCATAGGACGGTACCCACTCCCGCCTATCCCAAGTGTCGAAGTAGTGGGGCGCGGAGGAGGTGGCCTATATCCTGCTGCCCTCGGCATGAAGGGAGCACGAGGTACGGCGCTGTAGGGGACAAACACCCTGCGCTTCTTGCTCTCAGAACCCGAGGAACTCTGGTGGTCCCCATGTGCGGGCCTCTTGGAAGCTTCAGTTCTTTCTTCCTTGCTCAAGGTGAAAGCCTGGTTGAACAGCTCCTGATAGGTCTGGAACCTGAAGGGCAATAGCTCATAGCGGAGCTGCGGATTCAGACCCTTGCGGAACAGCTCTTGCTTGTCAGCATCATTGGTCACGTCCCTTGGGGCGTAACGAGAGAGATGGTTGAACTCACGACCATAAGTGCGGAGGTCCATCCGTCCCTGTTGCAGATCCAGGAACTCCCTCCTCTTCAAGTCCATGATTGGCTGGAATGTACTCCGCACGGAAGGCAGTGCGGAATCAGCCCAGGTGAAGACATGGTTGGCTGGAAACAAAGCCACATGGCTTCCCACCAACAGCCAGCAGCACCAACCAAGAGTAGGTGGCAAAGTTGACTTGCTCAGCCAATGGGACATGCAGCGCGGAGAACTTGCGCTCCAAAGCACGAAGCCAATCATCAGCTTCCAGTGGCTCCTTAGCATCAGCAAAGTGGGTGGCTGGAGCGCAGGAACTCAGTGAGAGTGTTGCACTCGTTCCTCCGTGCATTCTGCTGCACCAACTGCTCAAGCAAGCGCTCATTGCGCCCACGGTTCTCCTCAATGGCCATCAAGACTTGAGCCATTGTGGGTGGTGGCGGCAGATCATCCTCATCATCATTGTGGTTACCGCGACCACCACGGCCTCCACGACCTCCTCGAGCCATTCTGGAGATTTGACAATGACACGTTAGTATCTTTCTCCGAATGGTCGAACAATAGCATTAGCGTCTTCACAAGTACACAGACTAGGGACGATAATACTTTGCGAGAAGGAAAACAACAAGATAGAACTTGGGTCGAAGATCAGCATCATGTGCTACTAGTGAGAGTTAAGAAATCACAACTTAACACACTCTAGTTGGCACAATCCGGGACCTTATGTTCAAGTCCGTGGGTTAAAACCCAAAGAAAGGATCAAATGATTTGACTGGAGAGAACATCTGAGTTGATTTGGGATTGACGCAGCGGGAGCAACGTGACACATAACACTCAAGGTCGAACCCACCCCGTTTCTAATCATTTTGAAGTAACAGAGAGGTAAAACCTTTAAATCAAATTGAGGTAAGATTGCTCCGAGATTAGAGGGTAACCAGATAAGGAGTAAAAAGAATCCTAAGATGGTTTTCACAACTCATTTTTAGGTTAAAATATTTTCACAAACACTAGACTCAACATCGACCAGTAGAAGGGTTTCCTACAGGCAGTACTGCTCTGATACCAACTTGTGGCGCCCCGACCCGACTGCTATACAGTGATGCTGTGTCACCGGTTAAGCGATACAACGGAGGTTACGGGTTTACCAATCCCCGGCCAAAACCTTTGGCAGGCGTTGCTGGGTACACCTCACTCCAGACAACGCAACACCCCGATTGATGCCTTAACACGGCACAACTCAAGCATAATAGTAAGATCAAGACTTGTGGAACAACTGGCACATCACAGACTCTACGACACAAAATCATATAGTTCAACTCTTATACAGAGAAAGATAGCAAATGACAAACAGAGGTCACAGACCCAACATTACAACATGCGGAAGCGAAGTGTGTTGTTCTAAACAACAAGAACCAACATATGGCCTAAGAGGCCTACAGATAAACATCACAGCGCCAGCTGTTCCAGGATGTCCCAAGCTGCCACCTGGGAACCCCAGACTACTCGTCGACGTCCACAAAGAACCCACCTTCGAAGTCGGTGAAGTCCTCCTCTGAAACAAAAGCAAAGACGTTGAGTTCGACGAACTCGCAAGATTAAGAGCTAATATATGCTCGATGATTAGCTGTCAAGGTTTTATGGCTCTTTTGCATAAAGCTGATTTTATTTATGAAAAACATAACTCAAAGGCATCGACTATTAGAACATTTTCAAAGAGGGGTAAGAAGTAACTCTTTTCTTTGAGATCACCTTTCTCAACATCACCAACATCACCATTGTACCTGTTCATCAAAGGCACCTCCCCGAATCACCCTCGAGGAAGTCAACCTTACATTCGTGAATTGGTACCTCTAGTACCCAGTTTTAATCATTCCGTTAAGTTATTCTATGATCATCGTCCATTCCCAAGTCGTCCTAACCGTGGACACGGCTTTTCGAAAAGATTTAACCCTGCAGGGGTGTACAAATGTTTGCCACGCGTACCGTCCGGCCCATTACCTGCGCATTAGCTCTCTTCCTTGGAAAGCCGGCTGGGTGGGAGCGGTGTCGACTTCTCCCTCGTTAAGGACTTTCCAGGATCATCAGTGGCAGTAGGGCTGCCAGGATCACAACACCCCGCCCCACGGCCACTTATTTTCCTAACACCACCATCCTCATCTCAGTTCAACACCATCACGCACGCGCAAATGGAAAGCCAAACTAGAGGACCCTGGCTAGCCCCGCTCGAGTTATTTAGTCTATGAGGGTTCCTGCAATTGCATAGGCCTCACGCATGGTTGCACGCTCAGTCTTGGTTCAGGAGGTACAGAACTCGCACCTAGGCGGCAAGAACGAGACAACCCACCACATTCCATGTGGCCTCTCATCCCCACCTTCTTAGCATTTTATTATCCATCTCCACAATTTCCACCATCAACATCACTGTCACAAGTTAACACCTGTTTCCAGCATTCACCATCCCTAGTACAACTAGGCATTTCACTAAGCATGGCTAAGCACTTGCATAGCATAGTAAGTATTCCATGGCCAACAATACAAACCTATGGTAATAGGAAGGTAAAACAGGTATTGGCAACAGGATTCTAATGCAACTAGTAGGATACTCTAATCCAGGCAAAAGACATTTAGAACCGCATGCAATATTATAGTGGAGAAAATAATTGCGGAAAATAGGATAAGATATGCTCAGAGGGGGGATTACGCTTGCCTTGTTCAGAGTGCTGGTAGTACTGCTCGGCGGGGTATTGAGGTGGAATCCCGTCTGCTTGATCTAACGAAGCACACACGGAAAAACAAATCAATCACCACACATGTGTACCATGCAATGCACAATCACATGATGACATGACAAGTTTGTGCAAGGTAGCATCATTTAGTTCATCTAGCAGGATTAAATGGAGAGCCAAATAATTAGGGCAATTATTCGGAAGCAACCCCATATTCACTTTATGACCACATTGCTCATACATCTATTACATTACTAAGAAGTGGCTCAAATATGCATGAACATGGCATGAATGGATAGGGTTTGTTCTCCCGATCAAATTGGTACCTCATTTGCAAATTTCCGAGTACCGAAGAATAATTAGTGAATTATATAATTAATTGAATTTAATTCTTTTATTCAATTTAGGAGTAACATCAAATAAATATTTGTGATCATGAGTTTATATTCACATGGTTTGCTGGCATTTGAAACACTGATCATTTTGGTATCTTACATGTGCATTTCTGATGAACCGTTAGGGAGTTATGGCATTTCTAAAACAAGAGAGAAAGGAAACAGGAAAAACTGTTTAGCCGGCCCACAGCCCGGCTGGGCCAGTTTTTAGGCCGGCTATGGGCCAGAGAGGCCCGGCCTGTGGCCCGGTCTGGACCGGTTTCCCGGCCGGCCTTGCTCCCGAGGCGCCCGGCCTCGCGCCCAGTTTGGGCCGGCCCAAGGCCGGCTAAGGGCCCGAGGCTGCCGGTCGTTAGCCCGGCTTGGCCGGATCCGCGGCCGGGCAAACGGCGATGGCGCGGTGGCTCCGGCGTGCTATGGGATCGGGGAAGCAGAGCGAGGGGGAGGGCAATGGAGAGGTCCAACGGGACGAGGATCTCACCCTGAGCTCGTGGTTGCTTGCGGTGGAGGCGAGGGATGTCGGGAGCAGCGGCAACGGTACGCGGCGTGCGACGGCCGGCGGCGGGGAAGACGAACTTGGCGGCGTCGATTCGCAGCAATCCGGCGCGATTCCTTCCGCGTGGAGGGGCAGCGCGGCGAGGCGGAGCTCCCCGCGCTCTTCGATTCGTCGGGGGCTGCTCGAAGCGACGGCGACGCGGCGTCAACGGCGAGCTCGGTTGCGAGCGCGTGGGGAGAGGGAACACGGAGAGAGGAGGCAGGTGAGCGAGGGGATAAGGGAGCAGGGCGGCTCGTGGGGGGGGCCTCCCTATCTCCTCGAAGTGGCAGGGGGCCAGTGGGGGCACGGCGAGCTCGGGGTCACTGGCGCCATGCCGTGGCCCCAGAAGCTACAGGAGGAAGAAGAAGCAGTTTTTGCAAATAGGCCCCTGGCCGAATTTCTTCCATCACGAAGAGGTCCTCCTGGAATTACGAAGAGGTCCTTTTCCTGTTTTAAATTTAAAACCAGCACAACTTCAAGGATTTTATTAAGGCACTAAACAGTTTTAGAAAAATCTGCAAAAATCTGGGTAGCCTCCCAACAGCATGTAAAGGCACCACAAAAATTGGCATGTTGAAATAAAATAGTTTGGTGCCACTTTGTTCATGAAGTTTGTTTATTGCAATTTTGTTAACTTCCAGAGAATTATTCCTTTAAAGTTTTGAAACAAGTCAAGATATTGATTTCAACTCTTGGAACCTCCTTGACAAATATGAGATGTCAAGGTAATTGTTTTGCAAGTATGAGTGTCTTCCTTGTTGTGGAATTTGTGGTGGCAAGTTTGGCATTTTGTTTTCCCTTGTTTTAATTTGTTGTCCAGATTCTTGGTTTCCACATGAACAATTGAGCAAAAGATGCAATGATGCATGCATGAAATGCAAACGCGAAAATTTTACTCAGGTTTTGAGGTTCACAAAATTTGGGCTGTTACAACCCTTCCGAACGGGAGACGCCTAGGGTTACGCGACTAGTTTGGTGAGCTACAAAATAAATACACCTACATTGGAAGATAGGAAATATATCTTTACCCTTGAAGCGTGATCGGCAAAGCCTATAGGGGATGCTGCACCAAGATCCTACCCTGCAACGACGCTCCTGGGACAAATTCGATCCATGTCCTGCACAAATAAAAAACAGCTACAATTAACAACTAACAACTATATAGTAAAACTACTAGCAAAGTCTAAATTAACACAACTAATTACTAACCTAACTAACAGAAGCTAAACATCTAACAATTGGTACAACAAATTGCTACAACAAATTAAAATCTAACAATTGCTATAGCAAATTGCTACAACAAAGTAACCAAAATCAAATACACCTATAAACATCTAACACAAGCTAAACATCTACAACAAATTAAAAAAAAAAGAGGAAACATCTCACCTTCGGATCGAGCGGCAGGGGCTCGGGGTGGAGGAGCCTGTCGGGGTGGAGGAGCTAGCGGCGCAGGTGGCAGCCGCCGGTGGACTCGCGGCGGCGGCGTGGAGGGGAGCGGCGCAGGTGGCAGCCGCCGGGGTGGAGGAGGACGAGGTCGCCGGCGGCTCCGGGTGGAGGAGACGGCAGCAGGGGAGGCGGCGAACGGCCGAGGTCGCGCGAAGGGGTGGAGGCCAGCCGCGCACCTAGCCCCTGCCTCCCGCCATTGCTCCGGCGAGGTGGCGGCTAGGGTTCGCGAGTCCACCGGCGCGAGGTGACCTGCGGTGGCGGTGGCGGCGGAAGCAGCGCGAGCTGGCGGCGGGGGCGGCGTGGGCGGGGGTGGTGGCGGCGGCGCCGGCGCGAGCGGCGCGAGAAGGTGGGATTGGGGATTTGGAGAATTTGGCCGATTTCGCGAGTCGATTTCCTTTTGTCCCCCCGCGGTTTTTTCGCCGAGTAGGAACCTTCGCCGAGTGGCTTACTCGGCGAATAATCGTCGCCGAGTGCCTTACTCGGCAACCAACATTTCGTAATTTAACATTTTTTTTTTATTATTTAGTTTTTCTTAGTTATTTCTATAATTTTATTTTATAATGTGTACTACCACACTCTAACTCATATTATATGTCACCACCTATTTTTTGGTGTGGTTCCGATGCTCCGCGGCCACCGGTTCCGTCGAAACCCCCTATAGTTGACCAGAAGTCCGTGTCGTCTACCCAACCGCGGCCACCGGTAGCTACAAGGACTTTTATACCTGGTTGTGTTTGGGTGGTCCATGTGAACATATCTAACATGAATTGGGCTCATCTTTTGACATGGTTCCCTCCGTCGCACCCGAAACGGGGTTTCCGCATAGAAGAGCATAACCTTCCGGGGGATAAGTGTGGTTTGTGAAGCCGGTCACACCTCGGAGTCTCGATATGTCTATATCAACCTACCACCACAACCTAATGCATATATTAGGGCACCACCCATGTTTTGGTGAGGTTCCGACACCCCGAAGCCCCCCGTTCCGTCGAAACCCCCCTAAAGTAGACAAGAACCTGACAGTGTTGTCTACCCCTTCGACGGGCGTCGAAAGGGGTAGCTCCAAGGACTTTTATACCTGGTTGTGTTTGGGTGGGCCATGTGAACATATCTAACATGATTTGGGCTCATCTTTTGACATGGTTCCCTCTGTCGCATCCGAAACGGGGGTTTCCGCATAGAAGAGCATAACCTTCCGGGGGATAAGTGTGGTTTGTGAAGCCGGCACACCTCAGAGTCTCGATATGTCTATATCAACCTGCCACCACAACCTAATGCATATATTAGGGCTCCACCCATGTTTTGGTGAGGTTCCGACACCCCGAAGCCCCCCGTTCCGTCGAAACCCCCCTAAAGTAGACAAGAACCCGACAGTGTCGTCTACCCCTTCGACGGGCGTCGAAAGGGGGTAGCTCCAAGGACTTTTATACCTGGTTGTGTTTGGGTGGGCCATGTGAACATATGTAACATGATTTGGGCTCATCTTTTGACATGGTTCCCTCCGTCGCACCCGAAACGGGGGTTTCCGCATAGAAGAGCATAACCTTCCGGGGGATAAGTGTGGTTTGTGAAGCCGGTCACACCTCGGAGTCTCGATATGTCTATATCAACCTGCCACCACAACCTAATGCATATATTAGGGCACCACCCATGTTTTGGGAGGTTCCGACACCCCGAAGCCCCCCGTTCCGTCGAAACCCCCCTAAAGTAGACAAAACCCGACAGTGTCGTCTACCCCTTCGACGGGCGTCGAAAGGGGGTAACATAACCTTCCTATTATTAGCTATTTTATTAATATTCAAATATTATAATTTATTCCATTATAAATTTTTTCCATTTTACTTTATTAGCTAGCTATTATTCCGGCGCTCCGGCTAACCTTTTCCAGCGAAACCAGCATTTTACATGAAATTAGTTGTAAATGCAGAAACTCACAACACACTTAAAGTCACACCTAGGAGTAGGATATTGCACATTTCAAACACACAACACACTTGTATACAACTTTAGGTTGCGGCCTTGCCGAAAACATACAACTACAGATCTACCTTACAACTTCACTACTTCTAAATACTGGATAGAACAAATTAAGGTACAACTTGAAATTACGATACAACACAAGTAAAACAAAGACTCTGCCTCCTTGCCTTTGCCCTTGGACGAAGCTTCAGCCTCCTTTGCCCTTCGACGAAGATTCTGCCTCCTTGCCTTTGCCCTTGGACGAAGCTTTAGCCTTCTTGCTCAGTGCTTCAACCCTCCTTTCCTTTGACGACGGCATGAAATCGTCGTCATCATCGCTGTCAACTACCCAGAGACAGGAACGACCGTAGGAAACACGGTCAGCTTCAGTTCGGTAGAACGGACTATTCGTAACTTTCCTGTCAAACTTATCTTCAAGCCTGAGCATTTCTGCACGAATTTGGAGCGGGGTCCTATACGGAAACCCATCGCGGCATAGTTTCGCCCCGAGCAAAGCGAGATGACTCTCAGTGTCCAAATTTTTTTCAATTGGAACTACCCTACCATCTACCTTCAAATTGCTCGAAAGCCTGGCGAGATGCTCGGATGCGGAAATGTGAAACCCGGACACACACTTCTCGCAAGGACCAATACACACCATGCTTGCGCACAAGTGAGTACCATGCCTACCTTCGACTGGGTTTTATAGAACTACAGGTGACGCGGTACTGATAGCAAATCTGTGTGCTTCTTTATATAAGGGGACGATCCGTGTGCTTCTTCCGGATCCAACGGCTCACCAGCGCTCGAAAGAAACACACCGCTGATCCAACGGCTCAGAAGCACTGGAAGGAAACACACGATCCGTGTGCTTCTTCTGGATCCAACGGCTCACAAGCGCTCGAAAGAAACACACCGCTGATCCAACGGCTCAGAAGCGCTGGAAGGAAACATACGATCCGTGTGCTTCTTCCGGATCCAACGGCTCACAAGCGCTCGAAACAAACACACCGCTGATCCAATGGCTCAGAAGCGCTGGAAGAAAACACACGATCCGTGTGCTTCTTCCGGATCCAACGGCTCACAAGCGCTCGAAACAAACACACCGCTGATCCAACGGCTCAGAAGCGCTGGAAGGAAACACACGATCCGTGTGCTTCTTCCGGATCCAACGGCTCACCAGCGCTCGAAAGAAATACACCACTGATCCCTATATATATGTAGTCATGGCATCCATTGGCATAGCACATCTAAACTCATACCTGCAACCTCATCACTCTCCCATGGCTTCCACCATACCCACTCTAACCTACTCGGAGGCGGAGGCGCTTTGCGCCTCGAACTACCCCTGCCCACCCGGCTACGACGTCCCCGCTGGCTGGTGGCTTAGCACCGGAGGCGTGCCGGTCCCTCCTGTCCCTCAAGGTTTGGCACGCCGGGCGGCCATCACAAACCACTACTACCTCGAGCTCACTCCAGAGCAGCGGATGGATCCCCGCTGGAATCCCAACTACCGCCCGACTTGGGACGCCTTCTTCATCAATCGGCGTGAGAGGGCGCTCGCTAGGTACGAGGAGAACGGCCCGCCTCCTTCGAACTTCAACGAGGCCGGCCGTCGGCTGTGGTGGGCCGGCCGGACACTCCAGAGAGTCATGGACTACATCACGGCCGGCGATAACCCCCGCCTGAGCTACCCTCAGTTTCAGTCCAGGCGAGCGCCGCCCCCGCCGACGACAGCGACGATGACGGTGGCGACTTCGACGACTATCAGCACGAGTATTATAGGCCTAGGCAGGAGTATGACTAACCTAATGCTGGTTCATCTATGTACCCAAGATTGTTGTCATTCCTAATACTGGTCTAGCTACGACGACGATCGTGTAAAATGTATTATATATCTCTGCATTTCCAACTAATGATATTTAGCATCTGAATAAGTAATCTGGTAGATTATATGAGTGAGTAACCTGGGAAACAAAACACACGGTTTCCCCTAGCTACAGCCCTACAGTGATTCACGTTCGAATGTCGTTGCATTCACTGTCGGGCATAAGGTTTTGTGTTTGAGCTCCACTTCGATCCAAGCAGCGGTAAGACGTCTCTGATCTACAACCGTCGGGCAAGAGATCGCTGATGATCTGCAACCGTTTTGAACGGTCGCAGGTCATCAGCGACCTCCTGCCGCTGGTTGCCCAAAGATGCCCAAAACACAAGCAGGGTGGGACGTAGCTGGGTAAATCCGGATAATTTGTGTGGAATGTCTAAATATAGCTGAAATAAGACACACGGTTTCTCCTAGCTACAGCCCGATACTGATTCACGGTCGAATGTCGCTGCATTCAGTGTCGGGCATAGCTAGGGAACCCGAATGTTTTGTGTTTGAGCTAGGTAAGCTGGAATGAGTGAGTACCTGCCTGGGAGGTGGAGTATTTATAGGAAGAGCACACTGTGCCGAGAGGGACACTCGGCGAAACTACAAACTCGGCGAAGATTAGGCGCGAAACTAAAATATTTTTCCCGCTCACCTACTTCGCCGAGTGACACACTCGGCGAAGAAAAACACCCGGCGAAGAAATGGCGCGAGGCGGAATTTCGTTTCCCGCCCACATTCTTCGCCGAGATATGCACTCGGCGAAGACAACAACCCGGCGAAGAAATGACGCGGGGGAAAATTTCATTTCCCGCCCTAAACTTTGCCGAGTGCGGGCCACCGACACACTCGGCAAAGGGGACCTATTCGCGCGGCAAACTAGAAAGTTTCGCGCGCATTCTTTGCCGAGAGGGGCACTCGGCAAAGAAAAGTTCCATTAAAACATTTTTTTATGGTGACATCTTCGCCGAGTAGGACACTCGGCGAAGGGAAGCTCCATCACGACGCCCGTGGGTCCCACTGTCTCGAGCCACGTGTCCCTCCTTTTCGCCGTGAGCATAACTTTGCCGAGTGTCTTTTTTGCTCGTTGCCGACAAGATGCTTCTTCGCCGAGTGCTTGTCTCGGCGAAGGTTGCGTTCGCCGAGTGGTCTGAACTTCGCCGAGTGTTTTGTATCCTGCGTCGGCGTAGGTATCTTCGCCGAGTTGGCCCTGCGTTTTAGCACTCAGCGAAGCTGAGACCACTCGGCGGCGAGTCAGTTTCCCGTAGTGATAATGGTAAATTCACGGTTGTGCATAGTTGGAATTTCACTTGTGCGTGGTGGGGTTGTGAAGAAGTATTTCATGTTGTACTGTTGCTTTCCCAACACATCCCAGTCCTAGAACATCAGCACCCACTACCATGTGGTGGTCGCTAGATTTTGCCGGCATATAGGAACTTAAGCTCATCACACAATGCATGTGACGCATGGTATGCTGGGTACTTATAGGTTTGTTTTTCGTTTTGTCACCTCGGCTCTCAAATAATCCTGGAGTTCACTAGTTTGCAATACTTTACCAATACTTTTGTGGTCCGCCAATTAAACGGGTACAGATAACTTAACCACCACTTGCCAACTATACGCTTACATATTTATTGATATTAGGATTACAATCAATAATGTTTTCATGCTTACGCAGACACACGTACATGTGTTCATCGGCTTCAACTCCAGGCACACTTGAACTTCACGACGATACAGACCCTGATCTAGAAGCTACGATGTCCACCTACGAGTCACCAACTTCAGTTTCTCTCTCAGTGCGCACGCATGTTCATATATTGATCGGATGTTTCGTGTGATCGATGAGTTGTGCTATTTGCTAGTCATGTGTCTATCCTACACATGGAGATGTGACGCCAATGACATGAAGTTAGATTTTTCGATGCGTTAGCTGCATGCTGTAGACAAACACAACATAAAAGCCTCTCCGAAAATTAAGCGAGTCTGACAGCATCGACTCTATCTTTTATCAAGGCATGCTCGTCTCAGTTTATAAGCCCGACAGGTGGAGCTCGCCTCCCCACCGAATATACTTGTGTGGAAGATAAATTCAGCACCATCTCAAAACAGTACCCGTTGGAGCCAACAAGATGATACAAGTTCATTTGAAATTTGCATGTAACTTGTAGTTACACTAGATCTTTGTGACTTTCGGAAAAAATAACAGCACATTTGTTTTGTATAATGGTGGAGGCATGGCAGATGATGGACGAGAAAGGAACATTGTGCCATCTCACAGTCTTTCTTTTCTTCGTGTGACTGAGCTTCATTCAACCAAAAATTCCATTAGCACTTCGTAATGCCTTAGTCACAGAACCCTACATTTGGAAGTCCCTTTTCTATTTGACGTGTCCTAGAGCTGCGTAATGGTAAATTCAGGGTTGTACATAGTTGAAATTTCACTTGTGCGTCATGACGTTGTGAAGAAGTATCTCATGTCGTACTATTGTTTTCTCAACCCATCCCAGTCCTAGAAGATCAGCACACACTACCATGTGGTGCCGGTTGTCACTACATTTCGCCGGCAGGGGAACTTATGCTCGTCACACAATGCATGTGACGCATGGTATGTTGGGTACTTATAGTGTTGTTTTTCTTTCCTTCACTTCGTCTCTTAAATAATTCTAGAGTGCAATAGTTCGAAATATTTTCGCACAACTTTCGTGGTCCAACAATTAAAACGGTCCAACAATTAAAATGGGTACATAGAACTTAACCACCACTTGCCAACTAATATACACTTACATATTTATTGATATTAGGATTACAGTCAATACTATTTGCACATGCTTACCCAGTCAAGTAGGTCGTCAGATTTGTTGTTAGGCAGTTGATCTCATATTTGTACCCTTGCATAATGCATTAGACGTAGAGTTGATTTGCGCAACAACAAAAAACAGGTAACATGAGTAGTCTACGCAACAGAGATAGTACTAATTGCATTTTGGGTGGTTCCTGCAATTTCTTCAGAAGTTGCACAATCAGACAGAATGGAAAATACATGTCTAGTGACAAAAGAAGTTGCACACTTATCCAAAGTTCACAGAGAAGAGCACTAGGCAACACTAAAGCGGGGGAGGGGACAGAAGATTCTGACCGAGTGCAACTCTGGACAACACAGCAAACGGCAAACCCTAAAATGTGTCTCACGTGGAGAACTGTTACCACTATAACGTTCACTGCCGCGGTGAGAGCGTTGGGGCACATACATAATGTTAGTCCGTCACTCCGGCGGGAGCCCATCAATGTTACGCAAGTTAGAATCCTAGACAACGTGCATATGAAACATGCCTCGAAGCTGACATGGGTAGCCAGAACCATGGTGTTGTCCAGGAGCTTCATTCAACCAGAAAATCAATTAGCACTTCACAATGCCTTAGTCGCAGAACCCTACACGTGGAAGATCCTTTTCTATTTGACGTGTCCTAGAGCTGCATAATGGTAAATTCACGGTTGTGCACAGTTGGAATTTCACTTGTGCGTCGTGAGGCTGCGAAGAAGTATATCTTGTGCCTTAGTACGTGTTGCTTTCGCAATCCATCCCAATCCTAGAACATCAGCACCCACTACCATGTGGTGCTCGCTAGATTTCACCGGTATGCTGAGTACTTATAGGTTTTTCTTTTCTTTTCCTCACTTCAATTCAAATAATACTGGAGTTCAATAGTTTGCAATAAGCAACACTTTTGTGGTCGGACATTTACAATGGGCACACAGAACGTAACCACCACGTGCCAACTATACGCTTACATATTTATTCATAATATGATTACAGTCAATAATATTTTCATATGCTTACCTAGTGAACTAGGTCGCCAGAGATTTGTTGTTAAGCAGTTTGTCTCATATTTGTACATGTGTGTAACGCATTAGACGTAGAGTTGATTTGTGCAAAAAAAAAAGCAGGTAAAATGAGTAGTTTGTGCAACAAAGATTGTACTAATTGTATTGGGTGTTTTCTGCAATTTCCTTGAGAGTTGCACAATGTGACGGAATGGAAAAAAACGTTGGTAATGACAAAAGAAGTCGCACACTTATCCAACGTTCACACACCAGAGCGCTAGGCAACACTAAAGTCTAAAGTGGGAGATGCGGCAGAAGATTCTGACCGACTTCAATTCTGGACAACATGGCAAACAGCATACCCTAGAATGTCTCTCGCATGGAGAACCGTTACCACTATAATGTTCCGTGCCGCTGGTGAGAGCGTCGGGCACATACATAATGTTAGTCCGCCACTCCGGCGGGAGCCCATATGACACGTGCCTTGAAGCTGACATGGGCAGCCAGAACCGTGGCGTTGTCCAGCACGTCAGGACAAACACATCGAAAATGCACTATGTGGTAAAACGATTCTTGATTGTTTTGTGCAACTGTCTTTCTTGATGACTTTCAATCCTACATAGACCAATGCAATACATGACATATGTGCGAACGAGTTCTCTGTGCATAACCTAATACAATACCTACGCTCATCCTTCACATGTTGGAGACGCATCGAATATATAGTCCTCTGATCTATGATATCGTGAAGCACTACACTCATAAACCTTTCAATAGGACCAATCATAACTTGCACTCACTAGCTACTCACCAACGAATTCTACCATGGTGTTACTATAGAGATCACAAACAACAATAACTAACTGTCACATGGTTACTCATTCGATATTTATAACCTTGCAAGTATAGATATCCAATTAATTTATATCTTTCCCAAAAATTACATATGATTTCATTTTTTCTAATTGTTGCCCCATAAATTTAGTAGATTTCACATTATATGTTGTCATATATGCCTCTTAAAATGAGTTGACAATTTTTACGGACAATCGACTCTTAACCTTCTAACCTAGCCTAATCATTCACATGAGTGATATGCACCCTCTCTTTCTAAGCAGACTCTCACAGGACCAATTTTTTGAATAGTTCAAAATTTCATGAAGTTTTCGCTAAAACTCATTGACATTCCCAACACATTGCCCATATAGTTGCTTTGTGCAAAAATAATAATGGGTAAAATGAGTAGTCTGTGTAAAAGAGATAATAAAAGTCGGTGGTTTCTGCAATTTCCTCAAAAGTTGCACAATGAGGCAGAATGGGAAAAAAAGTTGCTAATGACAAATGAAGTTTCACACAGAGGAGCGCTAGGCAACACTAGTGTCGCACCTTGCAAATTCTGATGCAGTTCAACTTTTGACAGCACGGCAAACTGCAAACAGCAAATAGGCGAACCCTAGAATGGTTTTCGCGAGGAGTAACCTTACCACTACAACGTTGACACAGGGCTGTGAGCCTGTGAGCTCTAGCGCCGGGGGACACAAAGCTGGTCAGGCACCCCGGCGTAACCCCGGCGGGAGGCCAGCACTGCTGCACGTGTTAGGAATCTTGACAAAGTTCTCATATGAAACGTGCCTTGCGGAGCTGACGTTGTCCAGCTATGCAGGACATTTCCGTGGAAAATGTCACACGTAATAAAGCGGGGCTGAGCAGTTTTGTGCTTCTGTGTTTCTTGAGGACTTCCAATCCTAAGTACAACATTAGAATACACGACCATATGAGCCGAAGACTTCTCTACCATGACCTAAGCTCACTTTTCAAATGTTGCGAATATATAGTCCTCGGGTCTTTGATATCACGAAAAGCACTCCTCTCGTAAACCTTTCAATAGGACAATCGTAACTAGCACTAGCCACTCCCCAACCAACTCTACTATCGTGTTACTACGGAGATAAAAAAAAACAAGGACAACTAATGCTCGCATACTCACATGCCATAGATAGATCACATCCCTCATCAGGTCCCAGTCCGTCGACTGACTCCTTCTAAGCTCACCTGACCCCAAGCCTCCACACGTACGCTCATGCTAACGAGGTATCCTCATTGCCCCTCATCCGCGTGGAGTGGAGTCATTCAAGACAACTAATAAAACTGTAACGTAGAGTGTTTGGCCGTCCCGACGTGCCTCGTCGGGTAGGGATCTTCTCATTATATATTAGACAGAGTATTACAAATAGAGTCCTATACGTATACGATACGGTATAGACTAGGTATAATCTAACACCCTCCCTCAATCTCAACTAGTGAAAGATTGAGATTGCGCTTACAATGCTCATACAATGGTAAAGGGAGTGGTTTAGTAAAAATATCAGCAACTTGATCCTTTGAAGAAATGAATCGAATCTGCAGTTGCTTTTGAGACACACGCTCTCGTACAAAGTGAAAGTCCACTTCAATATGCTTCGTCCGTGCATGGAAGACTGGGTTAGATGACAGATATGTTGCACCAATATTATCACACCATAGGACTGGAGGTTGGACTTGAGTCACACCAAGCTCATGCAACAATGATTGTAACCAGACAAGCTCTGCTGTAGCATTAGCAAGAGCTTTATACTCAGACTCGGTACTCGACCTCGAGACAGTAGACTGCTTACGAGCACTCCAGGCGATCAAATTTCCTCCATAAAAAATAGCATATCCCCCCGTGGATCGCCGATCATCCGGACTGCCAGCCCAATCTGCGTCTGAGAATGCTGAGAGCAATGTAGAGGAGGAAGATCGAAACTGTAGTCCACAGTCAATAGTATGGCGAACATAGCGAAGGATGCGCTTAACTGCGGACCAATGGGATGTACGAGGCTCATGAAGGTATTGGCACACCTTATTGACCACAAAAGACAAGTCAGGGCGTGTCATTGTGAGATACTGAAGTCCACCAACAATGCTACGATACTGAGTAGCCTCCTCAGAAGAAAGAGCATCACCATCTGTACTGCAAAGACGCTCAGAGGACGACATAGGAGTAGTCACTGGGGTACACTTCAACATACGAGCACGTGCGAGAAGCTCCAAAGCATACTTGCGCTGTCGAAGAAGAAGACTACCAGCGGAGGGTGATAAGACCTCAATCCCCAGAAAATAATGCAGAACGCCAAGATCCTTAACGGAGAACTCAGAGCGAAGCTGGCATATCAACCTGGGAATAGCAGCTGCAACTGAACTGAGCACAATGATATCATCAACGTACACCAACAGGTAGATAGTGACATCCTGGCGCCGAAAAATAAATAGAGATGTATCTGCCACTGAAGGTGAGAACCCCAGAGAGCCAAGGACTGAACTGAGACGTGCATGCCACGCACGAGGAGCCTGCTTCACTCCATAGAGTGACTTAATAAGCCGACAGTAATGATCAGGTTTACTAGGATCAGCAAAACCAGGGGGTTGCCTCATGTATACCTCCTCCTCCAGAAAGCCATTGAGAAACGCATTCTGGATATCAAGCTGACGGAGATGCCATCTGTGAGAGAGAGCCATGGCGAGCACTAACCGAATTGTTGCTGGCTTAACCACAGGACTAAAGGTCTCATCATAATCCAGACCATAACGCTGTTTGTACCCTTTAGCAACAAGACGTGCCTTGTACCGCTCAATAGAACCATCCGCATGGAGCTTCACTTTAAAAATCCAGCGTGAATCAATTAAGTTGATACCAGAAACCGGAGGTACGAGACGCCAAGTACCATTATTTTGCAGAGCAGAAAACTCAGACTCCATAGCATCACGCCAATGAGAAATCCGAAGAGCTTCTTTGTAATCACGGGGCTCCTGTGTGTGTTTAGCTGCAGAACAGGCCGCAAGAACGGAAGTCCACGCCACTGTCCCATCAGTACGAACTTTAGGCCGATGAATGCCGCGTCGGGCTCGCGTGACAGGTCCAGGCGGAGGTGGTGCAGTCTGTGGTGACACTTCTGCTGGTGACGTAGGTCCGATGACATCAGGTGATGGTGCTGCAGGGGAGGCAGGAGGCGTCACAGTCGCGTGTATGGGAGCAGGCGACGGCGGCCTATCGGCGTCAGGCGACGCAGGTGACGCATCGCTGTCGCGTCTGTCGGCAGTCGTCGAGGCTGCACGTGAGGGCGTCGTGGGCGTGGGCGAGTTCTCACCAGCCGTGCCGCAGCGAGCTGACTCCAGGCGTGCAGGTAACGGAGCAGGAGCAAGAGCAGGCTCAGGTAGGCCTGGGCATTCGGTTAGACCGAACCGATCGGTTCGGTTCCTTGGGTTATTGATAAATTCGGTTTTCAAAAATCCATGACCGATCGGTCAATTGACAAACTGATAACCGAGGCCTCGGTCAACCGATAAATTCGGTTCGGTCTTTGGTTTAACCCGAATGAACTCGATCTTGTTTGACAGCAACCAACGACTACGGAAAAGATAGGAAACGGAAACATATCCTACGAGCAAGGACATCTCGAGTCCTAATCAACTGCTTCTGAGGCGGGATTGTAGAGGAGGAGTAAATAGAAGAAGATGCAGTCACATGGGGACAAGGAAAACACGAAGAAACGGAAGGCTTGTTGGACGATGTCTGCCTAGCATCTCCATGAAGATGATGTCGCCTCGACGTCTGCCGCCTCGACGTCTGGCGTGGGACGAGACCAGGAGAGGAGCATCTATGGCGGCTAGGTTAGGAATGGGCAGTTGGGAGCAGTCCTCCGTGGGGCTGTAGGGACGAGCGACAGTGCGTTATTTACTACGATCCAGTACGATATGCCTGATGAAGATGATGTTGGGCCACATGGCTTGATGGGCTTTGCTAGTCTTTTCAGCCCACGCATATCATTTCGGTTTTTCAGGTTAGTTCGGTCAACTGTGTGTACTAACCGATAGAACCTAATTAAATTCGGTTTCTCAAAACTCATGACCGATCATAGCACCGAATTTTCGGTTCCCGGTCTATTCGGCTTCGGTCTCGGTTTATTCGGTCTCGGCTTTCGGTCCTCGGTTTATTTGCCCACCCCTAGGCTCAGGCAGCACGTAGCCCAAGGGGGAGGATCCATGCACATGCACATGCACATGCACTGGGCCCGTGGCCGAGCCATGCACAGCTTGAGGCTGTTGATCGATATAAGCTGGAGCATGTGCGGGGATTAAGACCTGCAAACGAGCGCCACATCCAGTACCAGCACCATGGTCAGCGAGCAAAGGAGAGGAATGTGCAACATCCATAAATTGGTCAGCTGAAAGTAAAGAGGACTCTGAAATAGGCGGTAATGTGTGTGAGTTGGACATGTTGACAAAAGGAAACACATTCTCATCAAAAATGACGTCCCTAGAGATATAAACTCGATTAGACGGAACGTGGAGACATTTGTATCCTTTATGAAGCGAACTATAGCCTAAAAAAACACACTTCTTCGAACGAAAATCAAGTTTATGACTATTATAAGGTCGAAGATGAGGCCAACAAGCACACCCAAATACCTTAAAAAAGGTGTAGTCAGGTGTTTCATTAAGAAGTCGCTCAAGTGGAGTTTTCATATCGATGGTGCGACTAGGAAGTCTGTTAACGAGGAAACAGGCTGTAGCAAAGACATCATTCCAATAGCATAATGGGACAGACGCATGAGCAAGCAATGTAAGACCAGTTTCAACAATGTGACGGTGCTTACGCTCGGCAGTGCCATTTTGTTGGTGGGTGTGCGGACAAGACACACGGTGTGACACACCCAAGTTGTGGAAGAAGGGATGGAGTTTTTCATACTCACCACACCAATCAGTTTGTACATGAATGATTTTGCGATTTAGAAGGCGTTCAACATGTTTTTGAAATTGGAGAAACACATCATAAACATCAGATTTATGCTTAAGTAAATAGAGCCAAGTGAAACGACTATAAGCATCAACAAAACTCACATAAAAGCGATGTCCACTGACAGACGTTTGGGCAGGACCCCAAACATCAGAATAAATGATCTCTAAGGGAAATTTTGTTACACGTGTAGACAAGGAGAAAGGCAACTGATGGCTCTTCCCTTGTTGACAAGCGTCACAAACTGACTCGATTTTATTGGACTCATGTAAAGATGGTAACTCATGACTACGAAGAACATGTTGAACGACTTGTAACGCTGGATGTCCTAGACGACGGTGCCACATATCACGGGACACCTTGACACTGCTGAGTGCTTGCTTGATCACAGGGGCTTTAATCTCGTAGAGACCTCCACTGCAACGACCTCTAAGAATGGGTGCTCTCGTATCCCGGTCTTTTACAAAAAGATCATAAGGATGAAGTTCAATAAACACATTATTATCATGGGTAAGTTTACTCATAGACAACAAATTACGAGTGGCTTTAGGAACATGAAGGACACGGTTTAGTGCTAGAGACCTACAAGACGGAGTGGATAAAATAGCTTGACCAATATTATGAATGCGCATACCTGCTCCATTAGCTGTGTGGACCTGGTCGGTGCCGTGATAAGGCTCGCGCGTAGTGAGCTTGTCCAGCTCATGGGTGATGTGGTGCGTAGCGCCCGAGTCAGCATACCATGCAGGGTCGACGGGAGGTTGTGGAGCACTATGTGTGCCCTGAGAGGCCGTCATCGCCATCGCAATTTGCTTCTCAGTGTTTTTCCCATCATTGCCTATGCCCAGAAAATTACGGTCAAACCGCTTGTAGCACTTCGACGATGTGTGGCGCGGGATTCCGCACAGCTGACAGACGACACTGCCACGCCCATTATTAGGCTTGGACATGGTGGAAGGAGGCGTCGGCTTGGTCGGTGGCGAGGTGAAGGGCGATGTCGGTCGTCGCCCACCACGGCCAGCGCCAAATGCTGCGACCGGGGAGCTGACGTGAGCAGCTGCATGAGCTGCAGGGTAATACGAGCCACCCTGATTGCGACGCTGTGACAGCTTCCGCTGCTCCGTCGCCTGAAGCTGCGAAAATAAATCGCGAATCTGCATGGGGGTGGTGCGAGCATTCACCACCTCGAAGAGGGCATCATAGTCACCATCTAACCCGGCGAGGATGGAGGATATAAACTCGTCGTCGCGAAGAGGCATCCCGATACTTGTGAGGGAGTCCGAGAGTGCCTTCATCTCATGGAAGTAGACATTGATAGTCTTGTTCTCCTTTTTCAGCTCAGCCATCTGTTGTCGGATTGCCGAGGCTCGTGCGATGGATGTGGAGGCAAACGCTCCACTAAGAGTCTCCCAGGCTTCACGTGAAGTGCCAGCAAACATGATCATGCCAAGAACACCTTCAGTCATTGACGAAACAAAGCCTGTGAGGATAGCCTGGTCCTGTTGAGTCCAGTGCTGATACGCTGGGTTCGGCTGCTGATGTACGCCACCAGCATGACTGACGGCAATGTGTGGGTCGGGGCAGACGAACGATCCATCAACATAGCCCATGAGCAGATGGCTACGAAGCAGCGGACCAACCTGTGCACGCCAAAACATGTAGTTGTCGCTTGTCAGCTTGATGGTGATGGCCCCTGCGATGGTGACGATGGGTGGTAGCACTTGGTTGGGGAAGAACTGTCCCGGCTGGTTGGGGAAGACGGCGCCATAAGACGGCGCGTTCAGGCCAGGGCCGTATGACGGCGACGCGTGCAGGCTAGGGCCGTATGACGGCGACGCGTTCAGACCAGGGCCGTATGACGACGGCGCCATCGGCGTTGGCTGAGGGTGAAACCCTAGTGCCAGAGGATATGTGCCCGGAGTGGAGTACCCGGCCAAGTGTTGGTACCCAGCCATGGGCGACAGCCCTGGCGCCTGTCTCATGGTCGCCATGATGTTGGAGTAGACCGCGGCGTCCGAGTAGATGGCGCCCATGGTGTTGGACAGAGGAAGCACTGCGTCCGTTGAACCAGGCAGGGACGGCTGCATCACGTCGAGTCCGGCCGCGCTCGACGTCGTGGTCGAGGTTAGCACGGAGGCGGAGAGGTCAGAGGTCATCACCGGCGCGGTGATGGCAGGAGAAGAGGTTGACGAGGTCATCGACCCGGAAGCCATCGTGCTTGCAGGTGCAGCGACGGCGGCGGCGGAAGCGTGGGATCGCGGCGGCGGCGGCGTGATCTAGGTCAAGTCGCTCGCTCTGATACCATAATAAAACTGTAACGTAGAGTGTTTGGCCGTCCCGACGTGCCTCGTCGGGTAGGGATCTTCTCATTATATATTAGACAGAGTATTACAAATAGAGTCCTATACGTATACGATACGGTATAGACTAGGTATAATCTAACAACAACCTCTACGCGTTTCTCAAGACAAGGTCAACACTATCTTCTTCGTGCCACCTGGTGAGCGGATCAGCGGAACAAGTGCATCGAACGAGCAAACTTGATTACATGCACACATGTTAGGATTTATTGCATAAGGGAAGGCCGGTGGTCAATTCAACATAATTCACTCAAATCCTGAAACAACCATCGCATGGTACATGTTCCAAAAAAATATGGGCAGTTAAAATTCCCCAAAAAATCAAAATCTTCCTCTGGCAACTTGCTAAAGGTCGTCTTCCTGTTAAGAGTCATCTTTAATTCGCCATGGCCATTCTGAATTTTTTTTTGCTTTATTTTGTTCGTGGGAGGACTCCAGTCATATTTTCTTGTTGTGTATATGTTCCACATTTCCGTAAATTTTGCACTCAAAATAGCTTGTAATCCAATCTACACGAAAATAATAATTTCTCAAATATTAAAAGTTTTTTAATCTGTCACTGTTTATACCACCCTAGATCTAGCATTTTGTCATTTTTACACAGCATAAAATACACAGTATTTTGCATTCTCCTTTTGGCGCGCTGTTATAAGTCATCACTATTTATGTCTAAAACTGCAGATTTTTAATTTTCAAATTTCGGGCTGCATGTAGCCTGGTCAACAAATCACCGCACTCACCTTAGTCTTAGTCTGCCTTTTATCTAAAATGAGCCAACTGGCGGATGCCTATTGTAGGCCATCAAAGACGCAATGGAGGTGCCAAATACCCGGTCTGCCACAGAATGTGTTTTGCTGACTGTAGTGCAGCCTCCCTTGCCCTCCGTGGCACACCGATGCCTCGTTTCGTGTATGGTTTGAGCCAGGGGTGAGACGAAAGAGAGAATGTCTGTGGAACAAATATATTCGTCCATTGGGCAAGGATTGTGATGGCCGCCGGCGGCCGCAAGGGCCGACGTGGTACTTGGTGTGGTGAGGTCGTTTGGCAAGCGGGTGGGATGGAGATGGAAACGCATGGAGCATTCAGATGCCTTCAATTTTTGAAATGCGAGACAAAAGATTTGTCCTTTTCAATAATTAAGAAGATGAGAGTTGTCCTTAATAATGAAAAACCAGGTGAACCAGTGTTTTATGATTTGGTACCTTTTAACGGAAAATACTCACCTAATAGGGATTAGTGTTTCTGAACCACTGGATCACCCTCCAATATAGGGCGTAAATTTGGGCTTTGACCCTCGCGGCAAACAGCATGTCCCAGATTGGCTCTATCGTGGAGCACCGTTACCGGAGCACGATGCATGCGCCTCCGTTCCGAATCTGGAGAAAGTAGGTATATGCAACCCGACGAAAGGATTTCATATCCAGCCCAGATCGCGATGGTACCTAGCATCTGAAGTCTGAAGCTGAATCTTACAAACGGCAACGCATGATCGAACGAGAGTTGTTCGCTTTGTACACTAGTAGAAAATGGGCCTATGGTCCCGGTTCGGTTGGGCCTTCAGTCCCGGTTGCCCAACCGGGACTGGCCAATCGGGACCAATGCTGGTCCCGGTTGGGCCACGAACCGGGACCAATGGTTGTCCACGTGGCCTGGTCTGGCTGCTCGTGGGGGGAGACTCATTGGTCCCGGTTCTTAATACGAACCGAGACCAATGAGTGCTTTTTTTTTTGGTATTTAGGGTTTAGGATTCGATCTCGCCGGTGCCCCCTCTCTCCGGTGCCCCCTCTCCCTCTCGCCGGTGCCCCCTCTCCTTCTCGCCGGTGCCTCCTCTCCCTCTCGCCGGTGCCTCCTCTCCCTCTCGCCTCCTCTCCCTCTCGCCGGTGCCCCTCTCCCTCTCGCCGGTGCCCCCTCTCCCTCTCGCCGGTGCCTCCGTCGTCTCCCCCTTCTTCGCATCGCCGACGTGCTCTCCATCGTTTCCGTACGCATATTATACGCTCTACTATATACACAGTACATGTTGATGCATATATAATTAATAGATCTCTTGCGAGAATACAACTATTTAATTACATGGAGATAGATCAAGCCATCAAGGCTTATGTAGTTCATCGTCCGAAGCATAATGTTCTCCCCTTTCATCGATGACCTCCCTAAGCAGAAATCCCGCCAATTCCTCTTGAATTGCTCCTACGCGCAGTTGTGGGTCGATCTTCTCCCGCATTTTGCTGAAAGCAGTTGTTCTCCGCTCAGTGGTCAACTCGCGAATGAACTCGCAAACGTAGAATCCACATAAATTACTCCCCGGTGGCTGCTGCGGACTTTTCACCGTTTTATAAGTTAACTCATCTTTGAATGGACCTTCTACCTTCTGTTTGAAAATTGTCCAACACCTGCTTTGGCAAAGAAAATGAACAAAGAAGTTATTAATTACTTGACATCAGGGAACGAACGAAAGAGGGCGATATAATGCGATAATGATTGAAATTACTTGTTGAGCATTTCTTTCATGTCGGACCACAACTCTTGGTCCCAACTTAATGAGTCGTGGACTTCAACTGTGGACTTGTCAGGTTGAATGCTTAGCAGAATCCAGTGGAACCTGCGGACGTTTACATAAAGCAGACATGCATAGCTCATCAATTACACTTAACATCGAGAAAGCCAAATAAAAATATGTACAAGACAGAAACACTCACCTGAAGTTGTAAGGAAATAATATTTCCGTACAGAAATGTTGCATGGTTAAAAAGGTGGTCAGGTCATGCTCCACGTCTTTGGGGTGATTGACTAACGTATGTGAATTCACGATATATGGGTCAACGAACCCAACCTCAAAAACTTTAGATCTTTTGCATTCCAGCATCTTCATTCTGCATAATAGCGTACAAAAGGATATATATATAGGCAGGATAATATAATACAGGCAATGAACGAGCTGAGCTAGAGACTTAATTACGAAAATAAATCACTTACAGACAATAGCAAGAGAGGATAGATTTGTCGAGGGAGCGCTTTTGGAATAACTGGAACAGTTCAGTCAGTTGAACCTGTATAAAGTTTGAAGAAATGCTCCACTCTAACGTCCAGCGGAAACCACTCTTTCGCGTCCTTCTTTGATGTGTGCAGCAAGTACCAGGTATGCAGATTTCGCATATGTGTTGATAGACCCGTCATCTCCTCATTACTGACCATAGGCTCCCCTTGGACATATTTCCGTGCCATCTCTAACATTGGCGCATGTTCATAGCCTAAAAGGTGACCAAGGCTCATACCCAAGGCGGTAGCCTGTTCCTTGGCCTGAGATACAGTGACACCAAGTTCTTTAGCAGCAGCTATGGCTCTGGGGTCCAATAATTCCAGGTCTTTATCCATAGCGACTCTGAAGTCCTTGTCGATATCGGAACACACTATGAGCGGGGGGACCGATTGATTTTTCTGCTGTCCGAGCTGGGCAATTTGTTTCCCGCTTTTTCCACTTCTTCCCTTGTTCTGCTCAGACTGGGCACGTGTTAGCTTAGTAAGTTCACGACCATAGTCAGATGGCAGATTCATCGATATCTGGGATGGCTGCTCAAGGAAGGACTTTCTCCACTTTTTGGATTTTTCATCGTATACCGGCTTCTGCTCGGGCTTTTTTGGTGCAAAAAAAGCCTTATTGTAGGCAACCACCTCCGCGGAGTTTTCCGCTACAGTCCTGTCATAAGGTCTAATGGGAAGATTCTTATGAGGTACTGTTGGGAGGGGCGACCTTTTACGTTTCGGTGATCGCTTACCCCTCATAGTACGAGCGGTGGGCGGAAACGGCTGACGCGGCGGCGGAGACGGCTGCGCTGGAGACTGGTGAGGCGGTGAAGAGGACTGTTGCGCTGGAGAATGCTGAGGCGGTGAAGAGGACTGTTGCGCTGGAGACTGGTGAGGAGTCGATGGCCTTGGCTGCCAGTTCGGAAGCACGATGAATTCCTTTGGCCATAGAATGGTCGCTTTCTTGGCTTCTCCAAGTTCAAGCACCTCCCCATCTTCACCTGCAGGGTGTTGCAGCTTCAGCTCCTCATAATCTTTCATCACTTCATCCACCGCGACAACAGCGTAGCCATTTGGAACCGGAGAGAAATGGTAAGTTGGATTAGGTCCAATTGGTACGACATAGCCGACCGCCACCTTCACGGTTAAGTTAAAAACTTTCACATGCATCTCACAAGGTGTGCTCTCCGTGATATCATCCACTGGGTAGCGACGAAGTGGAGCCACTGCATCATCATTACCATCCTGGAGCTCCGTGGAAGCCACGCTGCTTTTCCGATTCGATGGGCCACCGGTACCATCGCATGCAGCTTCTACCATGTGCCGTTGAGATTGGCCGCTAGTACCTTGCTGGCTAAGCACGGCAATTTGTTCCTTCTGCCGCTTTAATTCTTCTTCTATATTAAGCAGCCGGTCTGCAGCAGCGCGTGCTTCCATTGCCTCCCTTTCCTTTCTCCTCTGATGGCTTCTATCAGGAAATTTCTTCCTGTGCTCGGGAATCGCAATTGTCTTGGGCTTGGAGCCAGGTACGCCTCGTAACCGTCCGTCGTGTTCCTTATTCCCAAGGGCGCGTGTGAGCTCGTCATCCTCTCTATCGGGAATGAACCGTCCCTCTTCAACATCCTTTACTGCTTTTCTAATTTCTTGGATGGGTGTAGGGGATTATCTTTGTGTCTTCTGTTATATATGCACTTCCCTTCTGCGTCCAACGTGCCCCCATGCCCGTAAAACCAATTTCTTGCCCGTTCGATCCACTTGAGTGGCTCTGGAGTGATCCCATTAGCCAGCAGGTCCGCCTCAAGTTTCTCCCACTTAGGCATGCTACCAGCGTAGCCACCAGGCCCCATAGTATGGTGGTACATCTTTAGAGCAGCATTTGCCGCATTTTTTGCAGACTTTTCCAGAGCTTCCTCTGATTTCTTGTACGCCACAAATTCTTCCCAGTAGTCCTTTATCTTCTCATACCCTTTATCGAAGTCTGGAGTCTTATTTTTCTTGACAAACAGTTTGTTCAATCTTTTCTTCCAGTTCTTGAATAGCTCGGCCATCTTCTTAAGTGCCCAGTCCTTGACTTTTTGCTCCATGATTTTCCGGGCAATCTTTTCTGCCTCATCTGGATCCTCCTCATCTGAATCCACCTCTGGCGCCGGCAGGGTGAAATTAACCATGAGCTTTCTCCAAAGTCTTTCTTTGCCCTCATCGCTGACATATAGCTGTCCTTTCTCGTTTGGCCGATGCCATTCTCGAACGGTGATCGGGATGAAGTCCCTAACAAGAACTCCGCATTGCTTTACCATTTTATTTTTAACACCAGGGGGAGCAGTCGGTGTGCCGTCATCAGCGACTCTTTCGATCGTGTACCTTTCTTGGTCGCCCAACTTTTTGGCTGGGCCTCGTTTTGTCCTTACAGAAGATTTGCTCGATCCGGAGGGCTAAAAGAAGAAAGAGCGTTAATATATGTATATAGACATCAGAGACTTAATTAATACAATCTTCGGCTTCATTAATATATGTATATGCACCTCGCCGGAGTTTAATATTCCACCGGAGCCTTCGGCTTCTCCCTCGTCGGCTTCTCCCTCGCCGACTTCTCCCTCACCCCGGCCGTCGGGTTCTACCTCACCGGAGCCGTCTCTTCGGTTGAGAGACTCATCTCCCTCACCGGAGTTGTTCAAAAACTCCGTGGTGACATCGACAATATCTTCCGGCCCGCGGATTATATCCTGGAGGATATTTTCCTGATCTTCGTCTCGTTCCATAGTTTCTGCAAATTAAGAACAATGCACAAAACTTTAGTTGGGTAACTTGTTCCATATGTCAAGATACATCTACAATATCATAAACCCGTAAACTCGTATCGTAAACCCGTAAACTCGTATCGTAAACTCGTATCGTAAACCCGTAAACTCGTATCGTAAACCCGTAAACTCGTAACACTACATTTTCCTAACACTAACAAAAAATCCTAACACTAAAATTTTCCTATACACTAACAAAAAATCCTAACACTAACAAATTTTTTTCCTAACACTACATTTTCCTAACACTAACAAAAAATTCTAACACTAACATTTCCTATACAAAAAAAATCCTAACACTAACATTTTCCTAACAAATATTTTTTCCTAACACTAACATTTTCCTAACACTATAACATTTTCCTATACAAAACAAAAAAATCCTAACACTAACATTTCCTATACAAAAAAAATCCTAAAATTCTAACTCACCGATCGAGAAGCGGTGGTGCGCGCGGGCGGCGGTGGCGCTGCGAGCTCGGCGCGGGGACGGCGGTGGCGCTGCGAGGGGGGCGGCGGTGGCGTGCGAGGGGGACGGCGCGGGGACGGCGCGGTGGCGTGCGTGCGGGGGAGGAGGCCGGCCGCGTCCTGGCGCCGTACGTGTACGGGGAGGAGGCCGGCCGCGTCGGGGCGGCGTGCGGGGAGGCGGCGGGGCGGCGCGTCGTGGAGGTCGGCGGCGGGGCAGCCTGACGGCGTGGTGGCGGCTCCGCGGCTCCTCTGCTTTCTTTGCTCCTCGTCGATGAACTCTGCGTGAGAATGAGGACGAAGAAGAGGCGCGGGCAGTTATAGCAGACCTCATTGGTCCCGGTTCATTGGTCCCGGTTGCTGGCAAGAACCGGGACCAATGCCTCTTTGGTCCCGGTTCTTGCCACCAACCGGGACCAATGAGGGCACAGTTAATGCCAGATCAAGCGCGGGATCCACGGACTCATTGGTCCCGGTTCTTGGTAGAAACCGGGACCAAAGAGTCATTTTTCAAAATTATTTCGAACTTTTCAGTTCTGAAATTTTGTTCCCGCCTTTTTTTTTCTTATTTAGGTGTTTGGATATGAATTTCAAATAGTTTTGAATCTAAAAAGACTTTCAACATGAAAAGTTATTAAATTTGAATAAATAATCCAAAACCATTTTCTGTTTTCTAAAATAATTATTCTAACTATACAAACTATTAACCATTTTGCCATTTTCAATTAAAAATGCATTAACTTTATTGCATATTTTGAATTGACAAAACTTTCAACATGAAAAGTGTTTGAATTTGTATAAATAATCCAAAATCAATTTTACATTATTATTGTCATTTTCAATTTAATATGGATAAATTCATATCTTTAAATCCGTAAGTCGAAACTCGACTAATAATACGTATAAATCGATAAAAAATGATTAAGTAAGATTTATGATTAAGTAATAATAATTATTAATTCAGTTAATTCTATTTTTGGTGTTGTAAAATCCCATGGCAAGCAGAAGTAAATGCAGAACAATTTCAGAAAACCTATATTTGTAAGATGAATGTTTGGTGTTGTAAAATGCAGAAGAAAGCAGATAAAAATTATTAATTCATTTATCTTAATGCATTACATAAAAGGTTTAATACATTATTACACATAATACAACGTCTCACAAGCGCTTGAAAGAAACACACCCCTGATCCAACATCACCAACATTATTCTACATAAACGGACTTGCTATCTCGAATGCTGTAGGATTAGGGGGAACGGCGGGAGGAGCCAGCCCCGTGGGCGGCCGCCCGGTTCTCGCGCGCACGTTTGCGGCGGAGGGCAAGATCCATGGAGGATGAGTCTTTCAGCGCCCAATCCAGATCGGAAGCCTCCTTCGCCTTGAGCTGGTAGGAAGTCTTGGCTCGCTGGACAGGGTAGTCGCGGACAGACTGGAAGGAGGCTTCCATGGCCTCCTGTATCTGCAACCCACAACCTTCTTCCCCGTCGTCGCTCCAGTCGAAGTCGTCGTCCTCCTCCTCCTCCGCGGGAGGAGCGGCGGCGCCTGGTGGAGGTGCAGCGGCGCCAGGTGGAGGTGCGGCGGCACCTGGTGGAGCAGGAGGCCGGTAGCTGGGCATTCCTCTCCACGCCGGGCTCGTGGGCATACGGCGGGATAGACTCCCGCGGTTGCGCCCAAGCGCGCTCTGCCGAGCACGCTCGACCTCGTCCAGAAGGCGCTGCGGCGGGCGTGGCGGATCCATCTCGTGGAGACGATGCGTTCGTGGCTAGGAATGGTGGATTAGGGTTTACCCCGTCGGCGACAATATATAAAGACCTCCAGGGCAGCGCTGGGGGAGGACAGGTGCCCAGGAAAGCGCTAGGGGAGGACACGTGTCGTGACCGCAAAGCCCGTCTTTAGTCCCGGTTGGTGTTACCAACCGGGACTAAAGAAGCACACAGATCGTGTGTTTCTTTCAATCGCTTGTGAGCCGTTGGATCAGGGGTGTGTTTCTTTTGAGGGATTATGAGCTGTTGGATCAGCAGTATCACGACCACTTCGTGAGCCACATGACCCGGTTGGTGTTACCAACCGGGACTAAAGAAGCACACGGATCGTGTGTTTCTTTCAAGCGCTTGTGAGACGTTGGATCAGGGGTGTGTTTCTTTTGAGGGATTGTGAGCTGTTGGATCAGCAGTATCACGACCACTTCGTGAGCCACATGACCCGGTTGGTGTTACCAACCGGGACTAAAGAAGCACACGTACCCTATATATACCCGCCCTCCTCAGACAAGTTACTCACTCACACAAAACATTCCAGCGTCACACGGAGAGGCATCTTTGGGCAACCAGTGGCAAGACGTCTCTGATGACCTGCGACCGTTCCAAACGGTTGCAGATCATCAGAGATGTGTTGCCGGACGGTTGTAGATCATTAGAGACGTCTTGCCGCTGCTTGGATCGAAGTGGCGCTCAAACACAAAACATTCCAGCGTCACTCGGAGAGGCATCTTTGGGCAACCAGTGGCAAGACGTCTCTGATGACCTGCGACCGTTCCAAACGGTTGCAGATCATCAGAGACGTCTTGCCGGACGGTTGTAGATCATCAGAGACGTCTTACCACTGCTTGGATCGAAGTGGCGCTCAAACTCACGAGCCACCGTCGGGCTGTATGCAGGGGGAACTGTGTTTGGACGGTCGAAGCTGAGGTTTGAGAGGTTCCCACGGGAGGTGTGGGAGCCGACAACCACCTACCACACGTGTTTCACCGGTCGTCATGCAATTAATTAACAGAAAACAAAAAGAAAACTCACTCGTGTATTATGGCTTTCACCACATAAAGGTTTAATACATTACTAGACATCACATAAAGGTTTAATACATTACATTGATTTACATCGCTTCAGCCGTAACCATGGAGCATCTTCATTATTTAACGGGATGCTTGGGTCAGTTCTCACTGTGAAGGGCGGAATTTCATCAAACTTATCATAATCTGCTGACATGTCTGTCTTGCCCTCGACTCCCACGATGTTTCTTTTCCCTGAAAGAACTACGTGACGCTTTGGCTCATTGTCTGATGTATTCGTTTGCTTGTTTTTTTCTTTTTTCGGTCTGGAGGACATGTCCTTCACATAGAAATCCTGAGCCACATCATTGGCTAGGACGAATGGTTCGTTCTTGTAACAACCAAGATTCTTGAGATTCACTGTTGTCATCCCGTACAGCTGGTCTACCTTTATCCCTTCTCCATTCATGTTGACCCAACTGCACCGAAACAAAGGGACCTTAAAAGTAGGTCCATAGTCAAGTTCCCATATCTCCTCTATGCGACCATACTATGTGTCCTTTTCCCCATCATCGTTTGTTGCATCAAAGCGACACCACTGTTCTGGTTGGTGCTCTTTTTATCTTGGGCGATCGTGTAAAATGTATTCTCATTTATCTCGTACCCTTGGAAATTCAATACAGTCGAAGATGGTGACGCGGCCAACAAGTAGAGCTGATCTCCGACAGTGGTGTCATTCATGAGCTGTAATCGCAACCAACTGCCGAAGGTCTCCATGTGTTTTTCTTTAATCCAGGAGTCATCCTTCCCCGGGTTCTTGGAGCGTACATAATTCTTGTGTTCCTCGATATACGGAGCCACGAAGGTGGAACTTTGTAGAACTGTGTAGTGTGCTTGAGTTAAAGAATGCCCGTCCCTACATATCAGTGCTTTCTTTCCTAGCGTGCCTTTTCCACTCAGTCTCCCCTCATGTCGCGATTCAGGAACACCAATCGGCTTAAGGTCAGGAATAAAGTCAACACAGAACTCAATGACCTCTTCTGTTCCATAGCCCCTTGAGATGCTTCCTTCTGGCCTAGCACGGTTATGAACATATTTTTTCAAGACTCCCATGAACCTCTCGAAGGGGAACATATTGTGTAGAAATACAGGACCGAGAATGGCAATCTCGTCGCGTAGGTGAACCAGGAGATGCGTCATAATATTGAAGAATGATGGGGGGAACACCAACTCGAAGCTGACAAGACATTGGACCACAGCCTTCTGTAAACTTGGTAGAGTTACTAGATCGATGACCTTCTGAGATATTGCATTGAGGACTGCACATAGCTTCACAATGGGTACTCGAACATTTTCCGGTAGAAGCCCCCTCAATGCAACCGGAAGCAACTGCGTCATAATCACGTGGCAATCACGAGACTTCAGGTTCTGGAATTTTTTCTTTGCCATATTTATTATTCCCTTTATATTTGACGAGAAGCCAGCCGGGACCTTGATACTGCTCAGGCATTCAAAAAAGATTTCCTTCTCTGCTTTGGTAAGAGCGTAGCTGCTTAAGTATTGACGCCCTTTATCCGTCTGCTTGTTGTATGGGTCTTTCATACGTTGCTGGTCTGCCCGTGCTTCCGGTGTATCTTTTGTCTTCCCATACACGCCCAGGAAGCCTAGCAGGTTCACGCAAAGATTCTTCGTCACGTGCATCACGTCGATTGAAGACCGGACCTCTAGGACTTTCCAATAGGGTAGCTCCCAGAATATAGAGCACTTTTTCCACAAGGGTACGCGCTTGTTAGCGTCATTCGGAACAGATAGACTGCCAGGCCCCTTTCCAAAGATTACTTCTAAATCCTTGACCTTGTCATATATAACATCACCATCAGGGAGGTTAGGCTTCTTCCGGCCATCTGCCTCACCGTTGAAATGCTTGCCGGGCTTTCTTACGGCATGACCGTTCGGAAGAAATCGACGATGCCCCAGGTACACATTCTTGTTTCCCAAATGTATACTTTCAGTCTTATCTAAACAGTGCGTGCATGCATTGTATCCCTTGTTTGACTGTCCTGAAATGTTACTAAGAGCAGGCCAATCATTGATGGTTACGAACAGCAACGCTCGTAGGTCAAATTCCTGTTGTTTGTGCTCATCCCACACACGTACACCTGGTTCGGACCACAACTGCAAAAGTTCATCAACTAATGGCCGTAGGTACACATCAATGTCGTTGCCGGGTTGCTTCGGGCCTTGGATGAGCACTGGCATCATAATGAACTTCCGCTTCATGCACAACCAAGGAGGAAGGTTGTAGATACATAGAGTCACGGGCCAAGTGCTATGACTGGAGCTCTGCTCCCCAAAAGGATTAAAGCCATCTGTACTTAGACCAAATCTTAAGTTCCTTGCGTCATCTAAAAATGTCGGGAACTCTCTGTCGATTTTTCTCCACTGGGACCCATCGGCGGGGTGTCTCAACTTCCCGTCTTTCTTACGCTCTTCTTTGTGCCATCGCAACAACCTGGCATGCTCTTTGTTTCTGAACAGACGTTTCAACCGTGGTATTATAGGAGCATACCACATCACCTTAGCAGGAACCCTCTTCCGGGGGGGCTCGTCATCGCCCTCAACATCACCAGGGTCATCTTGTCTTATCTTGTACCGCAGTGCATTGCATACCGGGCATTTATCCATGTTCTCGTACTCACCGCGGTACAGGATGCAGTCATTAATGCATGCATGTATCTTCTGCACATCTAATCCTAGAGGGCAGATAGCCTTCTTTGCTTCGTATGTAGTCTCGGGCAATTCGTTATCCTTTGGAAGCTTCGGCTTCATTATTTTCAGTAACTTCTCAAATCCCTTGTCAGAACAACCAGTCTCTGCCTTCCATTTCAGCAGTTCCAGTGTGGTACCGAGCTTTGTGCTGCCATCTTCGCAGTTTGGGTACAGCAACTTTTTGTGATCCTCAAGCATGGCCTCCAACTTTAGCTTCTCCTTTTCTGTATCGCATTCTCGCTTTGCATCAGAAATGACTGTATCTCATCTAATATCCACCATCCCCAGTCCCCGAGATTCGAGGTATCCTATTGACGCTCCGTCGGAGTTAAAATTGTTTCGCTTGAATCTCAACTTTCCATTTTCATCCGACGTATCCAATCCATTTTATCTCACTTTAGCATGCACCTCGGGTACGAGTCCCCGAGACTCATGTCGAGGCATACCCCGGCAACATTTTCCCAATGATTTGACTCCGAGTCCCCGAGACTCTTGTCGAGGTATAACCTTTCTAACCGAGCTATATTTTTCTTCCTTGCAGAATACTATGAACATCCGCACAGATATCTTTCATACCCTCTTGTTTGACCACAAGAAACTCCACGACGAGCACAAGGCCGTCCTTGCAGAAAAGAACTCTTTGGAAGAGAAGCTACAACAAGAGAAAGCCGAAGTAGCTCGTCTGGTAAGGAGCTCAAGCGCATTGATGGGCTCCGGAAAACAGAAACGGAGAAGCTGAAGGATGAGAAGGATAAGGCCGTCGAGGCAGAGAAGAAACTTGGGAGGATTCTGCCAAGGACCACCAAGAAGCTCTCCAAGTAGCCGAGGTCCGCGCCAACTCGGCCATAGAGTCTTTGGAAGCTCTGCAGGCGCAGGTCAACCAGTTTCTCCCGACGCTGCAAACTATCAACAGCGAGATGGACAGTAAGTTTCTTGCCTCCCTTAGCTTTTCTTTGTCCTCCACACCATTGGTTCTCTGCCGAACCATTTCTCACACTGATAACAGGCTACCCTACTATAGAGCATTTTACCTACACCCAAGTTGCGGCCCGCAGCATCACTGGTCGGCACAGGGAGAGGCGGAACGAACAGAACCCCGATTGGACCGTTGAGGACCATATCGTGGCCATCAAGTCTCGGATCCATCCATTGAGAACCATTGGGTCGGAACTTCTCGATGCAGGTGTGTCTGCTTTCCGAGCCTTATGGCCTCTTGCTGATGCTCCCAAGACTACCGAGGATCTTGCCTCCAAGCTTCGTGAAGCCGAACAAAGACTCCGAGAGTGGCGTTCATCTTCAGCTCGCGCTGGAGCTGATGCCGCTCTCAAATTCATCATGACTTGGTGCGAGAAGATCGACCTCGAAAAGATGGACACTCTTCGCCGAGGCTCGCCCTGGTCCTCGGACCCAACTCTCATCAAGCGCCGCGAAAAGATGGCTGCCTTCTTCGCTGGATATGCCAACACAAAGAACTTGAGCGAAGGAGACACCTACTCCGACGCCGAGGATTATGCGACAGGAGAAGAAGAAGAAGATGGTGAATATGAAACAGCCTCCGATGCCGAGGAAGAAACCGAGGATCCGCTACAAACTGATGCCGAGGTTACTGCCGATGTTGCCAGCACTTCTCAGGCTACCTCTCCGGAGCCCACTCCTGATGCGTCGGCTGCTGCCGACGTTTAACTCAAATTCCTCGACCTGAACCTATGCACTGGAAAACTTCATTAAATCCCCGGTATGCCGGGACGCAGATGTAATCAAACTTAAGTAGTTCCTTTGCTACCTCTGTTACTATCATGCTCATTCGAACCATGCTTTTCTAAGCTTTATGTCGAATCCTTTTGAATGATTGCTCGAGTTTACTTTCGTGTTTACTATATTTGGCATTCTTTGCTCTTGTCTGCCATTCTGGCGTTCGACAGTCGAGTCACAAGATTGTTGTTCATAGCATACAGTACTTGGTAAATTCCGAGGTATGTTTCAAAGTCATCCGACATAAAAAAGAAGTAAAAACAGGGGTTAGTAAACGACATATGCCGAACTGTCTTTTTGGACCGAGTCCCCGAGTTCATTTTCATGTTTCCCATGTTCTTTCGTCTTTGCTCTTGACTGCCATGCTGGCGTTCGTCAGTCGAGTCACAAGATTAGTTACATAGCATACAGTACTTGAAGTTTGAGACGAGGTTCAAAATAGTTCGGCATACGAACGAAGAAAGAGTACAAACAAAAAGAAACATGCAATCATAAGAGCGAGGCAGTCCCCGAGCTCACTCTCGAGGTGCCGAAGTTTTTATTAAAGATCAGCCGAGGTACATACATTACTTCCTTCAACAGTAGAAGGGTCGGAGTAGAGCTACATTCCATGGACGCTGAAGCTCCGCATCGGGTCTATCCAGCCCATCTCCCCTTGGCTCCTGTGCATCTATAAGATAGTACGAATCATTGTGCAAGCTCGGCTCACAATGTATGGTCCCTCCCATGGAGGTGACAACTTGTGCCGACCTTTGCTGCGCTGAACAAGCCTCAGCACTAGTCTCCTTCATTAAACTTTCGGGGTTTTACATGCCGGCTTTGATAGCGTCGGAGACCCTGCTGATATATTGCTGACCGAGATAAGGCCAATTCTCTTGCTTCCTCAAGCAGATCTACAGCATCTTCCCGAGCTTCTTTAGCCTCGGCTTCTGTGTACATTGCCACTCTGGGCGCATCATATTCAATGTCGGTTGGCAGCATTGCCTCGGCCCCATAGACCATGAAAAATGGCGTATAGCCAGTTGATCTGTTCGGTGTGGTCCTTAGACCCCACAGAACTGCTGGTATCTCATCGATCCAACACCCCGGTGTTTTCAACAGTGGTTCTACTAGCCGAGCTTTGATTCCGGCCAATACCAATGCATTTGACCTTTCTACTTGCCCATTAGCCTGTGGGTGAGCCACCGAGGCTACATCAAGTCGAATTCCCTTACTCATGCAGAACCGAGCAAACTCTCCGACAGCAAAGTTCGTGCCGTTGTCTGTAATGATACTATGAGGATATCCATATCTCAGGATTATTTCCTTCAAAAAGGTCACTGCCGTATGACCATCCACTTTTCGGATTGGCTTCACCTCGATCCACTTAGTGAATTTGTCCACCATCACCAGTATGTGAGTCATATTGCCTCGGGCTGGCTTGAATTCTCCCACCATGTCCAGACACCAAACTGCAAAGGGCCACGTGATAGGAATGGTCTTGAGCGCCGAAGCTGGCATGTGCTGCTGCTTGGCGAACCTTTGGCACCCTTCACATTTCCGAACTATATCTTCTGCATCGGCATTGGCGGTGGGCCAATAGAACCCGTGCCGGAACACCTTGGCCACCAGAGCTCTTGTGCTGCAATGATGTCCACATTCTCCTTGGTGGATTTCTAAAAGCATCTCCTTGCCTTCAGCTGGTTCGACACACCTCTGCAACACCTCGGTCACACTTCTCTTGTATAGCTCCTTGTTGATGATGGTGTATCCCTTAGCTCTCCTCTGGATTCTCCTTGCCTCGGTTGTATCACTTGGCAAACTTCCATCGGCTATGAAGTTCATGATCTGCTCCGCCCATTCCGGCACTGGATGCAGAGGAAAAAGCCTCTCATCTATCTCCATTGGTTCGGTCGCCATGATCTCCTTCATGATTTCCTCCACCATTGCTCGGCCAGTCCCCGAGTGTTGGTGCGAAGTCCCCGGGTCAGACCCGAAGTTCCCATCATCTACTCCATAGGAAAAGCTCCATCAGTCCTCGGATACTGCGAAGCAGTCCCCGAGTCCGGCCAAACGCATCCGACGTCTACCTCCATAGGAATAGGCTCAGACTCCGAACTTGGCGGTAAGAAAATTGACTCGGAGTCAGGAGGGCTTGATTGAAGGAGTTCTCAAATGGTTCAGCGCTATCCCCGGTGGCACCGGTTCTTTGGATGAACCGAGCTTGGACAATACGTCGGCGGCTTCATTCTCCCCCGAGGTATGTGCTTGTACTCACATCCTTCGAAGAACCCAGACACCTTTTGCACATGAAACCGATACAACTCCATGTTCGCATCCAATGCATCCCAAGTGCCGGTGGATTGATGCACCACCAAAGCTGAATCGCCGAAGCATTCTATACGCCGGACACCTATCTCCTTTGCCACCTTGAGCCCATGGATCAGGGCCTCATACTCCGCCACGTTGTTCGACGCCGAGAAATGGATTTGCAGCACATACTTCAACTGGTCTTGCTTCGGCGAGGTTAGGACTATGCCGGCACCTAATCCGACCTTGGTCTTGGACCCATCAAAGTGCATCTTCCAATAATTATAGTCCGGCAAGGGCGGCTCATATTGCATCTCGGCCCAATCGCATAAAAAGTCCGGCAGCGCCTGCGACTTGATTGCATCTCGCCTTTCATAATGCGGAGTGTATGGAGATACCTCGATCGCCCATTTGGCAACTCGCCCAGTTGCGTCCTTGCATCCGATGATCTCCGAGATTGGAGCATCACATACCACCGTCATGGGATGCTCTTGGAAGTAATGCTTCAGTTTCTTAACCGCCAGGTATACTCCGTACGTCATCTTCTGGTAGTGGGGGTAGTTTTGCTTCGACGTGGATATCACCTCGCTCAGGTAGTAGATTGGTCTCTGCACCGATTTGCCTCCTTCGTCTCGCTCCACCACCACTGCAACACTTACGACCCGGTTTGTAGCCGCAATGTATATCAACATCGGTTCATTCTGCAAAGGGGATGCCAACACCGGAGCAGTGGACAACATCTTCTTCAGCTCATTGAACGCCGCGTCCGCCTGCGGGGTCCAAGTGAAACTGGTACTTTTCTTCATAAGTTGATACAATGGTAAGGCTTTTTCTCCTAGCCGACTTACAAACCGACTTAAAGATGCAAGGCATCCCGTGAACTTCTGCACATCTTTTAAACAGTTCGGCAACTTCATTCTTTCGATAGCTCGGATCTTAGCCGGGTTAACTTCTATACCTCGGCTCGATACGAGGAAACCGAGCAATTTTCCAGCCGGGACACCAAAGGTGCACTTGTCCGGGTTAAGTTTCAACCGATACTTTCTTAAATTTGCAAATGTCTCTTCGAGGTCTTCGATGAGAGTATGCTTCTTTTTAGTTTTGATAACAATGTCATCGACATACACTTGCACATTCTTGCCCATTTGAGAATGTAAGCACTTCTGCATACACCTTTGATAAGTTGCCCCGGCATTTCTCAAACCGAAACACATGACACGATAGCAATACGCCCCGTACGGGGTAATAAAGGCAGTCTTTATTTGATCATCAGTGTTCAGTGGGATCTGGTGAAAACCAGAATATGCATCAATAAAAGACAACAGCTCACATCCAGCCGTAGAATCGATCACTTGATCAATCCGAGGTAAAGGAAAGGGATCCTTCGGGCACGCCTTGTTCAGGTTGGTGAAGTCAATGCACATGCGCCACACCTTGACTACCGCCGGTTCGTCCTTCTTTTTCTCCACGAGGACTGGATTAGATATCCAGTCCGGATGCAGCACTTCCATGATGAAGCCTGCAGCCAGTAACTTCGCCAGTTCTTCGAGTACCACCTTTCTTCGGTCATCTGAGAGCCGCCGCGTCGGTTGACGCACTGGTTTCACCTCTGGCCGAACAAACAAAGAGTGCTCTGCCAACTCCCTCGGAACACCTGGCAGGTCTTTAGCCGACCATGCAAAAATGTCCCGATTCTCACGGAGGAAGTGACAGAGCGCGCTTTCCTATTTCTCGTCCATGCCAGTACCAATGATGGCGAAACGCTCCGGGTTCTCCGAGTCCAGCGGGATTTTCTTGGTCTCCTTGGGCACCTCGAATGAAGCGCTCATGTCCGGAGTAATTAGTCCGGACATGCCGAGCTGAGTAGACTGCGCCATTGCCACCACCTTCTGAAGTTGCTTCTTCTCCGCCGCGATCACCAAGGACTCGGCTAAACTAGATCCCGCCGAGGCACATTGCATAGCCTTCTTGTAGTCACCAGAAATGGTTATTATTCCCTTGGGCCCCGGCATTTTCATCTTTAGGTAGCCACATGAGTGGAGATCATGAACTTGGCCAAGGCTGGCCTTCCCAGCAAGGCATGGTAAGGGCTCTGCAAGTCCACAACCTCGAACTCAAGACTTTCAACTCGGCTGTTATCTCGGGTACCAAAACCCACGTCGACCCAAATCTTTCCCATAGGTGCACAAGAGACCCCGGGCACAATACCGTGAAATGTACAGCTGCTAGGCTGCAACTGGTTCGGTGAGTATCCCAGCTTGACCATTGTGTCTCGGTACATGATATTTATGGCACTCCCATTGTCCACCAAGACTCGGGTGAATCTCACATTGTTGGTCGGCCCACAAAACGTCGGATCCACCACCAGTGCATAGTTTCCAGGGCTCGGCATGATCCGAGGTGTATCTTGCCTGCTCCAAGTGATCTCTTGCTCGGACCAGTTCATGTATTTCACCACCGCCGGAGTTACTGCATTCACCTCCTTGGCACGCCTCAGCATACTCTTCTTATCAGTTGACTCAGTCACAAACACCACGTAGCTCTGATGTACTTCCCTATAATCATTACCGGGGTTCTCATACCTCTGATTCTCAAAGGACCACGTTTGGCTTTGGCCGGCACCACCGTTGTTGTTGTTGCCCTGGGCACTCACTGCATTCACCGGTTTCGCCTGCACCGTCTTCTGGTTTTGGGCCGCATGCACCGGGGTTGAATTTGCTCCGGTTAAGCTCTGATTCTGCGCCGCTATGGTCGGCTTATGCTGCTGCTGCGCGTTCGGATATTGAGGTCTACGCCATTGGTTCGGTGGCCCACTCCGGTTTGCCCCAGCTTTCGCCCCTTCTGCAGCGGTTCGGTGATGAAAACTACACTGCAGAGTGGTATGGTTGGGTGTTCTGCCATTCCTGCCATGATAGATACATGGTCCATTCACCAATGACTCGTAAGTCACAGGTGGTCCGGCCTCCTGCCACTGCTTCGCACCACCTCCCTGATTCTGGTTCTGGTTCGGAGTCCACGCCTGACCCTCAGTCTTCGGTTTCTGGGCGCCTCCAGGTCCGGACTGACTTGGGTTTACAGCATTGACTTGGAAATCTGGTTCTCTCCTCTTCTGCCCGAACTCTTGACGGTTATCAAACCTCGGTCCGTTGTTGCGGTTGTTCATCGGATTCCTCCTGTTCCGGGCATTCCCATCCAGCAGAGGCTGCATCGGATCGCCAAGGGCATAGGAATCAGCTATCCGAATCGTCTCGGCCAGAGTCTTTGGCATATCTCTCTGGAGCCTCTGCCACAACATGCTACCATACCGACATCCATCAGCAAACCACGCTATAGCCTGTGCTTCGATAACTCCCTCACAGGAGTTCCGAACATTGCTCCACCGAGTCAAGAATTCTCGGTCAGTCTCATTGTCCTCCTGCTTGCACGCCTGCAAAAGCTGAGGTCGGTTTGGCCTCCTGTAAGTGCTGGCGAAGTTGCTATTGAATGCCTCCTCTAAATCCAGCCAGCAATCGATGCTATTCTCCGGCAGATTGTTCAGCCAGATCCGAGCAGGACCTTCCAACATGTGCGGGAGATACCGGACCGCCCATCGGCGATTGCCCCCCGCAATGTATACTGCTGAAACATAATCAGCTAGCCAATCTTGCGGCTTGGTGCTCCCATTGTACGGCCTGGTACTCCGACCCAACTGAAACTGAGACACTGGTGGAGGTGGTTCCTTCATGATCCGAGGTCCAAAACACGCCGGACCAGGAGGGCCTTCCTCCTCCAACTTCTCGGACATGTAAATCCGATCTAGCTTGTAGCGCGTCACCTGTAGGCAACGTCCGAGCTCCGATACGCTCTCCCAATGCACCATCCACTCTATAGAATCCAGCCCGCTCCATGGCTGAATTTCCATCATCATATCGGTCGCCACCTCGACCGACGTTCTTCGGCTGCGGAACATACTCCGGCTCTTGCTGATACTGCTCCTGCGGCCGGGGTTGCTGCTGATGCCTCGGGGGCTGAGGTGGTTTACCTCGGCCAGCCGACGCTGCTTGCCCACCGTTCTGATTTCCCTGAGCTGAACGGCCTTAGCTCGGCTTGCATCACCTGGGCCGGGGTCTCCATTGGCTCGGCTAGCGTTGCCGACCTTTTGCTTCCCAGCTAACACCGGATCGTACACTTGCAGCTGCATCTCCTTGTTCCGACCTGAAGTGACACTCCGGGCACGATCGGCTCCTCCGACGTGTGGAGACGAGGCTTGCCCCTTGGACCCTGGCTAACTGGCCTAATCGAATGGACCGCCTGCGAACCGCCAAGCCCGGCCTTGCGGAGGGCTTCATTTTGCTTGCTGGCCACATGCACTAACTCATTGAGCCGCTTCTGCTGCTCACGCCATGCATCTCCGGTCAACTCCGATAGCCCGGCCCTTACTGCTTCGGCTGCTCTAAGGTTCTTAGCTGGTGAACTATACACCGGCCTACCAGTAGCCGACCTGCTACTTGTTGCCTTACTCGAGCCCGAGACTGCAGCCCTAGCCATCTCCTCATAGAGGTCCTTGCCTCGGTTGAGCAGAGCAGCTTTCTTACGCCGCACAACCGGAGTAAAACCATCCTCTATACCATGTGCAGCATTGTACTCCTTCTGCTCCATATCGAACTGCTGCTTAGCCTCGGCCAGCAACCGAGCTTCTCTCAGCACCTCTGGCGCTCTGCCTCTAACCCGGCCACCGTATGCTCCACACTTGCCTCTACTGCGAGTGGCCGAGCTAACCTATCAACGATAGCTTCTAAGGGAACTTCTTCCCTTGGCATGCCCAACTGCTCATTCTGACTAGGTTTCTCGTACGGAAACTTCGCCGTCCGACCTGATTTCTCAGGCAGCGCGGTTGGCGTCGCCTCCACCTCGGCTAGCGCGACCTTGCCAGCATCTGCCTTGCTAGCTGCAGGCTGGTACCAGCCACCATCACCTCCACACACCTCGGAGGGCGAGTGACACGCGCCCAAAGCCGCCAGGAGAGGAGTTTCGTCGTCCACGAGCACCTGCTCCGGGTACTCGCGAACCACCTCGACAGCAACGTAGTGGGGAAGCTGCCGAGCATCATGAGGAAGCCATCGGTGGGGAAAGGCTTGCCGGCGAAGCACCCCGCATTGTCGCTCACAAAGGCGAACTCGCCGATCTTGGTAACAAGGCCAGAAAGAACACACTCAGAGGAGCCCGTCCGGATGGAAACTCCACCCAACGCCTCAATCTGCCCCACGGTGGGCGCCAACTGTCGTGGTGGGATCACGGCAGATGCCATGGGTATGGCTTAGTTGGGGCCGAATGGTCGTTGGGGGAATCCGGGGAGGGTTTATGCACTCAAGACGTGCACAAGCAAGAACATGCAAGAAACCACAAGAACATGAACAAGAAACCAAGAAAGCCAAGAACACAAAAGACACCACGATGTACCCAGGTTCGGGGCCTTCGTGAGGAAGTAAAACCCCTACTCCTGCCTTTCCTCTCTCAATATATCAGTGTGTTCTCAGGTACAAGGTGCTCCTCGAGCTGTATGATGCTACCAAAGTGAGAGCTCTAGATAGAAGATGAAACTATGAAGGGGGAAATGAGCTAGGGTTTTGCCGTCCTCTCCCTGGAGGTAGAGATGCCGCATATATACACAGGCCGAAGTACATTTTTACCCCTGCCTACAACTGACAATGGCATGGCCAAAAGGTAGAAGACAAGCCTCTGCCTCCTGCCAGCTCAACGGCCGGACTGTCAGGCCACAGGCCTAGCTTTCCTCTTCCGGTCATACTTCAGTAGCCTGCCGAGGTCTAGCCTGTAGACCTTTCCCGAAATAGCCAAGTCAGCTCCTAGGCCCCCGAGCTTCCGGGAAACCCGTGGACGGACCTCGCCGTCCTCTGAAGCTCGGGCTACGAGCTCTGCGGCGCCCGTGACCTCTCTGACATGCCTCGATCCTTGCTGCCAACCTCGGATAACACTCCTGATCCTATACCTCGGTAGAGAATACCTTATTCCTGTGGTAGCTAGCTGACTGCCCCGAGGTTGATACCTCGGAGGATATACCTCGGAGAGTATACCTCGGACGTACACCTTACGTCGGATGACGCCTCCTGCGTCCTTGCTCAATCGTTACCTCGGACAGCTTACTGCCTTAACCTTACATGTCTTTACCTCATCTTTAGCCTACCCGGGGGTAACCCCCCGACAGGAAATATTCTCGGAATTGGACGAAACTTCATGGGGATCCCTATTTTACCAAACACACCTGAAGGACAAAAGGAGCAGCAGAGGATCCCCCAGCGTGCCCTAGGGTGGTGTGGGCCCCTCGGGGGTCGTCAGCCGCCGCCCTTTCACCTACTTATTTCCCCCAACGCGAAAACCCTAAGTGCCTGAGCCAATATCCACGAAAAGTTGCAGAGACGCCGCCGCCGTCAACCCTAGGTCGGGAGGGTCCAGAACCTCTTCCCGGCACCCTGCCGAGAGGGGAATCGTCATCGGAGGCTTCTACATCGCCATGCCTGCCTCCGGAGTGATTCGTGAGTAGTTCATCCTTGGATTGCGGGTCCATAGCAGTAGCTAGATGGTTGTCTCTCCAATTTGTGCCATCATGTTTAGATCTTGTGAGCTACGCTACATGATCAAGATCATATTATTGTAATGCTACATGTTGTGTTTGCTGGGATCCGATGAATATTGAATACTATGTCAAGTTGATTATCAATCTATGCCCTATGTTATTTAAGATCTTGCATGCTTTCCGTTACTCGTAGATGATTTGGCCAAGTAACTCCAAGAGAGAGTATTTATACTCGATAGTGGGTTCATGCCTCCGGTAATCTGGGAGAGTGACAGCAACTTCTAAGGTTGCGGATGTGCTGTTGCCACTAGGGATAACCTAACAATGCTATGTCCACGGTCATATGTATTTGTTTACATTACGCACTTTACTTAATGCAATTATCCGTTGCTTGCAACTTAATACCAACGGGGGACTCGAATGACAACCCGGCGGTGGATTATTAGTCATAGACGTTGTTGGATGACGGTCTATGTATTATGTCGTAATTCCCAATTAAATATCATACTAATCTTCATGTCTTATATATGCATTGTCATGCGCTCACAATTTGTCAATTGCCCAGCTGTAATTTGTTCACCCAACATGTTAGTTATCTTTTATGAAGAGACACCACTAGTGAACGGTGGACCCCGGTCCATTCTTTTACACTGATTAAACCACCACAAACTGCAAACTGTTCCTTTTTCATTCTCTGCAATTTAATACTCATTTTCCATACCATACGTTTAATCATCTGTTTTCAGCAAGCCGGCGAGATTGACAACCTCACTGTTTCGTTGGGGCAAAGTAGTTTGATTGTGTTGTGTGCAGATTCCACGTTGGTGATCGTGTTGCGCCGTGCGAGCCACCAACAACCTTCTGAAGAGTTGCTGCTCCTACTGGTTCGATAACCTTAGTTTTTTTCTGAGGGAAAACTTGCTATTAAACTGCATCATACCTTCCTCTTGGGGTCTCCCAACGAACATGTGATTCACGCCATCAAGCTCTTTTTTTGGCGCCGTTGCCCGGGAGACAGCTGTCTTCTGCAAGGGGAGTTTCACGCTTCCAATCTCTTTACTTTGTTTTTGTCTTGCTTAGTTTATTTTATTTTATCTTGTTTGCTTTCAATTATCAAAAACAAAAAAAAATTAGTTACTTGCATCTAGTTTATTTTCCGTTTAGTTTTTATTATTTCATCATGCTTCTCACTAAGTATACTTTAAAAGAAATATCTGTGGGTAGTGGGTCTATCATTGGAAGAGATAACATTGAGGAATTCTTTAATCATGTTAGTATGGTTGAAGATTTTGAAGATAGATCCTTGTTAGAACTTGCTCCAAATTATGAAATTGCTACAGCTTCTCTAGTTCACATGTTGGAAGCATGGTTTCTCAATCTTAGTCCCATAATGCAGCACATGTTTCTAAAACTTCATGATACGGAAGATGGTGAAAAGAAAGATTTTGTTTTAGAAACCCTACTTAAGGAATTTGGTGATGTTGCTAGGGATGCTAGAATTTTTTTTATTAAATATAAGATGCTTGGGTATTGTATTGACGTTGTTATACACTTGAAAAAATTGAAAAAGAGAGGCTTAAGTACACTAAAGAAACTAATTGTGAGGGGGAAGTTAAAGCACCAATACCTTTTAAACTTATAGGAATGCAGGAGGCACTAGAAAAGAATTTTGATTGGATTGTTCCTGAAAACCCATTTGATGAATATGATGAGCCTGGAGGTATTGAGAAAGGGAATTCCGAAACCTACATAGATAAGATAAAATGCATTGTTGAGAAAACTTCCGACCTCTCTTTGGATGCCTCTACATTTGGTAATACTTGATGCATGCTTTGTGCCTAGCTAAAAGGCGTTAAAGAAAAGTGCATATGGGAGGCAACCCATTATTTTTATTTCTGCAATTTTTCTTTTATTGAGTCAAGGAGGATGTTTACTTCTGTAGCAACTCCATTGTATCTTTATTTTCTCGCATTGTTGTGCCAAGAGTAGCCTCTAATGTTAAGACGATGCTTAATTTTGATTGCTGCGCAGAAACAGTTTTTTGCTGTTCACTGTACGAAATTCCTAAAATCACCAGGTTGTTAATTAAATCTGAAAAATTTTGTGCGTAATCTTTATGAATGTCTGAATCTTTCATTAGTTCAAAGTTTTTTGATCTAAACGTCGTAAGTGCCTCCAAAAAATTCGTCTTTGCGGACTATTCTGTTTTAGACAGATTATGCCTTTTTATTTTGCATTCTCTCTTTTACTAGTGTTGAGTGAAATTTTTTGGGTGGAAGAGCTTCACATAACATCAGTGGCTGTAGCTAATGTTTAAAGTAGCAAGTCATATTCCGTTTTATTGAACATGTGAGTTTTTGGTTATGCACTAACACTCCAATGAGATCTACTTTGAGTTTGGTGTGACGGAAGTTTTCAAGGGTCAAGAGAGAAGGATGATATAATAGGATCAAGAAGAGTGAAGAGCTTAATCTTGGGGAGGCTCCCATGGATCTCCCCAGCATATTTCAAGAAGACTCAAGCGTCTAAGCTTGGGGATGCCTTGGGCATCCCCTTCTTCATCGGCAAAATTATCAGGTCATCTATAGTGAAACTATATTTTAATTCTTTCACATCATATGTGCTTTTCTTGGAGCGTCTGTGTGCTTTTATTTTCAGTATTGCACTTTTATTTTCAATAAAGCTTGACTGGACCCTAGCATTCTTAATTGGGAGAGAGACACGCTCCGCTTTTTCATGAGAATACTCCTATTCTTCACTTATATTTGTTGAGTATTCATATCTAGCGTTGTTCAGCTTTTAGCTCTTGTTTTCATGTATCTCTTGTCAGAGCTATTAGCTTTCTTTTGTAGAAAGTACTCTCTTGCTTAATCTTGTAGATCACTAATTTGGATAACTTGATGCTTGTCAATTGTTTTAAGTTAACAAGTAGATCATGATTAAATTTGTGCATCACATGAGTTAATCCTATTAGTGAAGAACTACCGTAAAGCTTGTTGAAAATTTGGTTTGCATCGGTGGTATCTCTAAGGTCTAGATATTTTCTAATAACAGGGTTTGGTTAACAAGGAAGACGGTATGAAGTCTTATAACGTTTGCAATATGTTTGTCATATAAAACTTGGTGTACGGGTTGATATTTTTGTTTGCTTACATAAACCTTGCTAGACTAAACTCTGTACTGAGAGGGAATGCTTCTCGTGCATCCAAATCCTTGAGCCAAAATCCATGCCATTTGTGTCCACCATAACTACCTATATGTGGTATTTTCTTACCACTCCAAGTAAATTTTTCATGTGCTACCTTTAAATTATTCAAAATGTTATTATTCCCTTTTTGTGTCAATGTTTACCAGCTCATGAGGAATTAGTGTGGTTATTCTTTATTCTATTTGTCAAATGGACTTTTACACCTGGACTAGCGGCATATACATCCGCTTATCCTCTAATTTTGCAAAAAGAGCTGGCAACGGGGTGCCCAGTCCCAATTAATTACAACTTTAACCGTTAATTATCTTCACACTTTTGCACTGATTCATTAGTAAGAAATGACAAACAGTGAAATACCTACATGTGTGTAAACCAAAGAGAAAGAGGGATGATCTGCCTTGCTGGTAGAAATAACGTCCTTCATGGGAGCCGCTCTTAAAAGTCTGTTTGACAGGTAGAATACTGTTCTCATCCGCTACCATTCGTTGACAATTAACAAACACCTCTCAAAAATAGATACTCCTCCATGGTATGTGATTGATGAAAGACAACCGAGGATTCGGTAAGCCATGGCTTGTGTTAGCAAGGTTGGGAGGAGTATCAAATATTTTATACAATCTCTATATGCTTTCAAAAACCTAAAAGCTCTAGCACATGACTTAATCGCTGCTTCCCTCTGTGAAGGGCCTTTCTTTTACTTTTATGTTGAGTCAGTTTTCCTATTCTTTCTGTCTTCCACAAGCAAACACTAGTGTCAACTTTGTTACAACATGCGTTATATGCAACGTATTGGACTTGTTATACTACTTTGTGTTGACGATATCCATGAGATAAATATGTTGAAAGTTGAATCAAATGCTGAAACTTAATTCTTCCTTTGTGTTGATTAAATACCTTTTAGTAGAAACTATTGCTTTATAAGTTAACACTTATGCAAAACTGTTTGATGCTTGTCTTGAAAGTACTATTCATGAAAACGTTTAGCTTGTGTGATTCATTGTTTACTCATTATCTATTTGGTAGCAAATTATAGACCATTGACTTGGATCACTTCATTCAATTACATGTGCCTTGCAATATTATATGATCAAGATTATGATGGTAGCATGTCACCTCAAAAATTATTTTGTTTTTATCGTTTACCTACTCGAGGACGAGCAGGAACTAAGCCTGGGGATGCTGATACGTCTCAAACGTATCTATAATTTTTGATGTTCCATGCTTATTTTATACCAATTGCTACATGTTTTGCATCTACTTTATATCACTTTTATACATTTTTTGGGACTAACCTATTAACAAGATGCCAAACTGTCTGTTCCTGTTTTCTGCTGTTTTTGTATTCCGGAAAAGCTAGTCTGGAAATATTCTCGGAATTGGACGAAACTTCACGGGGATCCCTATTTTACCAGAACACACCTGAAGGACCAGGGCCCCACACGCCACTAGGGCGCGGGTCCCCCCTGGCGCGCCCTAGGGTGGTGTGGGCCCCTCGGGGGTCGTCAGCCGCCGCCCTTTCGCCTACTTATTCCCCCCGACGCGAAAACCCTAAGTGCCTAAGCCAATATCCACGAAAAGTTTCAGAGACGCCGCCGCCGTCAACCCTAGCTCGGGAGGGTCCAGAACCTCTTCCCGGCACCCTGCCGGAGAGGGGAATCGTCATCGGAGGCTTCTACATCGCCATGCCTGCCTCCGGAGTGATGCGTGAGTAGTTCATCCTTGGACTACGGGTCAATAGCAGTAGCTAGATGGTTGTCTCTCCAATTTGTGCCATCATGTTTAGATCTTGTGAGCTGCCCTACATGATCAAGATCATATTACTGTAATGCTACATGTTGTGTTTGCTGGGATCCGATGAATATTGAATACTATGTCAAGTTGATTATCAATCTATGCCCTATGTTATTTAAGATCTTGCATGCTTTCCGTTACTCGTAGATGCTTTGGCCAAATAGATGCGTGTAACTCCAAGAGAGAGTATTTATGCTAGATAGTGGGTTCATGCCTCCGGTAATCTGAGAGAGTGACAGCAACTTCTAAGGTTGCGGATGTGCTGTTGCCACTAGGGATAACCTTACAATGCTATGTCCACGGTCATATGTATTTGTTTACATTACGCACTTTACTTAATGCAATTATCCGTTGCTTGCAACTTAATACCAACAGGGGACTCGGATGACAACCCGGCGGTGGATTATTAGTCATAGACACTGTTGGATGACGGTCTATGTATTATATCGTAATGCCCAATTAAATATCATAGTAATCATCATGTCATATATATGCATTGTCATGCGCTCACTATTTGTCAATTGCCCAGCTGTAATTTGTTCACCCAACATGTTAGTTATCTTTTATGGAGAGACACCACTAGTGAACTGTGGACCCCGGTCCATTCTTTTACACTGATTAAGCCACCACAAACTGCAAACTGTTCCTTTTTCATTCTCTGCAATTTAATACTCATTTTCCACACCATACGTTTAATCCTTTGTTTTCAGTAAGCCGGTGAGATTGACAACATCACTGTTTCGTTGGGGCAAAGTAGTTTGATTGTGTTGTGTGCAGATTCCACGTTGGTGATCGTGTTGCTGTGCGAGCCACCAACAACCTTCTGAAGAGTTGCTGCTCCTACTGGTTCGATAACCTTGGTTTCTTTCTGAGGGAAAACTTGCTCCTGAACTGCATCATACCTTCCTCTTGGGGTCTCCTAACGAACGTGTGATTCACGCCATCAAGCGTCTATGGCCAGAGTGGCCATCGCTCGCAACTTAGGGATTATATTCGTACAGAGAAACTAGATATCTTTGTGCAGGAAACCATTAAGCAATCTTTCACTGATCTTGAGTTGCGTGGCATCGAAGGTAATGATAGGTTTGTTTGGAGTTGGCTTGCTGCCAATGGCCACTCTGGGGGCTGCCTTCTCGGTGTGAGAGACAGTACGCTAGAAGTGGGCTCGCTAGACCAGGGCGTGTTTTCCCGAGCGCCTCGATCCTCCATAAAGCCTCGCGCTTCATTTTTGAGTTCATTGGGGTTTATGGACCTGCGGATCATGCACGCTCCCCTGCCTTTCTCGAAGAGCTCGAGCGAAAGGTGCAGCCTGCCCGTTACCCTATGAATATCAGTGGGGATTTTAACTTGATTAGGGTCCAACGCGACAAAAACAATTCGAACATCAATTGGCCCCGAGTCCACTTGTTTAACGATTGCATTGCTAGACTTTCTCTGCGTGAGATCGAACGCACGGGTGCAAATTATACTTGGACTAATAAACAGGTTAACCCGGTCAGAAGTGTTCGGGATAGGGTCCTCATCTCCGCGGCGTGGGATCTCCAGTTCCCCTTGGCCTCGTAAAAGGCTGAGACTCGAATTGGCTCTGACCACACACCGCTAACCCTAGACACTGGCGACGACCAACCTCCCCCGCGTTCGAATAGATTCTTCTTCCAAACTGGGTGGTTGCAAATTCCCGGGTTTCGTGACCTGGTTAATAAGGTGTGGTACGATTTGCTTGTCGCTAGAGTAGCATGCCGAGACCCTTTGGATCTGTGGCAATACCTTTCTGCGGCTCTTCGGCATCACCTCAAGGGCTAGGGTACTAATCAAGGTCGGGACGCCAGAATAAAGAAAGCCCAGCTGCTTGCTAATATCCAAGAGCTGGATAGATTAGCAGATTCGATGGGTCTCGACGAAGAAGGCTGGGCCCAGAGGTACCATCTCGAGGACCAAATGATCCACCTGCTCAATCTTGAGGAGGAATACTGGCGCCAGCGTGGCAAAAGGGACTGGTTCTTAAGGGTGATGCGAATACGAAATTCTTTCATGCCTTTGCGAACGGTAGACGCCGCAAATGTATGATTACCGGCCTAGTAACTCCCACAGGCCCCCTTAGTGCTAAACTGGGCCTCCAAGAGCATATTTATAGCTTTTACCTTGATTTGTTTGCTTCTGAATCTCCTTTGATCCTTTCGCTACGGCATAACTTCTGGACTCCGGGACTGTGTGTCTCGGATGAGGAAAATCTAGCGCTGTTGCTATCCTTCCTCCCAGAGGAATTAGATCTTGTGCTCAAAGAGACCAAGACAGACACAGCCCCAGGCCCGGATGGCCTGCCGGTTGCGTTCTACAAGGCCTTCTGGCCTTTAATAAAGGACCATGTCCTTACAATCCTTAATGGATTTGCCATGGGCATGTTAGATGTGTCTAGGCTTAGTTTCGGGATCATCTCCCTTATACCCAAAGTCGTGGGAGCTGACTCCATAAAGCAGTTTCGTCCCATAACCCTTATTAATGTTCTGTTTAAGTTTATTTTGAAAGCCTACGCCATGTGCTTGGCCTCGGTAGCGCATCGGGTGATCTTTCCTTCGCAGTCCGCTTTCATTAAAGGTCATCTTATCTTTGATGGCGCCCTTGCTCTTCATGAGATTATCCACTAATTAAAAGTTAGAAGTCTCCCTGCGGTCATTCTCAAATTAGATTTTGAGAAGGCCTACGACAGGGTTAGTTGGCACTTCCTTAGGGAAGTTTTGGCCCGAAAAGTGTTTCTCTCTGGCAGAGTTCATCGGTTGATGCAACTGGTGACTTGGGGCCAGACCGCCATCTCCATCAATGGAGAGGTGGGCCCTTATTTTAGGAACAAGAGGGGAGTTAGGCAAGGTGATCCTTCCTCCCCTCTTCTGTTCAATTTCATGGCTGACTCTTTGGCCAGGATTCTTGACTTAGCGACTGCCGCTGGTCACATCCATGGTGTCGTGCCACACGTTATTCTGGTGCAAAATGTGGAGAATGAATAGATAAACCTGAAACTCATTCTTCTTTGCTTTGAGATCATCTCTGGGTTAAAGATTAATTTCTTGAAAAGCGAAGTAATGGTTTTGGGTGCCTCCCCACAGGAACAAGCCAGAGTGGCTAACCTGCTAAACTGTAAGACGGGCTCCTTTCCCTTTACCTACCTTGGTTTTCCCATAGCTGACCGGAAACTGACTAGCACTGACTGGGAACCACTGGTAGGGGTGGTTGGACACCGCAATGAGCCGTGGCAAGGCAGGTTTATGTCATCGGCAGCGCGCCTCACTTTGACTAACTTCTCCTTGGCCAGTCTCGCACTGCATGCGATGAGCTTGTTCCTCCTCATGGATGGCACACATGCTTGTTTTCGTAAACACATGTCTACCTTTTTTTGGGAAGGAGCTAATGCAAATAGGAAGTATCACATGGTGCGATGGGAAGAGGTGTGCCGGCCTAAGGACCAGGGCGGTCTTGGCATTATAAATACTAAAACTATGAATGTGGCCTTAATGGTTAAGCGGATTTGGCGGCTCCTTACTGACCCAAACCCTAATTCCCTCTGACTAAGGCTCATTCATGCTAAGTACCCAGGAGCCACCAACATCTTTACCTCCACGGCTGAGGGTGGCTCCCAATTCTGGCATGCCTTACATAAAGTCAAATCCTTCTTCAAGCTGGGCGCTAAGTACACGCTGGGCACAGGGAGCTCTATCCTCTTCTAGAAGGACTGGTGGACAGGGGAGGGTCCTCTGGCCACCCGCTATAGTCGCTTATTTGACATCTGTTCCAACCCTGATGTCCTCATTTCCCAGCCCCATCAGAGTGATGGATGTCACCTTCGATTTAGAAGGACCTTTGGACCTGAGGAGCTTGTTCTTTGGCATCAGCTTATTGGTGAAATTGAGGAGTTGGGGTCAAGTACTGAGCAGGACTCTGTGGGTAGGGCGCTTGAGCCTTCTTGCTAGTTCTCGGTTTCTTCTCTTTATTACAAAATGCTCCAGACCACTGAGGAAAAGGTTCCCTAGTTCTTTTGGGATGCTAAGGTGCCTCACAAAATTAAAATCATCCTTTGGCTCTTAGCTAGAGGCAGGTTGCCGGCCGGAGACCAATTGAAGCTTCGCCATGGACCTTCGGATGGCTTCTGTTCTTTATGTGGGGATTGGGAGGACACAAACCATATTTTATTCTCTTGTGTTTTGGCTAAGTTGCTTTGGAGTGGTTTTCGTGAGAGTTTTGGTTTGATGTGGAATCCCCAAACTTTTGATCAATTTTGGGCTCTTTTGCTTGCGATCCCTCTGCCCAAAGCTGGGCGCTTTGGAATATTCGCAACAAGTTTATTATTGAATCCGTTTTCCCTAACCAAGCTGCTGACTGTTTCTTCAAATCTGGTATCCTTCTACAGCAGTGGCGACCCTCTCGAAGCATGAGGACCATGCCCGCATTGACGTGATGATCTCGCAGCTCAAGGCTCTCTACAGGACGACCAGCTCACCTGGGATCTCTTCTTCTTCATGAGCGTCACATCTCTTTTGGACCTTCATAGTTGCTGATGTTATCTCCGTTTCCTAGCTTAGTCTTAGCCTGTTCATGCAGCCTTGTTGTCGTTCTGTTTCAGTCCTTAGTGTTAGGTCTGTTTATATGCTGCCCTGCTCTTGTTTGAGCGTGTTGGGCGTTTGTTTCGATCTGGTTGTACTCGGCAAATTTTGTTGTTGGTTCGACCTGTGACTATCCAGGCTTTATTAATTTAAAACTGGACACTATGCCATTTATTTAAAAAATAACTAGGTCAAATTTATTTCTATCTTTTTGCAGAGATAAATAAGTGTTGATATTCCCATGATTGTGGTGCTAATTCCTATATACAAGCACAAACAAAATATTGAGTTTGAGTTTCAAAAAAAAACTAACCATTTTGTTTGTGAATTTCATCTTTATTATTGGACGTGTGTCATGTGTTGGGTGACTACTCTCTAATTAAGTTTTAGAGAGGGTAAACCTAACTATCATGGGCCATTCATCAATCATATCCCTACGGGACTATTAATTCAAGTGATATCAAGTAAAGGAGTGAGTCTAACTCACATGGCTAGTGGAGTGGATGTACAACCCAGCCACTTAGATTCAAGTCATCGCGAGTACGAATTTGGGTTCTTATTATTTAAGAAAAATTATCGTGGGGCTTCCCCACAGCTTTCCTTAAAAAAACTAAAGGAGTGATGATTACTCGATCAATGCTGATCATGATTGATTGTAAAAAATATTTAATTAATTGGAACTGCCTCTATAACTCGACTTCAAATACTGCTTATACTAGTGCAGAATTGCTTATTTTGCTTATTAGTGGCATGGAAAAAATGCTACAAGTGGTGTGGAAGTTGCACCACTCGTATTTGGTATTAGTAGCGTCCACCGGCATGCAACTAGTAACCCAAATATCAGCGACATACCACCACGACACCAGTAACAATAGATAACAACAATATCATTGTTTACTGGCCATAAACATCCATGCAGATTCAGAATGGAAATAGCTAAATTATCTTATGAGAAAAATAATGCTCCTGAGATTTATCAAAAGTTGTGGTATAAGAACAAGTGGAGGAGCGGAGACAAAGTCTCTTTCCATGTGAAGCAGGGAGAACTCCAGGAAAGCACAACCCAATGAAACTCAGAACAACACCAGTTGGACTTGACCATCTGGTGTTGTTCTGTCGGTTCCCAAAGGGGCGTGTCTCCCGACACACAAGCTTTGCTGCTGGAACTTGGGACACGCGAAGCATTGCAGCAACTTGAGCGCCAGCCTAGTGTGGTGCATCAGGTTCTGAACGTTGAGGATGTTCGTGTAAGCTACCCACCAGAAAACAGTCGTAGGCAGCCTCAGCCGTGAAGGTGCCCAGGAGGACAGTAAAGAAGACATGTACATTGTGTAGCTCCTAGTAGAACGGCGATGGATCTTCTTGTGCTGCTTTTTTTCTCGGTGACTCCCAGTCCTACACCAATGACATGCACTACCATAGTACCATGTATTGTGTAAAAGATCTCTGATGCACAACTAAAAATAGTTAATTTGGTTGAACCATGCAAGGATGCACAACAATATGAGATATGGCGAAACACTCCTCTCTCGATCTCTTTAAGAGGAAAATTGTATGCTGCACTACTAGTCATTTACGAACTATTTACGCCAGCCCCAGCGTGGCCATGCTGGTCACGGGACAAGGACACATACTGAATACTGTCACATGTGTAACATCCCCGCTTTTCCGATGATCATTTTCTAGTAAAACATGCTTCCGGACTCCATATATCCATATTTTAATCGGTCCATCGAATCATAAATCCGTCCCCGTAGTTGTGTTAGGCTCGTCGAGACAATCGAAACAGACTAGTCATTTTTGCAGAAATCGGACTCCGGATGCATTTTCCATGGATTCCTCAATTCAAGGGTTATGGTTTAAATGAGTATCTCGAAAATATATTTAATTAAAAGTAAAAAAAAATACAGCTGACCTCATCCCTATCCCTTTCGTGAGCACCTCATCCCCATCTACAAATAGCTCACTTCCTTCTCCCTTGCTCCTCACCCGAGAGCTCTCTCCTCCCATGGCGTCTCCTCCATCCACCTCCCCTTCCTGATCCCTCCTATCGGCACCACGCCCTTCCTCACCACCTAGGGCAGCCTGGACCTGATCTTGAGGAAGAAGAAGAGGAGGAGAAGGTGGAAGAAGAAGAGAGGATTCTCACCCCCCGGTCCGATTTCCCTTCTCAAACTTCAAGGGTGAGCTCTGCCACTCTCCATGTTCCTCCCACATGCTGTACATGTTGATTCCTAAGTTCCTAGGGCACGGGAGTAACAAGATCTTTGGGAAAGTTAGGACCAGGAGCTGTTATTATTCTGTTCCTGCACCTGTAGACCCGAAAATCATCAATTTCGAGTACCCTATTGGCAAAATCAGAAGTTGGGACTATGTAATGTTTTGTAGACCTTGTTCCCACGATCGTTTTGAGCCGTAAAACGCATCAATCGGAGTAGCGAAGCTCCTGCTGTGCCTGAATCTTTGCGTCCGTCCAAAATTTCAGAGACAGCAAAGAATAGAGTTTTACCGTGTTCTCTAGGAGCTTTTACCATTCATATAAATTCGTGTTTTGTTCTCTCCAAGCATGTATATGATGCCTAGGTTCTAATACAAAAGGATTTACTTACTTTCCATTAGTATACTTCTTGCTATGATTTTCCAAAGAGAGCTAATCGTTATCTGAAACTGGAAAACAGCAGAGAAGTATTTGTCGGTTTTAACCTTCATAAGTTCATATTCTGAGTTCGAATATTCGGAGTTATTTGTAGATAATCCCCTTATGAATCCATAGCCATGTGATTTGCTTGTTTTGGAGCAGTCTAGCTTGAGATATGAATTCTTGCGTGTAGGAGCAGCAAAGGGTTGCTTCCCGGGGATGCGATTAGGCTCGTTTTGTGTGTGTGCTCTTCATATAGTGTGTTGCTGCAATGTTAAGACTTGTATATATGTTCTTACAGCAGGTCGCAGCACCAATCCACCGGAGGTAGCCTCACACCACCTTCCTCGCAGCGGTTGAGGCGAGTACACGGGGCTACAATCGACATATGCCCTGTTCAATTTGTACTCCTGTTTAATTATGTGGTTCCTCTACATTCATGCAATAGTAGACATGCCATTCCCTAGTGTATCTTTCAATACACCATACCACTAGTATGCTATAGGGATTGGATTTTCATGGATCTTGATAAAGAAATCCATAACGGGGCATCTTCCCAGTACAAGGAGTGATCCTCGCTTTGCGGGTGTATGGTCCTTCGGGTCCATCCTCATGTTATGGTCCTCTCACCTTGTGTGGGTTGAAGGGTTCGGATGAGACGTCATCCCCCCTAGCTTTGCCGGCAGTAGCTTGAAGAGAAGTGCATGATTTCCTTCGGTTGCATGATTTCTTCATGCATTCTCATGGCATATAAAGCTTGGTTCACTATTCTTGTTACATATTCATGTGCCACGGTCTGGTACTTAATTTCAAGTATATCTTCTGCCTATGTTGTGTACTTGCTGAGTCTTTGGACTCACCCTTCATGGGCTTTGTTTCAGGTACTTCACCGTGAAGCTTTGCAAGTAGATGGAAGGGCGTGGCTCCCATGTGTGTTCACTCACAAAATTTCACCACCCTTTCATCCACCTAGCTTGATCATGATAACTTGAATACCCCAGTTCATGATTTCTGATAGCTAGGTTCTGCTTGTTGTGTATAAAGCATGTTTTGGTTTGTTGTCCAGACCACTCTAGTTGCTTCATGAGGTGGGCTGGAGTCTACTAGTTCCCACCTAGTGTGTGGGAGTGCTTAGAACTTGTGGTTTCATGTTTCGGTGTATCTTGTCGGTTGGTGGCTTCGCCACGAAGCTCTTGTGATTGTTTGTGAGCTATAGTATGCTTCCACTCTGAAATATCGATTGCCTGTCGTAGTTGTCCGTCGGTACAAAGGAGGTGTTGTCGGATTGTCCCACTAGCATGTTAAGTGTGGGTTGTTTTGTGGTAACATTCCTTCTTACAAGGAGGGGTGTTATAACATGCTTACACAACCTTGTGAACATGGTAAATTGGTTGAAATTTAATTGTATCTATCGGTAGTGATCAGCTATCCGAGTCACTCTTTGCTGAGTAGCCTATGCCTAGTGGAATACTCGGCAAAGACTTTACCGAGTACTTTCTTGTCTTCGTTGTGTACATTTTGTACTAGGCAAAGATCATGTTTCCTGTAGTGATTATAGACGTTTGATTCTCCTAAGATAACCATGTTTCTTGATTCCAATTGTATTAATATAACTGCATAAGACAAACTCATATAAGCCATTCATTGAGCAAATATATGAAATCAGATCATCACATAATACTCTCAAGCGTCACAGGTGATTATGGTCCGCGAGTAAAACTGGCAAAGATTCCGAAAAAATCCCACAGGCTCAAGGGCACAAGGTTCCTTTCACTAATCGACCTTTTGCCAAGGGTAATAGTAGACTAGATTGCTGATTGTTACAGTAAATTTCAGACTTTTACTGCCTGAAATATTTCAATATTATTTGAATTCAGAATTTGCTAAGACTATAATAATACATGCATATCCTCAATTGTATGCAATTCCGGTAATTTTATGCAGTAAAGTTACATATTTGGACCTATGGAATACATACAACATGCAGTGTCCCAGATTGTGAATCAAAATTAGAAATAAGCTTCGGAGAAAAACATAGTTGCTGACTTATTAGAAGTTCATATATAATATGGAGCATAGAAAAAGTCTCTTTGCGTGTGAAGCACGGACAACTCTAGGACAGCTCAACCGAATGTAACTCAGAAGTCAGAACAACACACGATAGCTGGACTTGAAGATCCTAAAGTCCATGCAACGTTGTTCCCAAATGTGAGTTCTTTGCGACCGGCGAGCTTTGTCGCTGGAATGCACAAAGTGGTTGAGAGACTGCACCATGAGAATGTTTGTATATGCAATCCGCCATAAAATTGCCATAGGCATCCTCAATCGTGAAAAATAAACTAATTTTGTTTAACCAAGAAAGGAATTCATATAGTACCTACATATACATATAGAGAGCACACCAGTATGAGGTATGGCGAAACAGTCCTCTCTCAATCTTCTAAAAGTTGATCAATCGTATCCTACAGTACTAGTCATTTAAGTACAAACTCTACCCTAGAGGCCTATAGTGAATATGCAGGTCTGACAACAAGGAAACCTAGTGTCACAAGAATGTTTGCTCATTCCATTCGTATCAATATAACTACATAAGAGGACTTTATACTGGCTCATATAGGCCATCCATTGAACATATCTCCGGGAGCAGAGGCTCAAATAATACTGTGCCGATCCACGGGTGGTTATGTTCAAGGGGTAAAACAGTCAGAGGGCCCAAAGAAATCCCGCAAGCTCAAAGGCACAAGGTTGATTTTTTTAATCTACTTTTTACAGATCGTAACGGTACTAGATTGCTGATTGTTACAGAGGAAATCATAGTTTGTTACACAGTTGAGTATTTCAAGAGAAAAATATAAAGAAACTGAAATATAATGTATACATACTGTGGTACCAGAAGGGGGGGAAGGAGCCCGTGTCCATACGATTTTGAATTCAGAATCTTTACTATTAAATGGGAGTTGGTCGTTCGCGTAACCTCATCGTGGTCCGCCATTTTAATTTCCCGATTCTACCCGCGAGTTCGTAAGTATTACAGCTTCTGCCACCGCCAAGTGAAACGTTGCCTGTTCGTCGCTTCTCGTTCTCCTCTCCCGCGACACAGCGCCGCCTAGGGTTCAGTCCCACCGCATCATCCATCGACACCGCCGCACGCCTAGAGCTCTCCGCCGACGGCCACCCGCTCGCCCCCAAGCACCCTATCCTCTCCCGCGACAAAGCGCCGCCGCCTAGGGTTCTCTCTTCGCCACATCCTTTGATGCCGCCGGCCGCCCAACCCCAACGCCTCCCCCAACCTCCAGGAGCTCGGCATCTGCCTAGGCATCATACAGCCCTGACGTCTTCCCCCACCTCCAGAAGCTCGGCATCACGCAGGAGAAGACCTGGAGTACCTGCTCGCTTGCAGCTCCAAGCTGGTTCGTCGGGGAAGCTCCAAGATGGTCTTCGTCCGGCGGCTGGTTGATGCGGCGCGGCCCCGATGCGACCGGCCTGGGTGCTGCGCGGCTGGGGGCGATGTGCTCCATCCCAAATCCAGGCAACGGTTCTGGCCGGGGCTCGTCTCAACAGAGCTGCCGCGGGATGGTGGCGGGCTAGGTCGGTTGGAGTTGGCGCGGGGTGCTGCCCTGACTTCGTGCTTGTGTGCTCCTCGTGGCTAGCGGCGAGGAAGCCGAGGCGGTGGCCCTGTGACTGCGGTGTGCCACGGAAGGCGTCCACGCTGGGACGCTCTGCTTGGAGGACGCGCACCACCTGTTCGAAGAATTGCTGAAGCAGGACAACCTACTCCACGTGACCATCCTGGAGGCTAAATGCTTCCTCGCCACCCACGCCAGTGCGCTGGACTCCTCCGCCTGCAGAGACACTCGCGTGCTTGCCGTCGCCCTCTTCAACCGCTATGTGGAGGAGAAGCATGGCCGCGGTTGGTGCCTCTCACAGCCCATTCCGTCACGAATTACTGACGGTGATGTGATGTGCTATGACGCAGGTGGTTCGGCGGAGGCTGCTGGGCTGGCAGCGGCACACCGTCCTCGTGCTCACCAAAGCCAAGGTAGGTTCAATGTACATCTTACCATAATCTCCTATCCTTGTTTAAGTGAGCATTGTGCAAGTTGAAGAACTCAGTTAGCTTCATTGTGTTGGTCGCATTGCAGTACTCATCTATATCTAGCAATTAGTCCCCACGATTCAATATTGGACGCAAACTAACTTGAGAATAGCTTTGATTTTGTAAATATTCAGTGAGGAATTGTAGTTCAGTGTTGTGCCTTATTATCCAGAATTACTGTAATTCGGTGTACAAACATAGTTATTTCCGTCACACACAGTGACATTAACTTTCTCAGGGAACGTTTGTTGAGGGAATGAAAGAAAAATAGTATTGTCAACTGTAAGACCATTTACCATTGTGTTCTGAATTTTTTTTCTCAGTAGATGCAGCTGAATTGAAGCATGATTTATGAATTTCTTGTGCTTACAACTGTAAGACCATTTACCATTGTGTTCTGAAATTTTTTGTCACTAGATGCAGCTGAATTGAAGCATGATTTCTGAATTTCTTGTGCTTAGTCAACTGTACCACTTCCCGCAGGTTGATCTGATTCTGCAGATCTGACCCATTGGCTCCAGCCTTGGCAATGCATCACTTCTCGCCTCTTGATGGTGAGGGTTAGGGCTCCGCGATTGCTTTGGCGAAGGGTTTGGAGCCACATACGGCAATTGAGGCAGAATGGTGCACCAAGTCAGGTAATACTACAGGAATGATTTTAAGCATCACAGTGGCAGAATTTCCCCAATTAAAATATTTAGTATATGAGTTTCTGGACTCTAATTTGAGTTATGCATATATATTGGGGAAATTGCTTGACGAGAAAAATCAATGCTGAAAACACCTGTTGCGGCTGTGAGTTCCCTATATAGTTTATTATGAGAGTATCAAGCAAAGTAGTTTGGATATGAATTAAAGTATCTGGATATGTTAGCTCCGAGGTACTTCCTCCGCTCACCTTTATAAGTTATTCTAGCTTTTTCGAAAATACACGTATCTAGACATATTTAGTGTGTAGATTCACTCATTTTGATCCGTATCTAGCGCATATTAAAATATCTATAATGCCTCATAAAAGTGAACAGAGATCATCTGCTGTAGACGCTTGCGCTTTTGCAAAGGTCTGGTAATGGAAATGTCCAATGCACATGGTCTTAAATAGAAACACATGCAGTAGGGGTGAAAAAAATACGGTTTGGCAAAACCATTGAAGTACACAGATGGTTTGCTGAATTAAATAAGCCAATCACCTCCAAATCAATGTATGCATGCAACTAACCTGGCAAAACCGACAATACCATGTTTTCTAAGGCGTCGTTGAAGCATTCTTATACTGATGTACATCCTTGAAGTAATTTTGAGAACCAAAGTTTGTGTAGCTAGAGTATGATGTAAGTACAGTAAGTTGTTAAGCAAGAAGTGTGTTATGTGCACCAGATGAATTTGAACGCAGCAGTTAGGTACACATTTATATCCTTGCCTAAGCAGAAGGGATTGATATATGTTGGACCTTGTTTGTTCTCCCCTGCCTTTCTTATGCTCTCATATGCCTTTCATTTTTATACCTTGCTAAAACAGGATTTCAAAGAAATATCCAAAGATGACTACTTTGTAAACAGCATTGAGTTTGCAACCTGGTCGAAGGAAGAAAACGGCAAATATTTCTTCGATCTTCCTTTAGAGTCTGCTCGTGATATCTTCCTCAAACTTGTGAGACAATGGAACAATGGAAAGCTGCTATCACAATAATACGAGGGCATTACTACTGGGCCATGATCAGAGCACAACCAGAACATCTAGGCGTGACAAAAGACTCATCTTGTGGTGTGGTTTCTCTGCCGTACTAAATATCAATTGCAATTTTTCTTTATGTTTACCTGCTTCTTTTCATTTGTGTGCTTTCTTTTGTAAAGTTCATAGGGTCGTTCTAAACAAATATACCGTTCAGTATTTACATGTAAATTGTAAAGCTTCACAGTTTTTCATCAAATTTCAGGTTACATAATAGCTAACGGGTGTGCTAATTTTTTTTGTTTCTTATGGAGACCATGGATAAAGAAAACATATGTAAGTAATATCATCTGAGGTATTTTTGTTTCTTATGGAGACCGCAAGTAATAGCATCAAAAGTTTAGTGACCGGCGAGAAGAGACGGAGAAGTTTGTGTATGCTTTTGTTATCTGTAGCAACGCACGGGCAATCACCTAGTATTCTATGGTTATAGTGATACATTCGTATACATACAAAATGTAGTCCCCGCCCGTGTCGTGTCGTGTCGTGTCGTGTGTTGGGGACTTGGGGCCGCTGTCTATCATCTCGTTCTCTGCTCCCTCATCCAAATCCCCCAATCTCTCATTCCCTGCCAGATCTCAGTGAGGTGCCTCAAACTCCCCTACCACAGATTCGAAACTTTGCCTCGTCATCGTTCGACCAGCCGTATCCATCCATGCCGAATGTTGTAGATCCCCAGAAGAAGATGCGAAGGAAAACGGAGATGCTGCTGCGGACATCCGATCCTTCCAAACCCATCTTCCAGTATCACACGCGTGAGTCTATGATCCTGGTTATTGGTTGCATGGAGGAGCAAAGGGAATTCGAGAGTGTGAAGCCATTGCCGCCCACGGAAATCGTCCGCGCTTCCCAGATCTTATTGAAAATTCCTGGGGCTGGACAAGGCTGGTTCCCTTCATGGCTGGTCGTGTTACTTTTGATGACTACAAGGAATACCTCAAGATGTACTTCGACAGAAATCATGGTGGTACTGCTTGGGATCTGTTTCTTGTAGCTGCTAGGTGTCTCGAGATTGAGAAGAACTATCGCTGCACACATGCAGAAAATCTCACAGCTGAAGAAATCAGCCTAAGCGATCAGATCCAGGAGCAAGCACACCTTAGCATTGGGATCCAGCAGCAGTCATGTGATATTACGAGAGACAATGGCAAATCTGTTGTTTCTACTGCTGCCTTCTTGTGTATCTCTGAGGTGGCTGAGCTGTTGTCTGAATTGCCAAAAACTGACACTGACATCTTCATCTTCAGCAATAAGGTACGGCGTTGTGCCTTCGATATGATGTCCTATCAAGGACATAAATCACCCGTATTCGCTGCTGCGTTGTTGGGTATGGCTGAGGAGTCTAAGATTGCACGTAAGATCAGTCCAGAGGACGTCGAAAGCCCTGCAAGTATTCCCATTTCTGAAGATGCCCGGAAATTGGCATTATGTGTCATGAACTTTCTTCAAAATTGCTTTGGTGACAAAACTGCTGTGGAGGATAACAAGCTTGCCGGTACTACTATTACGCACTCAAGGAACAAGCCTGCAACGGAAGTAAGAGCCGGTAAACCTCGTGCAAAAATAACTTCTGAGAGTGTCATTCAACACCCTGGAAAAGACCTGAAAAGGAAGAGCAAGCAAAGGACTGAAGACAAGTTGTCAAGCACCGGCATCTTAGCCAAGGAATGTTGGAGCAAATGCAATTGAAAACTGGTGGACAGCGCTACAAAACCCCCTGCTAGTAGGCAGTCACATCTACGAAGCAGTAAGGAATCGTAAATCAGGCATTGTCACGGGCGCCTTGTTAGCTTGTTATTAGCACTTCATGTTTCCTTTGTTTATGGGATGAACACGCATTGAATAGGCCTCCGTTTTTTGGACATGTGCCGAACTTCTTGTTAATCCAGTTGTTGTGTTGTGTTGTGTTAATCAAGTCTGTGCTTATGAATTTCTCAGTAATTCCCAAAAAAAGTCTTCATTGTCGTTCTCGGGAGCTCGACGGCTCCTGCTTGTAGGAAATTACCTGCTGAACCAAAGCTTGGTTTGATGGTTCTGGTTCATTTTCAGATATGAATTTTATCTTTATCCAGACTATCGTGTTAAGCGTATTTGCTCTGTCAGACCGTTTTTCAAAGTTGAAATAATTCCCTACCCTACAGGAATGTGCTTTTGTAGCCTACGAAAAATTACCATGATAAGTAGACCTTGCTATCTAACCTTAGTGTGGATCATTACCTATTTGTACAACAAGAATAACTAATCTTATGATTTTAATGTACTCAGTATTTTTGCTCAAAAAATATATATGCAATTTACATTCAAGCATCTAGGCAATTAATATATGGAAGACCAGAGGAACAAGAGGAATGCCCGGTCTGTTCAAGAACAAGTTCATAAGAAATCGACCCAAAGCCGGGGCAAAAACCTTTCAGTTAAACCTCTCATTAATATTCTCCCTTAAGAATACATTAATATGGAAGGTATATACACCCTAAACATGTGTAAAACAGAATGATTGCATTAATACTTGGTACTAGTCTTGTAAACCTCAACAAATTGAAATATTGGAAGCAAACTAGTAGATATGAAGTTGTGGAACTATAAACATTTTTTTATGACAATTTTTTTTAGATAAAGAGTGTTTATTAATATCGAGAAGATACAACATGCACCCAGCCTCTGCAACAACGCAATAACCGAAGCCATTACGGATGCACACAGCCAAAAAACAATAAGAAGAAGAAATAAAAAGAAAAGTCCCGCTAAAGAGTTACAGTCCTTGCAGCAGCCGCACAACCACCACCAGAACAACACCTGATGTCCAATTCTTCAAAAGCAACGCCTTCAAGAAGAACAGTGCCAGGCACAACCAATTAAGCCCAGACCTTGGGTTTTCACCCTGAAGATAATCCTCGCTCTCAAAACAATGTCTTCAGCAAGACCACTGTCAGGCACAACCAATTAAGGCCAGACCTTGGATTTTCACCCTGAAAGGTAGGACTTTGGACTTCACCTATGTTGTCGCCCCCACTTACATGCCGCTGCTCCAAGTCATGAAACACCAAGCCAATTCCTCCACCGCACAAGGAATCAAACCACCATTGTCAGTCCTCAGATTTCGCCAGCACCATGGAACGAGAGCGTGCTCCATAGTATTAACAGCCAGCAGAGCTTCAAAGCGCTCCCTCTGAAACCAAACGGTCAGATAAAAACATGGGTGCGCCCGACCGAATACCACCCGATCCAGCAATCTCCAGGCATGAATCGCCCAATGGAGTTCGTCGGCGGAGCCTTCCCGAACATGACCGTCCAGCAAGTTCGATGGGGACCGACATCCGGTAGATCTTCATCTTGGCGCGGAGAAGAACCAAGGACCACCACCTTTATTCAAAGCCGCGCCAGCGGCCCCCACGCCACCGGCCGGCAACGGAGAAGAAGACGAACTCAAGATGCAAAAAACAGGGGCAGGCAGCCGCATGGCCGGTAAACACCACGCAACACCGAGGCAGGCCCATACGGGTCAGATCGGCCCGCCCCACCTCTAGCGCCGCGCCGCCGCCAGCACACGCCGCGCCGCCGCCGGCCACCGCTGCCGGCGCCCGCCCGCACCCCTCCTTCATCCGCTCCTCCGCGAAGCCCAAGACCCGCTGAAGCCGTACCCCACCGCTCATGGAGACCAGCCATGCGAGCCCTCTCCTGCCCTCTGCCTTCGGCGATTAGGGCGCCGCCACCGCCGCTGGCGGCAGCGGCCTAGCGGGGCTGGAGGCGAAGACGCTTGGCGACGGCGGCTGGGGGCCTCCGGATCGCCCGAGCGGGGGCGACCCGGGAGGAAGGGGGAGAAGGGAGGGAGTGGAGGGGGAGGAGGGCGGCGGCGACAGGAGGGCCTGGCGGCGGCGGCTTGGGGAGGGAACCCTAGGGGGCGGCTTGGTTTCGTGCGCGTCTCCTGGCGCGGCTTCACAATGACAGAGCGCTAATCCTTGTTGTATTATTTTTATGACAATTGAACTCTCTATAACATACCATTAAATGGATGAGTTAAATAAAATCTGTAGCCCTTTACTTTGTCCTGTAAAAAGACAGTTTATTTTGTGGACCCATTTCTGTCAACTTATCATAACATGGGAGATACAGTGGGCATCTGATGTAGTGCTTTTCGTTTTAGCAAAGCAAGAAATGATCCTTAACAAGTATGTGGATTTCAACACATAATAACAGTTGTATAATAAGGGAAGACCAAGAAGAATGAGAGGAAACTAGTGATATTCCAAATGAAAGGAGACCCTCCAACATACCACACCCTTCAGTCTGGTAAATGACAAGTGGGCTCACAAGACGTTGGTTCCACATGTTTTTGTCCCACTTGCATGGTGCAATACATCAAAGTATCCGCGTCCATCTGAATTTTACAATACTGCTGAATGGAAGAAATTTGCTTGTGCCCAATTAGGTCCTGAGAACTCTGTTTGGCTTCGACTTTCTGCGAACAGGATACCTAAGACCACCGTCAAACACTTTCAAATTTCCCAATGTATCCCAATCCTACACAGTTGTAAATGTTTTCTCGCATCACGTCGTCGTCCCTCGCACCTCTCACTTGAGCTGATCGATTTAAAATATGAATGCACCCTGGTCTGGTTATAGCTTTATATAGGGATTGTAGTGCAATCTACCAACCAACCCTACCCTATGACATCCTTTACGCATCAATTAAGCAAGAGGTTCCAATTTGCAAACTGACGAACAACTTCAAAACCTAAAGAATTTATAAGGGACACGTGTCTAGGCATTTTGTACCGCGTCAACCGCGTGTTATTTGTGGCCCGGTGACTGGGCCGCTGCTCAAGAGAATGACTTCAACACATGGTGAACCAGGCCCCATGACGGTGATTGGTTGTGTGGACTGGAAGTTGTGCTTTACCGCCACGACCGTTGCTTCGTGCAAAAAGGGCACATACATGGCTGGCGGGGGGGGGGGGGGGGGGGGGGGGGGGAGGCTGAAATTCTCGGCATTAGGGCCTCAATCCGACTCGATCCTAGAATCTGTCATACCATCGATGTCAAACTAAACATCGGGTTCCTAGGACATTTTCTCGCCGCGGGAGCAAATTCACCAACACTTTCCATCCTCACGAGCAACGAATAAAGCGCTTTGTGTTGGGAGTCATAACGCTAGGTGATAATCCTATGTTGTAGAATTATTTTTGTCCCACCGGTGCGTCTGCCTAAGCATCCACTGTTGTACATGACATAAATGGGTTTGAAGGAGAGTTTCCACGACCCTTCCATTGTTTCCTTGCCTTCCAGTCTGAAAGGCTTCCAATTCTTGTGTTCCACGGAGAAAATAATTGTGCGTGGTACATACACTTGTAAGAAATTACCTATACACATTCAAATTTCCTTTTGGATATTTTAATTGTAAATGCAACATCAGTAATAATTCTCATCAAATTTGAAGTAAAATCGAGAAGTGGGTTTCATCAACACTTTAGCATCCCTCATCAGGTCAGACTCTCTTTGTTGATGAGGCCAATATACCTTGGCTTTGGATAGGATTTGAAGATGAAAGAGAAATATTTTCCCTAGAGAAGGAAACCTCGAATGAATTTTCCCGCAAAGGTGGCTTTTGGAACTGATCGGTTATCCTTCTACATCGCAAGGTTCAATGGTGACATGAATATGTGCATTTTCGACGATTGTGAAAACAAGCTAGTATTCTCTTAAGGGATTTAGAGCAATGTGATGATTTCAGCCCTATTATATATTAGGTTATCTATCGTATTGAGAAATCCTTTACTTGATTTCAGTAAAGACTATATTAGGTTCAGGGGCGTAGTTGTTAGGACTTGACAACCCATCCCTGGGTCGACAATGGTGGAGAGCGCACCTGGCAGGGCTAGCATCGGTAGGACGCGCCCCCGCATCCACCAACGCGGGTCAAATCGTCGCCTTCCAATTTGTGAGTGCGTATCTGGAACATATCACGAAAGAGAGGGCCGGACCAGTATACCCCATCTTAGTCTCCATCTATGTGGACCAACACTCCAGCGCCGTTCCGGTGAAAGCACCGGTTTCCTCGGCGAGGCTCCCGGCGGCACATCCAAAATGACGCTCAAGCACAAAACTAAGACGAGTCCCATCGAACCGGTCGGCGGTATTTACCTCTTGCGTGTGCAGGTCACACCCTGTATATCATGGCGACGCAGTGCTGAACGTCAACACACCGCCGCTGCATGCTGCCTCAGCGATGCTACGCACCACCATTGACGTGCACTGCTATCGTGCCGCCACCGCGCCTCGTTATGGAACCTCAAAGTATATACAAACGTTACATTACAAGTTTTTGAAACTATACCGCTATCATGTTTTGTAAAATATCCATCGACTCCAAGTTCTTCAAGACTATGTCAATTAAATACGAATATTCATATGCACATATACAAAATGTGGATGAGGGATCATCTTATTAAGGTTTCAATTTTTATTTCATCCTCTTTATTAGAACAGCTCAAGTAATGAGATTCTATTTGATTGAAGTTTTGAACGTGCCTTATATATGATTTCGGCTAGTGTACCGAAGTGTTTCCTTGTTTCCTGGGGTTTAGCTTGTTGATAATATCATGGGGTTCCCTGCAGACCTGCACATAGTGCAGTATGGACTACGTCTGGAAGAAGGACGAAGATTAGCCATAGCCCAACAGAGTTTGAACAGCGCACGGGGAACAACAACCACGACATAATTAATTCATGGTGACACATCTATATCTGATCCACGGCAAGGCGGCCGACTGCGTCCGCCGCGAAGCCGACTGCGCGATCCTGACGATGGCTCGCGGCATGGAGCTTGAGTAGGGTGGAAACGAGGCTTGATTCCTTTGCAACCACATTGGGCGCATGATACCTTGATAACGATGTCGGCCGGCCCATTGCTATTTCTTTCTCCACACCCGTTAGCTTTGTGTCCGGAAACAACCAAGCTTTAGTATACTGGAAAAACTAAGACAGCCTGGAAAAGTATCCCGGTTCATCCTAATCCTAACATATCTCACGCGGTTCACTGGAATAGCCAAATAAACAACATGTAGGTTACTTCTACAATATACTAGTGCATGTCCCCGCTTGTCCACATCGTTCTTTCAGTCTATATATAAAAGGCGAGAGAGTGGTGTGTTTGTTCCAGTCTTTGTGCTCTTGACTTGGATCATTTATGTGTTGGCTGTAGACTGTTCCAACAACCCTATGCAGTACACTACGGGAAAGCCACACTACGCCGATGGCCTCCCTGTACGCCGACGGCCAAATGTCGGGGCCATCGGCGTATAGCACGAGCTAGGGCATACGACCAATAAGCTGTCGGCGTACGAACCGCTGCCGGCGTAGCCATCTGCGGCCCGACGGCCGCCGTCGGCGTACAGGAGGCCGTCGGCATACGCACGCCCACCGTGACGGATCGGGGACGGACGTGTAACTGCGTTGATACGCCGACGGCAATGCCGTCGGCGTACTTGTATACTGTTCCTTTTTTATTTATTTATGTAGGGTTTAGGGTTTAGAGTAGGTATAATTTATATATAAATTGGATCTATAATTTCTCTCCCAATATCGGTATCCCACCCGCATAAAATAACGGTTTGAGTTTCCGGAACCCGACCGTACAACATATACATGTAAAATAAATAAAAACAACAGATGTAATATACACCTACAACATAAATATTAAATATTAAACACACCGCTGATCCAACGGCTCACAAGCACTGGAAGGAAACACACGATCCGTGTGCTTCTGCCTGATCCAAGGGCTCACAAGCGCTCGAAAGAAACACACCGATGATCCAACGGCTCACAAGCACTGGAAGGAAACACACGATCCGTGTGCTTCTGCCTGATCCAAGGGCTCACAAGCGCTCGAAAGAAACACACCGATGATCCAACGGCTCACAAGGACTGGACGAAAACACATGATCCGTGCGCTTCTGCCTGATCCAAGGGCTCACAAGCGCTCGAAAGAAACCCACCGATGATCCAACGGCTTACAAGCACTGGAAGGAAACACACGATCCGTGTGCTTCTGTCTGATCCAAGGGCTCTCAAGCGCTCGAAAGAAACACACCGCTGATCCAACGGCTCACAAAGACTGGAAGGAAACACACGGTCCGTGTGCTTCTTCCTGATCCAACAGGTCAGCAGCGCCAGAAAGAAACACACGACGCCTATAAATAGGCCACTCCTCAGACATGTTACTCACTCACACAAAACATTCCAGCGTCAGTCGGAGAGGCATCTTGGGGCAACCAGCGGCAAAACGTCTCTGATGATCTGCGACCGTTCCAAACGGTTGCAGATCATCAGAGATGTTTTACGGACGATTGTAGATCATCAGAGACGTCTTACCGCTGCTTGGATCGAAGTGGCGCTCAAACACAAAACATTCGGGTTCCCTAGCTATGCCCGACACTGAATGCAACGACATTCGACCGTGAATCAGTGTCGGGCTGTAGCTAGGAGAAACCGTGTGTTTTGTTTCCCAGGTTACTCGTCCCCTTATATAAAGGGCCAGGGGCAGACCCCAGATTTGCTATCAGTACCGCGTCACCACCGCGCCGCCGCCGCCCTTGTCCACGCCTCTCGACGACCTCTCCGCGCCCGTGGCCTCCGCCGTCGCCCCTCCACGCCTCTGTGGACCTCCCCTAGTCCGTCCCCATGCCAGTGTACGGTACCCTTTCTCCCTGATCCCCTCCTCCCCTCCGTAGGTTGCATGTACCTTAGGTGTTTGATCAAATTCCCCACTATTGGTTTCAGATCTCGGGCATATACGTCGGCGATGGCCGCGGTCGGACACCCGTTGGACAATAACGGCCCTGTGCGGGATTGGGCTCCGCCGGGCTGGCACTGGGAGTTATCTTCCGGAACGCGTAGCTTGGTAAGAAATCCGGGCGAAGTCGCCGACCCGGATCTTGTTTGGTGGAGGTCGCGTGGGCCAGGGAGCTTCCAGAGGGAGCCGGCCCCGAGGAGGAGGTACGTCGCCGTATAAGGGAGGAGGATGCGCACGTCCGTCGCTACATGCATCTGTTGGATACGATGTATACTAATACATGGCAGGCAATGCAAAGGAATCCTTATCATGTGAGTATTTACCCTGTGATGGTTCCTACTCTTTGGGTGAGGAGCGCTCCCCGTGATGCACCCCGCGGCCTAGTACGAGGCAGAAGTTAGTTAAATAAAAATGGCATGAGGACGATCGATCCAGCTGTAACCGGAGATTAAATAAAGATGTAACCGTCATACTTTTTGCATATTAATTTGATCTATGTTGCTTTTTGCATAGAGTATTTTTATGTGTACTTGTTGCTATGTGAAATAATGAACTTGATTTTCGACAAAAGTTTTACAAACATTCTTCACAAAAGCACTATCATGTAGAAACATCTACAAGTGCTCATATTCGACACATAGGCACTCTACAATGTGCAATATCCTACTCCGGGGTGTGACCGGCTTCACTTTCTCTCAAGTGATTTTCTGCACTTAGAGGTGAATACTCCCGTTTCGGGAGAACCGGATGGAATCTTGCGTTGATTTGGGGTAGACTTTGGTTTCTCACCTTCCTATGGCCTAACCTAACACAACCAAGCAAAAAATTACACTGGCCTACCCCCTTTCGACGCACGTCTATGGGGTAGACGAAAACGTTAGGGTTTCCCCAGCGGATTCGGGGTTTCGCCGAAGCGGGGCCCCGGAGCGTCGGAACCCCAGCAGAACCTAGGTTGAGCCATACCATATGTATACAAGTGTGTTGTGTGTTGTAAATGTGCAATATCCTACTCCGGGATGTGACCGGCTTCACCGGCTTCACTTTCTCTCTAGTGAGTTTCTGCACTTGGAGGTGAAAACTCCCGTTTCGGGAGAACCGGATGGAATCTTGTGTTGATTTGGGGTAGACTTTGGTTTCTCACCTTCCTATGGCCTAACCTAACATAACCAAGCAAAAAATTCCACTGGCCTACCCCCTTTCGACGCACGTCCATGGGGGTAGACGAAAACGTTAGGGTTTTCCCAGCGGATTCGGGGTTTCGCCGAAGCGGGGCCCCGGAGCGTCGGAACCCCAGTAGAACCTAGGTTGTGCCATACCATATGTATACAAGTGTGTTGTGTGTTGTAAATGTGCAATATCCTACTCCGGGATGTGACCGGCTTCACCGGCTTCACTTTCTCTCTAGTGAGTTTCTGCACTTGGAGGTGAAAACTCCCGTTTCGGGAGAACCGGATGGAATCTTGTGTTGATTTGGGGTAGACTTTGGTTTCTCACCTTCCTATGGCCTAACCTAACACAACCAAGCAAAAAATTCCACTGGCCTAACCCCTTTCGACGCACGTCTATGGGGGTAGACGAAAACGTTTGGGTTTTCCCAGCGGATTCGGGGTTTCGCCGAAGCGGGGCCCCGGAGCGTCGGAACCCCACCAGAACCTAGGTTGTGCCATACCATATGTATACAAGTGTGTTGTGTGTTATAAATGTGCAATATCCTACTCCGGGGTGTGACCGGCTTCACCGGCTTCACTTTCTCTATAGTGAGTTTCTGCACTTGGAGGTGAAAACTCCTGTTTCGGGAGAACCGGATGGAATCTTGTGTTGATTTGGGGTAGACTTTGGTTTCTCACCTTCCTATGGCCTAACCTAACACAACCAAGCAAAAAATTCCACTGGCCTACCCCCTTTCGACGCACGTCTATGGGGGTAGACGAAAACGTTAGGGTTTTCCCAGCGGATTCGGGGTTTCGCCGAAGCGGGGCCCCGGAGCGTCGGAACCCCACCAGAACCTAGGTTGTGCCATACCATATGTATACAAGTGTGTTGTGTGTTGTAAATGTGCAATATCCTACTCCGGTCACACCGGCTTCACTTTCTCTCTAGTGAGTTTCTGCACTTGGAGGTGAAAACTCCCGTTTCGGGAGAACCGGATGGAATCTTGTGTTGATTTGGGGTAGACTTTGGTTTCTCACCTTCCTATGGCCTAACCTAACACAACCAAGCAAAAAATTCCACTGGCCTAACCCCTTTCGACGCACGTCTATGGGGGTAGACGAAAACGTTTGGGTTTTCCCAGCGGATTTGGGGTTTCGCCGAAGCGGGGCCCCGGAGCGTCGGAACCCCACCAGAACCTAGGTTGTGCCATACCATATGTATACAAGTGTGTTGTGTGTTATAAATGTGCAATATCCTACTCCGGGGTGTGACCGGCTTCACCGGCTTCACTTTCTCTCTAGTGAGTTTCTGCACTTGGAGGTGAAAACTCCTGTTTCGGGAGAACCGGATGGAATCTTGTGTTGATTTGGGGTAGACTTTGGTTTCTCACCTTCCTATCGCCTAACCTAACACAACCAAGCAAAAAATTCCACGGGCCTACCCCTTTCGACGCACGTCTATGGGGGTAGACGAAAACGTTAGGGTTTTCCCAGCGGATTCGGGGTTTCGCCGAAGCGGGGCCCCGGAGAGTCGGAACCCCACCAGAACCTAGGTTGTGCCATACCATATGTATACAAGTGTGTTGTGTGTTGTAAATGTGCAATATCTACTCCGGGATGTGACCGGCTTCACCGGCTTCACTTTCTCTCTAGTGAGTTTCTGCACTTGGAGGTGAAAACTCCCGTTTCGGGAGAACCGGATGGAATCTTGTGTTGATTTGGGGTAGACTTTGGTTTCTCACCTTCCTATGGCCTAACCTAACACAACCAAGCAAAAAATTCCACTGGCCTAACCCCTTTCGACGCACGTCTATGGGGGTAGACGAAAACGTTTGGGTTTTCCCAGCGGATTCGGGGTTTCGCCGAAGCGGGGCCCCGGAGCGTCGGAACCCCACCAGAACCTAGGTTGTGCCATACCATATGTATACAAGTGTGTTGTGTGTTATAAATGTGCAATATCCTACTCCGGGGTGTGACCGGCTTCACCGGCTTCACTTTCTCTCTAGTGAGTTTCTGCACTTGGAGGTGAAAACTCCTGTTTCGGGAGAACCGGATGGAATCTTGTGTTGATTTGGGGTAGACTTTGGTTTCTCACCTTCCTATGGCCTAACCTAACACAACCAAGCAAAAAATTCCACTGGCCTACCCCCTTTCGACGCACGTCTATGGGGGTAGACGAAAACGTTAGGGTTTTCCCAGCGGATTCGGGGTTTCGCCGAAGCGGGGCCCGGAGCGTCGGAACCCCACCAGAACCTAGGTTGTGCCATACCATATGTATACAAGTGTGTTGTGTGTTGTAAATGTGCAATATCCTACTCCGGGGTGTGACCGGCTTCACTTTCTCTCTAGTGAGTTTCTGCACTTGGAGGTGAAAACTCCCGTTTCGGGAGAACCGAATGGAATCTTGTGTTGATTTGGGGTAGACTTTGGTTTCTCACCTTCCTATGGCCTAACCTAACACAACCAAGCAAAAAATTCCACTGGCCTACCCCCTTTCGACGCACGTCTATGGGGGTAGACGAAAACGTTAGGGTTTTCCCAGCGGATTCGGGGTTTCGCCGAAGCGGGGCCCCGGAGCGTCGGAACCCCACCAGAACGTAGGTTGTGCCATACCATATGTATACAAGTGTGTTGTGTGTTGTAAATGTGCAATATCCTACTCCGGGGTGTGACCGGCTTCACCGGCTTCACTTTCTCTCTAGTGAGTTTCTGCACTTGGAGGTGAAAACTCCCCTTTCGGGAGAACCGGATGGAATCTTGTGTTGATTTGGGGTAGACTTTGGTTTCTCACCTTCCTATGGCCTAACCTAACACAACCAAGCAAAAAATTCCACTGGCCTACCCCCTTTCGACGCACGTCTATGGGGGTAGACGAAAACGTTAGGGTTTTTCCCAGCGGATTCGGGGTTTCGCCGAAGCGGGGCCCCGGAGCGTCGGAACCCCACCAAAACATAGGTTGTGCCATACCATATGTATACAAGTGTGTTGTGTGTTGTAAATGTGCAATATCCTACTCCGGTGTGTGACCGGCTTCACCGCTTCACTTTCTCTCTAGTGAGTTTCTGCACTTGGAGGTGAAAACTCCCGTTTCGGGAGAACCGGATGGAATCTTGTGTTGATTTGGGGTAGACTTTGGTTTCTCACCTTCCTATGGCCTAACCTAACACAATCAAGCAAAAAATTCCACGGGCCTACCCCCTTTCGACGCACGTCTATGGGGGTAGACGAAAACGTTAGGGTTTTCCCAGCGGATTCGGGGTTTCGCCGAAGCGGGGCCCCGGAGCGTCGGAACCCCACCAGAACCTAGGTTGTGCCATACCATATGTATACAAGTGTGTTGTGTGTTGTAAATGTGCAATATCCTACTCCGGGGTGTGACCGGCTTCACTTTCTCTCTAGTGAGTTTCTGCACTTGGAGGTGAAAACTCCCGTTTCGGGAGAACCGAATGGAATCTTGTGTTGATTTGGGGTAGACTTTGGTTTCTCACCTTCCTATGGCCTAACCTAACACAACCAAGCAAAAAATTCCACTGGCCTACCCCCTTTCGACGCACGTCTATGGGGGTAGACGAAAACGTTAGGGTTTTCCCAGCGGATTCGGGGTTTCGCCGAAGCGGGGCCCCGGAGCGTCGGAACCCCACCAAAACCTAGGTTGTCCCATACCATATGTATACAAGTGTGTTGTGTGTTATAAATGTGTAATATCCTACTCCGGTGTGTGACCGGCTTCACCGGCTTCACTTTCTCTCTAGTGAGTTTCTGCACTTGGAGGTGAAAACTCCCGTTTCGGGAGAACCGGATGGAATCTTGTGTTGATTTGGGGTAGACTTTGGTTTCTCACCTTTCTATCGCCTAACCTAACACAATCAATCAAAAAATTCCACGGGCCTACCCCCTTTCGACGCACGTCTATGGGGGTAGACGAAAACGTTAGGGTTTTCCCAGCGGATTCGGGGTTTCGCCGAAGCGGGGCCCCGGAGCGTCGGAACCCCACCAGAACCTAGGTTGTGCCATACCATATGTATACAAGTGTGTTGTGTGTTGTAAATGTGCAATATCCTACTCCGGGGTGTGACCGGCTTCACTTTCTCTCTAGTGAGTTTCTGCACTTGGAGGTGAAAACTCCCGTTTCGGGAGAACCGAATGGAATCTTGTGTTGATTTGGGGTAGACTTGGTTTCTCACCTTCCTATGGCCTAACCTAACACAACCAAGCAAAAAATTCCACTGGCCTACCCCCTTTCGACGCACGTCTATGGGGGTAGACGAAAACGTTACGGTTTTCCCAGCGGATTCGGGGTTTCGCCGAAGCGGGGCCCCGGAGCGTCGGAACCCCACCAGAACGTAGGTTGTGCCATACCATATGTATACAAGTGTGTTGTGTGTTGTAAATGTGCAATATCCTACTCCGGGGTGTGACCGGCTTCACCGGCTTCACTTTCTCTCTAGTGAGTTTCTGCACTTGGAGGTGAAAACTCCCCTTTCGGGAGAACCGGATGGAATCTTGTGTTGATTTGGGGTAGACTTTGGTTTCTCACCTTCCTATGGCCTAACCTAACACAACCAAGCAAAAAATTCCACTGGCCTACCCCCTTTCGACGCACGTCTATGGGGGTAGACGAAAACGTTAGGGTTTTTCCCAGCGGATTCGGGGTTTCGCCGAAGCGGGGCCCCGGAGCGTCGGAACCCCACCAAAACATAGGTTGTGCCATACCATATGTATACAAGTGTGTTGTGTGTTGTAAATGTGCAATATCCTACTCCGCTGTGTGACCGGCTTCACCGCTTCACTTTCTCTCTAGTGAGTTTCTGCACTTGGAGGTGAAAACTCCCGTTTCGGGAGAACCGGATGGAATCTTGTGTTGATTTGGGGTAGACTTTGGTTTCTCACCTTTCTATCGCCTAACCTAACACAATCAATCAAAAAATTCCACGGGCCTACCCCCTTTCGACGCACGTCTATGGGGGTAGACGAAAACGTTAGGGTTTTCCCAGCGGATTCGGGGTTTCGCCGAAGCGGGGCCCCGGAGCGTCGGAACCCCACCAGAACCTAGGTTGTGCCATACCATATGTATACAAGTGTGTTGTGTGTTGTAAATGTGCAATATCCTACTCCGGGGTGTGACCGGCTTCACTTTCTCTCTAGTGAGTTTCTGCACTTGGAGGTGAAAACTCCCGTTTCGGGAGAACCGAATGGAATCTTGTGTTGATTTGGGGTAGACTTTGGTTTCTCACCTTCCTATGGCCTAACCTAACACAACCAAGCAAAAAATTCCACTGGCCTACCCCCTTTCGACGCACGTCTATGGGGGTAGACGAAAACGTTAGGGTTTTCCCAGCGGATTCGGGGTTTCGCCGAAGCGGGGCCCCGGAGCGTCGGAACCCCACCAGAACGTAGGTTGTGCCATACCATATGTATACAAGTGTGTTGTGTGTTGTAAATGTGCAATATCCTACTCCGGGTGTGACCGGCTTCACCGGCTTCACTTTCTCTCTAGTGAGTTTCTGCACTTGGAGGTGAAAACTCCCTTTCGGGAGAACCGGATGGAATCTTGTGTTGATTTGGGGTAGACTTTGGTTTCTCACCTTCCTATGGCCTAACCTAACACAACCAAGCAAAAAATTCCACTGGCCTACCCCCTTTCGACGCACGTCTATGGGGGTAGACGAAAACGTTAGGGTTTTTCCCAGCGGATTCGGGGTTTCGCCGAAGCGGGGCCCCGGAGCGTCGGAACCCCACCAAAACATAGGTTGTGCCATACCATATGTATACAAGTGTGTTGTGTGTTGTAAATGTGCAATATCCTACTCCGGTGTGTGACCGGCTTCACCGCTTCACTTTCTCTCTAGTGAGTTTCTGCACTTGGAGGTGAAAACTCCCGTTTCGGGAGAACCGGATGGAATCTTGTGTTGATTTGGGGTAGACTTTGGTTTCTCACCTTCCTATCGCCTAACCTAACATAATCAAGCAAAAAATTCCACTGGCCTACCCCCTTTCGACGCACGTCTATGGGGGTAGACGAAAACGTTAGGGTTTTCCCAGCGGCTTCGGGGTTTCGCCGAAGCGGGGCCCGGAGAGTCGGAACCCCACCAGAACCTAGGTTGTGCCATACCATATGTATACAAGTGTGTTGTGTGTTGTAAATGTGCAATATCCAACTCCGGGGTGTGACCGGCTTCACTTTCTCTCTAGTGAGTTTCTGCAATTGGAGGTGAAAACTCCCGTTTCGGGAGAACCGAATGGAATCTTGTGTTGATTTGGGGTAGACTTTGGTTTCTCACCTTCCTATGGCCTAACCTAACACAACCAAGCAAAAAATTCCACTGGCCTACCCCCTTTCGACGCACGTCTATGGGGGTAGACGAAAACGTTAGGGTTTTCCCAGCGGATTCGGGGTTTCGCCGAAGCGGGGCCCAGAGCGTCGGAACCCCACCAGAACCTAGGTTGTGCCATACCATATGTATACAAGTGTGTTGTGTGTTGTAAATGTGCAATATCCTACTCCGGGGTGTGACCGGCTTCACCGGCTTCACTTTCTCTCTAGTGAGTTTCTGCACTTGGAGGTGAAAACTCCCGTTTCGGGAGAACCAGATGGAATCTTGTGTTTATTTGGGGTAGACTTTGGTTTCTCACCTTCCTATGGCCTAACCTAACACAACCAAGCAAAAAATTCCACTGGTCTACCCCCTTTCGACGCACGTCTATGGGGGTAGACGAAAACGTTAGGGTTTTCCCAGCGGATTCGGGGTTTCGCCGAAGCGGGGCCCCGGAGCGTCGGAACCCCACCAGAACCTAGGTTGTGCCATACCATATGTATACAAGTGTGTTGTTTGTTGTAAATGTGCAATATCCTACTCCGGGGTGTGACCGGCTTCACTTTCTCTCTAGTGAGTTTCTGCACTTGGAGGTGAAAACTCCCGTTTCGGGAGAACCGGATGGAATCTTGTGTTTATTTGGGGTAGACTTTGGTTTCTCACCTTCCTATGGGCTAACCTAACACAACCAAGCAAAAAATTCCACTGGCCTACCCCCTTTCGACGCACGTCTATCGGGGTAGACGAAAACGTCAGGGTTTTCCTAGCGGATTCGGGGTTTCGCCGAAGTGGGGCCCCGGAGCGTCGGAACCCCACCAGAACCTAGGTTGTGCCATACCATATGTATACAAGTGTGTTGTGTGTTGTAAATGTGCAATATCCTACTCCGGGGTGTGACCGGCTTCACCGGCTTCACTTTCTCTCTAGTGAGTTTCTGCACTTGGAGGTGAAAACTCCCGTTTCGGGAGAACCAGATGGAATCTTGTGTTGATTTGGGGTAGACTTTGGTTTCTCACCTTCCTATCGCCTAACCTAACACAATCAAGCAAAAAATTCCACTGGCCTACCCCCTTTCGACGCACGTGTAGATCGGGTCGTGTTCCACGTTCTACCCCTTCCTGAGACGGAATTTCGGCAGCACCTCCCTGTTGTTCTTCGGATGCACACCCTCTCGGCTTGACAAGCTCGAGACGTGTATTCTGAAGAACAGCGGGGAGGTGCTGCCGAAATTCCGTCTCGGGTCGGGGTAGAACATGGGACACGACTCGATCTACACGTACTCGGGCGGGATAGGCCCCTACCTATTAGAAGTGTATGTGAACCCTTGCATGTTGTAAAAGATAAAATTTGGCCGTAATAAAATGGTGACATTGCATGCAAGAAAATAAAAATATGATGCATTTAATTTCATGTTATTATTATTTGGCTCACAGTAAAGCAGCAGAGGATGGCAGATAATGGGTGGATGTACAGTGGCCGAACTAGTTTGGTTGACAAAACAGATGAGTGGGTATGGAAGACGCATTTGTTAGTGAAGGAGTTAGCGCGTAAGGGTTCAGAGTCAGGCGCTCGTGGACAGTGCCCTTGCCCTCGTTGCAAGTTTCGTACACGTCAGGGAAAGGATGATATGATTAAACACCTCTTCTCTCGTGGGTATATGCCGAACTTCGTGACGACAGTCAACTTTGATGAGTACGAGCGCGAGAGTGGCAGGGTGATGCGGCAGCGGATCAATGGCAATGAAGATGATGGGATTAGAAACTGGCTAGATGATCTCCGTGCTGGCGACATGCCAGATTCGCCACCATCACAGGAGGAACCGGAGGAACCTCCAGAACCGGAGGAACCGCGTGAACCGGAGGAACCGCGTCAACCAGAGGACCCAGAGCCAACCGCGAAGGCCTTCTTTGATATGATGGCCTCGTCTCAGAGGCCTCTGTACGAGGGTGCAAAAGTTTCTCAGCTCGATGCCATCTCGCAAGCACTAGCCAACAAGCTCCAGTATGGCAGCACCCGTTCATGCTTTGAAGCGCATCTGCAAACAACTGGTAACCTGTTGCCTGAAGGGCATTGTCTGCCTCAAAGCATGTACGAAACGAAGAAAATCCTGCGAGATCTCAGCATGGATTATCAGAAGATAGATTGTTGTCCAAAAGGATGCCTTTTGTTTTGGAAACAGTTTGCCAATGACAAGTACTGTATCTTGTGTAAGGCCTCTAGGTATCATGTGGTAAAAGGAGCCGATGGTACGAAGACGCAGTCAAATGTCGCCGTTAAGATTCTTCGTTACCTCCCATTCATACAAAGAATCAAGCGGCTTTACATGAACAAAGAGTCTGCCACACAGATGCAATGGCACAAAACGGGGAAGAGATACAAGGATGAGCACGACCGGGAATTGATGGGACATCCATCTGATGGTACGGCATGGAAGAACTTTGATGCGAACCACCCCGATGAGGCAGCAGATGCTCGAAACGTGAGAATCGCGATAGCAACCGATGGATTCAATCCATATGGTTTGTCGACTACCTCGTACAGCTGCTGGCCCGTGTTTGTTATTCCGCTCAATCTCCCTCCTGGAGCCCTAATGCAAAGAAGACCATATTCCTCTCGCTGATCATTCCAGGTCCTGAATATCCGGGGAAGAATTTAAGTGTGTACATGCAGCCAATTGTGGATGATCTGAACCACTCTTGGCACCACGGGACGTTGACATATGATCGTGCATCGAAGACAAACTTCTTGATGAAAGTTTGGTATCACAATTCCATGCATGACATGCCCGGGTACGCCCTATTCTGCGGATGGTGTACAGCTGGTAAGTGGCCATGCCCAGTGTGCAGGAACCGACTTGAGTTCATGTGGCTAACGGCGGGACGGAAGTATTCCGCGTTTGACACACATCGAAAGTTCCTCAAAAGAGGGCATCGTTTAGAGAAGACAAAAAGAACTTCAAGAAGGGCAGAGTTGAGCGTGAAGAAAAAGCGATACCAACTTTCGATGGTGCAGCTGTTGACGCCGAGCTAAGTGCTCTCGTGCCTGCAGGGAAAAGGCCCACGATATGTGGGATATGGTGTGGCGCACAACTGGACTCACGTGGCAGGCTTGACGCAACTCGAATATTACAAGGACCTCGAACTTCCCCATAGCATCGATGTGATGCACACCGAAAAGAATGTTGGAGAGTCCCTCTTTCACACATCCTGAACATTCCGAAGTCGAAGGATAATGTTAAGGCTAGAGTTGATGTTAAGAAGCTCTGTGATAGGGAGAGAATGCACATGAAGCCTCCTGAAGGCCGTCAAAAGAACTGGTTCAAGCCGCATGCTGACTTCTGCCTTAATAGTATGCAAAGTCTGAGGCATTCCATTGGCTCAAATTCGTCGTGATGTTCCCTGATGGCTATTGTTCGAATATAAGTAAGGGAGTCAATATACAATCGGAAAAGTCACCGGGCTCAAGAGTCACGACTATCATATATGGATTGAGCGGCTGCTACCGGTGATGGTTCGAGGGTATCTCCCCGACGTGTCTGGCGAGTGCTCGCGGAGTTGAGCCATTTCTTCCGCACGCTCTGTGCTAAGCAAGTATGTCCCCTGATTATTCAGAAGCTGCATGAACTAGTGCCGGAGTTGCTGTGCAACTTAGAGACGATATTTCCGCCAGGCTTCTTTACTCCGATGGCACATCTTGTTGTGCATCTTGCGAATGAGGTACTCTTGGGTGGACCGGTGCAGTTTCGTTGGCAGTTTTGTATTGAGAGAGAGTTTAAGTATATTCGAACCAAATGTGGAAACAAAAATAAGATTGAGTCATCCATAGCCGAGGCAACTATCCTCAGGAGATGGCAGACGCCAGGCTAACGTACTACCCCGATGATGTTCCCACTATGCATAACCAGGCCTCTCGGTACAATGTCGACGAGCCCAAGCGAGACCCCAAGCTCGTCCTCTTCCAGTGTCCCGGTGGCAAGAGCGGTGGCCCAACAAGGTATAACTTGACCAATGATGAGCTGGAGTGCATAATGCTCTATGTGCTTATGAACATGAAGGAAGTGACCCACGACGAGCAGGGAGAAGAGGGCAGTTTCCTTAGGTAAAATGGGGAACAAATTACTTTGCAACTACTACATGATTTCGTTCTAATACGTATTTTCTCCTTTTAGTCAATTCACGGATGAAATGTGGTCGGGAACATCAGATGGACCCAATGAAGCCGCGTTGGACACTCTTTTGAAAGAGCCTGCCCCCGGAAAGAAAAAATTCACGGTTTGGTTCAGGGAAAAGGTAATTTCAAACCTGTCCCTTCTACCTTGCAATTCGTGTCTTATCCCTCTTACTAATGCACAAAACAATTTGTACTTGTAGGGAGCTGATGCCAACGTTGTGATGTCAGATGAGTTGAGATGTGTCTCCCAAGGTTGTAACCGTAGAGTCGAGAAGTATGAGAAGTATGATGTGAATGGGTACCGCTTCCATACAGAGCATCACCAGAACAGTCGGCCTAATGCAAAGACTATAAATACCGGGGTCTTCACCAAAGGAGCCGGTAATTATGATTACTACGGAAGGTTACAGAACGTATATGAGCTGACGTTCAATAACACGAACATATCACTCAAGCTTGTTGTGTTCAAATGCCACTGGTTCGACCCTGAGCATGGAACCAAAAGTACCCCTTCCATTGGGTTAGTTGAAGTTAAGCCTTCAACCACCTACATGGATCCGATGTCTTTGTTGTGGCTCACCAAGCCTTTCAAGTTTATTATTTGCCCTACCCATGCAAGAAAGAGGGACTCATTGGTTGGGAAGTCGTGTTCCATGTATCGCCACGTGGTAAGCTACCCATGCCCTCCGAAGACGATTACAACAACATTGACCCTAAAACATACGAGGGGATTTTCTATCAAGAGGAACAAACCTTTGGGGACTTTGGCATACAAGGTCTTGAGGACCGCGAGGACAATGCACAAACAGGTGGTGACGTAGTGGTGAATCTAAAGGATATAGATATGCTCAACAAGTTACAGAGTGATAGTGATGACGATGATGAGCCTCCATCGTGCGAGGAGGTTCCAATATACAACACTCGTGATAGTGATGTTGATAGTGATGATGAGAACCCAGGACTTAACTATGAGAGTGATGATTAGGGGTGAGGGTCTTTTATGTCCTTTTGCGTACTATTTACTTTTCAACATGCTTAGTCTTTCAACATGCTTCTTTTAATTGCATTACGTCTTTATTCTTATTTACTACATTTTTCAACATGCTTAAAAGTTTATCCTTTCTCAATGCAGGTGATTGACCAAGATGAGCCAAGGCAAGGAATCATCGGCCTCGGGCTCTCGGGAGGTGTAGGATGTGTTCGGGTGTAGCGTGTGTGAATTCGAACTTGTTTGGAGTTTGTATGAATGCTTGGATGAATTTGAATCATGTTTGTGTCATTTGGATATGTATGTGATGTTTTATTTGATGTTTCTGTGATGTTTTATAATTTGTGCAATTTTAATTGTATTTAAAATGCGCCAGAAACCAGCAGCAAAAAGTTTCAGAAACTGAAAATATGGTCAAGGCTAGCGTAGGATGCTGTGGGACGCACAGGATGGCGCCACGTCGACGCTGGAGGACCATATGGTCATACCTACGCCGACGGCAATGCCGTCGGCGTCAGGCTCCTCCCAGACGCACCAGATCAGCACACGTGGACTCCTAGGCCGACGGCACTGCCGTCGGCGTATAGGTGGAGCAGACGGAGACGTTCGACGTCCGTTTTGTGGGACCCACTGAGGCGTTGCCGACGGCATTTTGCGTACGCCGACAGCGTCCTACGCCGACGCCGATACGCCGACGGCGGACGGCGGCCCGCCGTCGGCGTTTTGACGGTTTCCCGTAGTGGTATGGCTCACCATTAGTACTTAATACAGCTTATGCCATCAAACCCACCAACCCAAAACACGTGTGGATCAGAAATCGAAAGATGAATACTATATTTGCAACCGGAAACTGCCTTTTGCATTTGTAAAACTGACATATTTAAATGAAGGAAGAAGTCCAATGTATTAAAATCCAGGTGTGTATGAGACCACAAAGGCACAAACGCGAAGAAATGTGTCAATGAGCTAAAAAAGGCAGCACGCAACAACTTCACCACTCAGCACAAATATGAACAACTCATGATTGGGTCCATAGACCAAGCTAACAAGATTTACGAAGCTAAAACGAAAATAATTTTTGGCTCCCGAGCTCAGATAGTATGGAAATCTTGTTCCTCCGTTCGCATGGGGATTTGTGCCCTTGATACCCTTCACAAATTTTCTACCGTGGCAATGGACACAGCCGCACCATGATTTGCCACAATCTGGAGTCGCAAAAAATCGGGAGCTCGTAAAGTACTGGTTACAGTCAGCCTGTTGCAACATGCAAAGTTGGCACCTGAGTACCTGACACACATGCCACACGAGTGTCCAAGGAAGATGGATGGGTTGGCGGTTGAAGAAAAATGATAGCATAACGACTCTTAGAAATTAGGCCATTTGGAAATTAGGCCATTTTGTAACTTTGTCTCCTGGCGTTGGGCATCGTTTACTCAGTGTCACTACCTTGGACCGCTACCCCGTGACCGGTGCGCTCAAATATTTCCGTCTACGGATCCACTCGTAACCGTGTCCACTCATCCGTGCCACCAGCATGGTGCTCTGCTTTGCTCTTTCCGAAATGGAGCATTTGCTGCTACCGCTTAGGAGAGCTCAACCATGTTGACGCATAGCAAGTCGGATCATAATTGACGATGGAAGCAAATTTCTAGTACAATATTGTTTCCCAGTGACTCCAAGTCCTACATCATCATCGTGAAACGCAATGCAAATTTGTTTAGATTAAGGCTGAACCATGCAACGAGTGCTGACTTACTGAATAAGTAGTTTTCCCTTCACATGTTCAGTCTTCAGACACAATATATAGAGCTAAAGCATGTGATATTTTTATCAGTTCCCTATCTTCAAAGTTGCCAAGAGAACGGACGTAACTAGAATTCGCCAACCATCAATGCCCACGTGACATCGCCGATCAGAGAAAAGAACAACTAATGTTCAAATGCTTACTATACCCATGTTTATGAAGTTAGGCAAGCAAGTTGGATCGGCATGGAGAAGTCCGCCGTGAGGTAATGGTTCCATTCATCGCAATGTGGTGATTCTAAGGCGATTGTGTCCCGGTCGTCATATTTATTCGTCGCTACGGCTTCTGGTTGGGTATACTACTACAAGGTTTTTTTTTTCTAAAACGAGCACATAATTGCCCATGCAGTTTTGCAAAAGCGCCATAAATAATAACTACTCCCTCTGATTCTTAATTAATGTCGTGACATGCAATACTCCGTGATCAATCCAGACCCGCAAAAAACCACGGTCAAAATAATATGCTTTACTTAATGTAACACTAGTTGCTTACGCTACTTTAATTTTGTGTCTACCCATTGTTGCAAAACGCTTCGGATATTCAAATGGATTGGGTTGGGAGCATATGCATGAGGCCAGTCTTGGGAGGGTCAAGTTTGCCCCCATATCCATTCGGCGTACCAATGGTTGTCGGCCGGGGTCATGCATGCGTCATCACGTAAGATGCGAAATCAGCTGGCGTCGTAGGAATCCAAGTGTATGCGTCCGCTCGGTGAGAGTTGTCAGCATAAAACCACGACTTTGATACTTCAATTGCGAAAAACCGCGACAATGATCTGTGATCGCAAAAAACCGCGACTTTGATGGCGTTTGCTCGCAATGAACAAACATTGCTCGCTAAACGCAAATTGACACCGAAACTGACTCATGGGACCCACTTGTCAGGCCGACGTGGCAAGTTGACTAGACAGCTGATGTGTGGGTCCCACATGTCGGGCCGACGTGGCAATTTTTTGTCTGACGTGGACTGAGTCAAACATGTCTAGTCGAATTGAAAACAAAATTCCTAAAAGAAAAGGAGTTTGGCCGCGAGCATGGCGGCGCCCCGAGCGGGAGGGTCGCGGCCGGCGAGCCAGAGGGCGCGGCGAGAGCAGCACGCCGACGCTCGGCCACGGCCACGAGCACGGCGGCGCGACCTCGGCCACGGGCGAGCGGGCAAGGAGCGAGCTGGGCGCGGCCGGCGCAGGAGACCTCGTCCACGGGCGTGCCGGGCACGGGCGAGGCCGGATGCGGCCGGCACGGGCGACCTCGGCCACGGGCGAGCCAGGGCAGGAGACCTAGGCCACGCTAAGAGGTGAAGAATGCCTCGGGCATGAAGATGGTGGTGATGGCGAAGCTCGGGAATGTCTCACCGTGCCGGAATCGAAGGTTTACGGCGGCAGCCGTGATGAACTCCAGCGACCAAATTTGGTATCCAGGGGGCACGATTCGAAGGGGAACGAGAGGGGAAATGGAGAGGAGTTTGTGGAATCAAATACGGCAAGAGAGGACGAGTTAATTGGTCTCAATCACACGAAATCAAGGGAAGAAATTTCTTGCCGCCGCCGGCATGCTCTCCGGCCTTCGCGAGGTGGACTCTAGGGGAGGCAGCAACGATCGCCGAGTGCCCAGCGATGGCCGTACATGGCTTTTGGGCGATTGGGAGTTTGGAACTGCGGGCGATTGGGCGCCGGTTGACTTTTCTTTTAGTTTTTTTAGTAGGCTGACAGGTGGGTTCCACAGTCCACCTCAGCTAACAATTTATTTTCTTGTTTTGTTACTGCCACGTCAGCTCCGACAAATGGGTCCCACCTGACAGATTCGGTGTCAATTCGCGTTTAGCGAGCAATATGTGTTCATTGCGAGCGAACGCCACCAAAGTTGCGGTTTTCTGCGATCCCAGATCATTGTCACGGTTTTTCGCAATTTGAGTTTCAAAGTCGCGGTTTTATGCTAACAACTCGCTCGGTGATGATGAGCTCGATCGGCAAGATGTTTCAAACGAAGAGAATCGCCTAAATTATGCCTTTTACTCAGGCCTTCTTCAATCGTGTTGTCCTTACTCTGAAAGAGATGCGTAGCACCAGCACGCACTACCGTATTCCCACATGCCTCCTTGTCCTAGTACAGTTTTGGTATCTGAACGATGCAATGCATGCCAAAGAAAGCTCACGGCCGGTCTTGCTTCGGGGCATTAGGCTACTCCGATCCCTATTAAGTGTCGTGGAAAGAGAACTGGTCATGCATAACTGGTTAGCTCAGCTGGCTACATTTAATTAGGATCGGAGGGAGTATATAACATGGCCCAGCACGTGGCTGCAGTTTCAAAAATTTAAATATAAGGTGACTTTATATACATGTCGTGTGTACTTGAAGAAAATTTCATATCTCATGGCCGATGCGACGGTCTCGCCAGTTTTCCTATTTGAGAGACTTAAGTGCACCCACTTAACGACTTGTGTGACCGCCAGTGTCATTTACTCTCCTGTACGTAAGTATTCAAGAGATTTCAAGAACTTTAGTGTTGTTCAAATATGTTATTGGGCTTTTTTTGAATAGGTTTCACCATGCATGGAGAGTGATCACTAGAATTTGAGCCCGCACGATGATCCCTTCTTGCAGCAACGATCCCGCACGCTGATCCGCTTCTTGCGGCAACGCTTGAGAACCGAGCATCAGCGATAGACGCCATCATACCGCGCATAAAACCATACTCAAATGTCCATCCACCTTGTGAAATTGACAATCTGCCTCTTCACCTATGAAGGTGGGAAACCGATCCATTAACGGCTCTATAGATGCAGCTCGAGGAGGATGGATGCAACGTCAACTCGAGGATTATGGGTCCAGACCTGGCGGTGGCTCGATCCGTTTTAAATTTTTTATCTGTCATTTTTGGCTCAATGTTACGGAGCAGAGGTCGTATATCTAGTGCGGCGTGGATTCGGTTCCTGGTCCTTCCTAATCCTAACATATCGATCTTCTTTCCATGCCACTGCTATTCCTACAATATCGTAGTGCATGCCTATCTTGTAGTAATGAAGACAAACGATATCTTTGCACCTATGTTTCTCTGGGTTCTTATAAAAGGAGAGACGTGTGTTTATTCCGGGGTGGTGCATTCAAGTAAGAATATTGATGTGTGTAGTTGTTTCAAGATGGTGCAACCACCTGCATTCAAGACGTACGTGTATTTTTTTTCAGTGACACATGTGCATTATGGAAAGTTATCTGATTGATGTGTGTAGGTAGGCTATTTTTCTAAGGTTAGTGCACAGAACTAGCGAAAAAATATCATTCAATGATCAAACTCAAGCCCATAATAGACAACAGTATGAATAATGTGTTTTATTCGTGTGATGTCCAGGGGTTTACAGCAATCTAATTTAATCCATATCCATTAATTCATGCAACATGCGTCGATATTCACATTGAAAGGGGTTGGGAGCATGAGGTCACGACGTCCGGTCTCCGGAGATCAAGATTGCCCCATGGCCCATTCCATTAAGTAGTGCCGGAATCACCATGCAAGGTCTGAATCACCTTGTGTAGGACAATAGGAGATTTAATCCTAGTGCAGTATGCTCGGTGTCTCGATGATGGAATCTAACAGCGTTCACTTTTCCAGCCAATACTTTATCGCCTTTACTTAAAGTATAATTGCAACAATGGATTCATGGATGGCAGTGGTACAAAAAAAATGAAAAATCTGATTCACTGAGCAAACTCAAGCACATAAAAATTGAAGTCCAAATGATGTTTTTTTTTTCTCAAAGACACGTTCAGACACCCTTTCGTGTGTGTCTTTTATGTTCACAATCCTTAGTTTGCTAAGTTGAGTTTACAGCATCAGCTACTCTTTAGGATCTTAGTTAGCTTGTTTTCCTTTTTTTTCATTGAACCGATCGCCTCCCAGTAAAACGGTAGCTCAAGTCTGGGATAACGAGCATGGCACAATCTTTTCATTAGATGAATAGAAGGAAAAACAAGGCGGCAAATTCGCTACTATCTCGAAGCAAAAACACTGAGTATATCTTTCTTTTCTTCGTTCTCTGCAAGTATTCTTCAAAAGTCCACATCGGTAGGAAGTTAGAATAGACGCGAGTTACGCGTCAACTCCCATTTCTTTGCATCTGGTTCTCAGCTATGGGTCGTTGCTTCACCAGCAGTGTGGAGCTATGAATCTACGAGTTAATGTGAGTGTAGATCGGTGCTAATATTCCGTCCCCCTTCCAAGGTATGTGACACGTCCAGTAGAAGCCCTGCCTGTACAGCTCAAGGATGATTGATGCAACGTCCAACTGAGCTGGCCATCTAGGGTGCTGGATCTCGCGTTCCCTGGGTCAGGGGATTTCTTCTTATGTTCCTTCTCAGGCTTGATGTCATAGAGATCTCAACCCAATGAAGCGTTGTCGATCAAACATGGCAAGTAGCAGAATCCTGATGTTTCCTAATCCTAACATATCGCTCTAGTTTCCACGACACTGCCAGATCAAGAGTGTTTTTGATACACCTTGTCTTAAATAAGACCAATGGTGTCTTCGCTCCGATTTTCCCTTGGCCCTTAGAAAAGCAAAAGGTTGCGTTTGTTTCAGAGCGGTGCTCTTAAATATGAAGATCGATGTGTTTAGTTGTTTCTACATAGCAGGGGGAGATACTTTCAGAAGCACATATGCTAAGGAGAATCTTTCAGCAGCACATGTGGATTATGGTGTACAAGAACTGGCACATTACTGCAAATCAAATTCATTTACTGGTTGAACTAAAAGGCGACTCGACTCGGTATTGGGTCACTGTGTACTACTAAAAATATGGAGAAATGAAGCGGAATAGAGCCAACTTAACTCTAAAATTTGTTCACTAAAATTTCGTTGGACAATTTTGTCCATAAGATCCTTACAAAACTAAATTGAAAAGCCATGTGATTTTAAATTTAATGTTTTTTTTGTTGTGTAGAGATAATTATTTTCTTAGAAACGTATCTTCAAAATAGAAAATAATTGAAGTATTTTCTTGTATACATAAATGGTTTAATATCCTTTCATCAAACCAAGAAATGGTTCTCATACTTGCATGAAGCCAAGATATAAATCAAAGGAGAGTTCAATGTTTAAAATGGTAAATTATGTCTATAGTTTCATAACTGTGACATATATTTCTTAAAGTTAAATATTACCAATAGGTAGTACTTAATTATCTTCTGAACAATTAATAGAATGACTTTGCGAAAAATATGATTTATCAGCGATCAAATTCAAACACGTAAAATTAGCAGGCCAAAGCTGTGTTTTAGTTGGAGACGGGTTCAACAGTTTACATTAATTTAGTATAATCCTTGTCATTCTTGCAGCGCCAATTGGATATTCGCATGCAACAGATTGTGAGGGCTCCATTTTTGGGTGTTATGGTCAAGATTTGTTGGGACAGTGCTCTGATGGGGTCGGCGGCGTGTCTACTCAGATTAGTACACATAATGAGCTAAAATAAAATGATTCCGTCATCATGCTCAGACCAACAAAAAACAACAGTCCAAATATTATGTTTTACTTCTTGTCGCGTTCAGTTGCTTACGCTATTTTTAATCCTACCATTCCTGCAACATGCATACGATGTTCCAATGGATCGGCCTAGGGGCATGAGGCCAGTCTCCGGAGATCAAGCTCGTCTGGCCACAGTCCATCGACATGTCGATTGGTGCCGGATTCATCACGCAAGATCTGAAATCACACTAGTAGAAAAAGGACCTTTCGTCCGGAGTCCTGTTTACCATTAGCCCCGGTTCAGGCAAAAACCGGGACCAATGCCTGGCACTAGTCCCGGTTCGATTTGCCAGGGCCCCGTGGGGCATTGGTCCCGGTTCTTGGCAAGAACCGGGACCAAAGCTCCAGAGCCAGCCACGTGGCGTGGCGCGGAGCTTTGGTCCCGGTTCTTACCAAGAACCGGGACCAATACCTCCCCTGCCTATATATAACCCCCACCCCCTCTTCTCTCCTCTGTTTTTTTTCTGGTTGGATTGGTGGGAAGTGGGTGCTAGTTTTTTTTCTTTGCCACGCACAAGATGTGTTCGATGAAATGCCCGAGCCACACTTAAGTTGCACAAGATGATATCCTCGGCCGAGGTTAGCAACTATATCCTTTTCATCTGTAATTGATACAGAAATATTGCACGTGTCGATGTACGGTGGTCATTTCACTATTCAAGATGTTATTGTAATGGTATTTGATAAACTTAATTATATATATGATGCAGATGGATGCACGGATGCGATGGATGTACGGCGAACGACGCAGTTCCGAGTTTATTGCAGGCCTGCATAAATTTCTCGATGTGGCTGAGGCAAACAAAGTGAATAATTTTATGCCTTGTCCATGTGAGAAGTGTCGGAACGTCAGGGAGTACTCTGACCCGAGAACCATTCAAGACCACGTGATTCGGAAAGGTTTCATGCCCAGCTATAATTGTTGGACCAAGCACGGAGAAAGAGGGGTTACGATGGAAGACAATGAAGAAGAGGAGGATGATGACAACTATCCTATGTTCCCTGAGGAATGCGGTGATACTGTTATGGAAGACGTTGAAGAAGAAAGAGGTGAACATCGGGCATCAGATGAGCCCGCTGATGGTCTTGGTGGGGTCATTTCTGATGCAAAGCGAGAATGCGATACAGAAAAGGAGAAGCTAAAGTTGGAGGCCATGCTTGAGGATCACAAAAAGTTGCTGTACCCAAACTGCGAAGATGGCAGCACAAAGCTCGGTACCACACTGGAACTGCTGAAATGGAAGGCAGAGACTGGTTGTTCTGACAAGGGATTTGAGAAGTTACTGAAAATAATGAAGCCGAAGCTTCCAAAGGATAACGAATTGCCCGAGACTACATACGAAGCAAAGAAGGCTATCTGCCCTCTAGGATTAGATGTGCAGAAGATACATGCATGCATTAATGACTGCATCCTGTACCGCGGTGAGTACGAGAACATGGATAAATGCCCGGTATGCAATGCACTGCGGTACAAGATAAGACAAGATGACCCTGGTGATGTTGAGGGCGATGACGAGCCCCCCCGGAAGAGGGTTCCTGCTAAGGTGATGTGGTATGCTCCTATAATACCACGGTTGAAACGTCTGTTCAGAAACAAAGAGCATGCCAGGTTGTTGCGATGGCACAAAGAAGAGCGTAAGAAAGACGGGAAGTTGAGACACCCCGCCGATGGGTCCCAGTGGAGAAAAATCGACAGAGAGTTCCCGACATTTTCAGATGACGCAAGGAACTTAAGATTTGGTCTAAGTACAGATGGCTTTAATCCTTTTGGGGAGCAGAGCTCCAGTCATAGCACTTGGCCCGTGACTCTATGTATCTACAACCTTCCTCCTTGGTTGTGCATGAAGCGGAAGTTCATTATGATGCCAGTGCTCATCCAAGGCCCGAAGCAACCCGGCAACGACATTGATGTGTACCTACGGCCATTAGTTGATGAACTTTTGCAGTTGTGGTCCGAACCAGGTGTACGTGTGTGGGATGAGCACAAACAACAGGAATTTGACCTACGAGCGTTGCTGTTCGTAACCATCAATGATTGGCCTGCTCTTAGTAACATTTCAGGACAGTCAAACAAGGGATACAATGCATGCACGCACTGTTTAGATAAGACTGAAAGTATACATTTGGGAAACAAGAATGTGTACCTGGGGCATCGTCGATTTCTTCCGAACAGTCATGCCGTAAGAAAGCCCGGCAAGCATTTCAACGGTGAGGCAGATCGCCGGAAGAAGCCTAACCTCCCTGATGGTGATGTTATATATGACATGGTCAAGGATTTAGAAGTAATCTTTGGAAAGGGTCCTGGCAGTCTATCTGTTCCGAATGACGCTGACAACCACGTACCCATATGGAAGAAGTGCTCTATATTCTGGGAGCTACCCTATTGGAAAGTCCTAGAGGTCCGGTCTTCAATCGACGTGATGCACGTGACGAAGAATCTTTGCGTGAACCTGCTAGGCTTCCTGGGCGTGTATGGGAAGACAAAAGATACACCGGAAGCACGGGCAGACCAGCAACGTATGAAAGACCCATACAACAAGCAGACGGATAAAGGGCGTCAATACTTAAGCAGCTACGCTCTTACCAAAGCAGAGAAGGAAATCTTTTTTGAATGCCTGAGCAGTATCAAGGTCCCGGCTGGCTTCTCGTCAAATATAAAGGGAATAATAAATATGGCAAAGAAAAAATTCCAGAACCTGAAGTCTCATGATTGCCACGTGATTATGACGCAGTTGCTTCCGGTTGCATTGAGGGGGCTTCTACCGGAAAATGTTCGAGTACCCATTGTGAAGCTATGTGCATTCCTCAATGCAATATCTCAGAAGGTCATCGATCCAGTAACTCTACCAAGTTTACAGAAGGCTGTGGTCCAATGTCTTGTCAGCTTCGAGTTGGTGTTCCCCCCATCATTCTTCAATATTATGACGCATCTCCTGGTTCACCTAGTCGACGAGATTGCCATTCTCGGTCCTGTATTTCTACACAATATGTTCCCCTTCGAGAGGTTCATGGGAGTCTTGAAGAAATATGTTCATAACCGTGCTAGGCCAGAAGGAAGCATCTCAAGGGGCTATGGAACAGAAGAGGTCATTGAGTTCTGTGTTGACTTTATTCCTGACCTTAAGCCGATTGGTGTTCCTGAATCGCGGCATGAGGGGAGACTGAGTGGAAAAGGCACGCTAGGAAAGAAAGCACTGATATGTAGGGACGGGCATTCTTTAACTCAAGCACACTACACAGTTCTACAAAGTTCCACCTTCGTGGCTCCGTATATCGAGGAACACAAGAATTATGTACGCTCCAAGAACCCGGGGAAGGATGACTCCTGGATTAAAGAAAAACACATGGAGACCTTCGGCAGTTGGTTGCGATTACAGCTCATGAATGACACCACTGTCGGAGATCAGCTCTACTTGTTGGCCGCGTCACCATCTTCGACTGTATTGAATTTCCAAGGGTACGAGATAAATGGGAATACATTTTACACGATCGCCCAAGATAAAAAGAGCACCAACCAGAACAGTGGTGTCCGCTTTGATGCAACAAACGACGATGGGCAAAAGGACACATACTATGGTCGCATAGAGGAGATATGGGAACTTGACTATGGACCTACTTTTAAGGTCCCTTTGTTTCGGTGCAGTTGGGTCAACATGAATGGAGAAGGGATAAAGGTAGACCAGCTGTACGGGATGACAACAGTGGATCTCAAGAATCTTGGTTGTTACAAGAACGAACCATTCGTCCTAGCCAATGATGTGGCTCAGGTTTTCTATGTGAAGGACATGTCCTCCAGACCAAAAAAAAAAAAACAAGCAAACGAATACATCAGACGATGAGCCAAAGCGTCACGTAGTTCTTTCAGGGAAAAGAAACATCGTGGGAGTCGAGGACAAGACAGACATGTCAGCAGATTATGATAAGTTTGATGAAATTCCGCCCTTCACAGTGAGAACTGACCCAAGCATCCCGTTAAATAATGAAGATGCTCCATGGTTACGGCTGAAGCGATGTAAATCAATGTAATGTATTAAACCTTTATGTGATGTGTAGAAATATATTAATTGCATGACGACGGTGAAACACGCGTGGTAGGTGGTTGTCGGCTCCCACACCTCCCGTGGGAACCTCTCAAACCTCAGGTTCGACCGTCCAAACACAGTTCCCCCTGCATACAGCCCGACGGTGGCTCGTGAGTTTGAGCGCCACTTCGATCCAAGCAGCGGTAAGACGTCTCTGATGATCTACAACCGTCCGGCAAGACGTCTCTGATGATCTGCAACCGTTTGGAACGGTCGCAGGTCATCAGAGACGTCTTGCCACTGGTTGCCCAAAGATGCCTCTCCGAGTGACGCTGGAATGTTTTGTGTTTGAGCGCCACTTCGATCCAAGCAGCGGCAAGACGTCTCTGATGATCTACAACCGTCCGGCAACACATCTCTGATGATCTGCAACCGTTTGGAATGGTCGCAAGTCATCAGAGACGTCTTGCCGCTGGTTGCCCAAAGATGCCTCTCCGAGTGACGCTGGAATGTTTTGTGTGAGTGAGTAACCTGTCTGAGGAGGGCGGCTATATATAGGGTACGTGTGCTTCTTTAGTCCCGGTTGGTAACACCAACCGGGTCATGTGGCTCGCGAAGTGGTCGTGATACTGCTGATCCAACAGCTCACAATCCCTCAAAAGAAACACACCCCTGATCCAACGTCTCACAAGCGCTTGAAAGAAATACACGATCCGTGTGCTTCTTTAGTCCCGGTTGGTAACACCAACCGGGACTAAAGACGGGCTTTGCGGTCACGACACGTGTCCTCCCCAGCGCTGCCCTGGAGGTCTTTATATATTGTCGCCGACGGGGTAAACCCTAATCCACCATTCCTAGCCACAACGCATCGTCTCCACGAGATGGATCCGCCACGCCCGCCGCAGCGCCTTCTGGACGAGGTCGAGCATGCTCGGCAGATACAGGAGGCCATGGAAGCCTCCTTCCAGTCTGTCCGCGACTACCCTGCCCAGCGAGCCAAGACTTCCTACCAGCTCAAGGCGAAGGAGGCTTCCGATCTGGATTGGGCGCTGAAAGACTCATCCTCCATGGATCTTGCCCTCCGCCGCAAACGTGCGCGCGAGAACCGGGCGGCCGCCCACGGGGCTGGCTCCTCCTGCCGTTCCCCTAATCCTACGGCCTTCGAGCCAGCAAGTCCGTTTATGTAGAATAATGTTGGTGATGTTGGTAGTTTTGTCAATTCAAAATATGCAATAAAGTTAATGCATTTTTAATTGAAAATGGCAAAATGGTTAATAGTTTGTATAGTTAGAATAATTATTTTAGAAAACAGAAAATGGTTTTGATTATTTATTCAAATTTAAAAACTTTTCATGTTGAAAGTCTTTTCAGATTCAAAACCATTTGAAATTCATATCCAAACACCTAAATAAGAAAAAAAGGCGGGAACAAAATTTCAGAACTGAAAAGTTCGAAATAAGTTTGAAAAAGGACTCTTTGGTCCCGGTTTCTACCAAGAACCGGGACCAAAGATCCTTGGACGCGCGCAGCGATCTGGCATTAAATGACGCACTCTTTGGTCCCGGTTGCTGGCAAGAACCGGGACCAAAGATGCATTGGTCCCGGTTCTTTGAAGCAACCGGGACCAATGGCCCCCTGCTACTTAACCCCAGCCTCTTCTTCTTCCCCATTCTCATGCACGCGAGACGGTTTTCATCGACGAGCAGGAGCAAGAAGGGCGCCGCGCATCAATGCCGTCAGGCTGCCCCGCCGCCGACTCCACGCGCCGCCCCGCCGCCTCCCCGCGCGCACGCCGCCCCGACGCGGCCGGCCTCCTCCCCGTACACGCCACGACGTGGCCGGCCTTCTCCCCGCACAGCCACGCGCCCGGCCCGACGCGCCCGGCCTCCTCCCCGCACGTACGCCGCCCAGACGCCGGCCTGACCCCGCCCTCCTCTCCACGCACACCTCCCGTGCCTCCACGCCGCCGTCCCCGCGCCCAGCGCCACCGCCGTCCCACCGCCGCCCGCACCGGCCGCTTCTCGATCGGTGAGTTAGAATTTTAGGATTTTTTTTGTATAGGAATTCAATGTTAGTGTTAGGATTTTTTTGTTTTGTATAGGAAAATGTTAGTGTTAGGAAATGTTAGTGTTAGGAAAAAAAATTTGTTAGGAAAATGTTAGTGTTAGGATTTTTTTTGTATAGGAAATGTTAGTGTTAGGATTTTTTTATTTTGTATAGGAAAATGTTAGTGTTAGAAAATGTTAGTGTTAGGAAAAAAATTTGTTAGGAAAATGTTAGTGTTAGGATTTTTTTTGTATACGAAATGTTAGTGTTAGGATTTTTTTTGTTTTGTATAGGAAAATGTTAGTGTTAGGAAAATGTAGTGTTAGGAATTTTTTTGTTAGTGTTAGGATTTTTTGTTAGTGTATAGGAAAATTTTGTTAGTGTTAGGATTTTTTTTTATAGGAAAATTTTGTTAGTGTTAGGATTTTTTGTTAGTGTATAGGAAAATTTTGTTAGTGTTAGGATTTTTTGTATAGGAAAATTTTGTTAGTCCTAATTTGTGCTTGTCCTAATTCAATAACATTTCAAACATGATTTAGAGTTCCATGTCAATGCATTAAATTGATCATGCATACATATTGCGCATTGCATCAATGCCATGTATTGATTGTGTTCTTGTCCGGTATTTGTTCTTCCCGGTAGATCGTGGTTCGGAAGTTGACCCGGTAAATTGTGTTAGATATGCAAAGATGCAAATTTACGGGTTTACGATACGAGTTTACGGGTTTACGATACGAGTTTAGGGTTTACGATACGAGTTTACGAGTTTACGGGTTTACGATACGAGTTTACGGGTTTACGATACGAGTTTACGGGTTTACGATACGAGTTTACGAGTTTACGGGTTTACGATACGAGTTTACGGGTTTACGATACGAGTTTACGATACGAGTTTACGGGTTTACGATACGAGTTTACGGGTTTATGATATTGTAGATGTATCTTGACATATGGAACAAGTTACCCAACTAAAGTTTTGTGCATTGTTCTTAATTTGCAGAAACTATGGAACGAGACGAAGATCAGGAAAATATCCTCCAGGATATAATCCGCGGGCCGGAAGATATTGTCGATGTCACCACGGAGTTTTTGAACAACTCCGGTGAGGGAGATGAGTCTCTCAACCGAAGAGACGGCTCCGGTGAGGTAGAACCCGACGGCCGGGGTGAGGGAGAAGTCAGCGAGGGAGAAGCCGACGAGGGAGAAGCCGAAGGCTCCGGTGGAACATTAAACTCCGGCGAGGTGCATATACATATATTAATGAAGCCGAAGATTGTATTAATTAAGTCTCTGATGTCTATATACATATATTAACGCTCTTTCTTCTTTTAGCCCTCCGGATCGAGCAAATCTTCTGTAAGGACAAAACGAGGCCCAGCCAAAAAGTTGGGCGACCAAGAAAGGTACACGATCGAAAGAGTCGCTGAAGACGGCACACCGACTGCTCCCCCTGGTGTTAAAAATAAAATGGTAAAGCAATGCGGAGTTCTTGTTAGGGACTTCATCCCGATCACCGTTCGAGAATGGCATCGGCCAAACGAGAAAGGACAGCTATATGTCAGCGATGAGGGCAAAGAAAGACTTTGGAGAAAGCTCATGGTTAATTTCACCCTGCCGGCGCCAGAGGTGGATTCAGATGAGGAGGATCCAGATGAGGCAGAAAAGATTGCCCGGAAAATCATGGAGCAAAAAGTCAAGGACTGGGCACTTAAGAAGATGGCCGAGCTATTCAAGAACTGGAAGAAAAGATTGAACAAACTGTTTGTCAAGAAAAATAAGACTCCAGACTTCGATAAAGGGTATGAGAAGATAAAGGACTACTGGGAAGAATTTGTGGCGTACAAGAAATCAGAGGAAGCTCTGGAAAAGTCTGCAAAAAATGCGGCAAATGCTGCTCTAAAGATGTACCACCATACTATGGGGCCTGGTGGCTACGCTGGTAGCATGCCTAAGTGGGAGAAACTTGAGGCGGACCTGCTGGCTAATGGGATCACTCCAGAGCCACTCAAGTGGATCGAACGGGCAAGAAATTGGTTTTACGGGCATGGGGGCACGTTGGACGCAGAAGGGAAGTGCATATATAACAGAAGACACAAAGATAATCCCCTACTACCCATCCAAGAAATTAGAAAAGCAGTAAAGGATGTTGAAGAGGGACGGTTCATTCCCGATAGAGAGGATGACGAGCTCACACGCGCCCTTGGGAATAAGGAACACGACGGACGGTTACGAGGCGTACCTGGCTCCAAGCCCAAGACAATTGCGATTCCCGAGCACAGGAAGAAATTTCCTGATAGAAGCCATCAGAGGAGAAAGGAAAGGGAGGCAATGGAAGCACGCGCTGCTGCAGACCGGCTGCTAATATAGAAGAAGAATTAAAGCTGCAGAAGGAACAAATTGCCGTGCTTAGCCAGCAAGGTACTAGCGGCCAATCTCAACGGCACATGGTAGAAGCTGCATGCGATGGTACCGGTGGCCCATCGAATCGGAAAAGCAGCGTGGCTTCCACGGAGCTCCAGGATGGTAATGATGATGCAGTGGCTCCACTTCGTCGCTACCCAGTGGATGATATCACGGAGAGCACACCTTGTGAGATGCATGTGAAAGTTTTTAACTTAACCGTGAAGGTGGCGGTCGGCTATGTCGTACCAATTGGACCTAATCCAACTTACCATTTCTCTCCGGTTCCAAATGGCTACGCTGTTGTCGCGGTGGATGAAGTGATGAAAGATTATGAGGAGCTGAAGCTGCAACACCCTGCAGGTGAAGATGGGGAGGTGCTTGAACTTGGAGAAGCCAAGAAAGCGACCATTCTATGGCCAAAGGAATTCATCGTGCTTCCGAACTGGCAGCCAAGGCCATCGACTCCTCACCAGTCTCCAGCGCAACAGTCCTCTTCACCGCCTCAGCATTCTCCAGCGCAACAGTCCTCTTCACCGCCTCACCAGTCTCCAGCGCAGCCGTCTCCGCCGCCGCGTCAGCCGTTTCCGCCCACCGCTCGTACTATGAGGGGTAAGCGATCACCGAAACGTAAAAGGTCGCCCCTCCCAACAGTACCTCATAAGAATCTTCCCATTAGACCTTATGACAGGACTGTAGCGGAAAACGCCGCGGAGGTGGCTGCCTACAATAAGGCTTTTTTTGCACCAAAAAAGCCCGAGCAGAAGCCGGTATACGATGAAAAATCCAAAAAGTGGAGAAAGTCCTTCCTTGAGCAGCCATCCCAGATATCGATGAATCTGCCATCTGACTATGGTCGTGAACTTACTAAGCTAGCACGTGCCCAGTCTGAGCAGAACAAGGGAAGAAGTGCAAAAAGCGGGAAACAAATTGCCCAGCTCGGACAGCAGAAAAATCAATCGGTCCCCCCGCTCATAGTGTGTTCCGATGTCGACAAGGACTTCAGAGTCGCTATGGATAAGACCTGGAATTATTGGACCCCAGAGCCATAGCTGCTGCTAAAGAACTTGGTGTCACTGTATCTCAGGCCAAGGAACAGGCTACCGCCTTGGGTATGAGCCTTGGTCAACTTTTAGGCTATGAACATGCGCCAATGTTAGAGATGGCACGGAAATATGTCCAAGGGGAGCCTATGGTCAGTAATGAGGAGATGACGGGTCTATCAACACATATGCGAAATCTGCATACCTGGTACCTGGTGCACACATCAAAGAAGGACGCGAAAGAGTGGTTTCCGCTGGACGTTAGAGTGGAGCATTTCTTCAAACGTTACACTATACAGGTTCAACTGACTGAACTGTTCCAGTTATTCCAAAAGCGCGCCCTCGACAAATCTATCCTCTCTTGCTATTGTCTGTAAGTGATTTATTTTCGTAATTAAGTCTCTAGCTCAGCTCGTTCATTGCCTGTATTATATTATCCTGCCTATATATATATCCTTTTGTACGCTATTATGCAGAATGAAGATGCTGGAATGCAAAAGATCTAAAGTTTTTGAGGTTGGGTTCGTTGACCCATATATCGTGAATTCACATACGTTAGTCAATCACCCCAAAGACGTGGAGCATGACCTGACCACCTTTTTAACCATGCAACATTTCTGTACGGAAATACTATTTCCTTACAACTTCAGGTGAGTGTTTCTGTCTTGTACATATTTTTATTTGGCTTTCTCGATGTTAAGTGTAATTGATGAGCTATGCATGTCTGCTTTATGTAAACGTCCGCAGGTTCCACTGGATTCTGCTAAGCATTCAACCTGACAAGTCCACAGTTGAAGTCCACGACTCATTAAGTTGGGACCAAGCGTTGTGGTCCGACATGAAAGAAATGCTCAACAAGTAATTTCAATCATTATCGCATTATATCGCCCTCTTTCGTTCGTTCCCTGATGTCAAGTAATTAATAACTCCTTTGTTCATTTTCTTTGCCAAAGCAGGTGTTGGACAATTTTCAAACAGAAGGTAGAAGGTCCATTCAAAGATGAGCTAACTTATAAAACGGTGAAAGTCCGCAGCAGCCACCGGGGAGTAATTTATGTGGATTCTACGTTTGCGAGTTCATTCGCGAGTTGACCACTGAGCGGAGAACAACTGCTTTCAGCAAAATGCGGGAGAAGATCGACCCAGAACTGCGCGTAGGAGCAATTCAAGAGGAATTGGCGGGATTTCTGCTTAGGGAGGTCATCGATGAAAGGGGAGAACATTATGCTTCGGACGATGAACTACATATGCCTTGATGGCTTGATCTATCTCCATGTAATTAAATAGTTGTATTCTCGCAAGAGATCGAATATTAATTATATATGCATCAACATGTACTGTGTATATAGTAGAGCGTATAATATGCGTACGGAAACGATGGAGAGCACGTCGGCGATGCGAAGAAGGGGGAGACGACGGAGGCACCGGCGAGAGGGAGAGGGGGCACCGGCGAGAGGAGAGGAGGCACCGGCGAGAAGGAGAGGGGGCACCGGCGAGAAGAGGGGGCACCGGCGAGAGGGGGCACCGGCGAGAGGGAGAGGGGGCACCGGCGAGAGGGAGACCCTAAACCCTAAATACCAAAAAAAAAAGCACTCATTGGTCCCGGTTCGTAACAAGAACCGGGACCAATGAGTCTCTCCCCACGCCCAGCCAGAACTGGCCACGTGGCCACCCATTGGTCCCGGTTCGTGGCCCAACCGGGACTAGCATTAGTCCCGATTGGCCAGTCCCGGTTGGGCAACCGGGACTGATGGCCCAACCGAACCGGGATCATAGGCCCATTTTCTACCAGTGTCATCGCTCCGTGATGAAGGCACCAGCAGTCGAGGCAGAGCTTCGTCTTGAGCAGGACAACATCGCCCTTGTATCCCCGATCCCTAAGATCTTTCAAATGCGAACAACCGCCTCCTTCGATCTTGCAAAGTGCTCGTAGTGAATCCACTGACAGAAGACGAAGAGAGCCGCCTAAATTATGCCTTATACTCTTAGTCACTTCCATCGGGGTGTTCTTATCCTGAAAAAGATGATCCGCACGCACTACCTTATTCCCACATGCCTCCTACTCCTAGTACAGCTTTGGTGTCTGAACGACTCACGGCCAGTCTTGCTTCAGGGTATTAAGCTAACGTGGCTCAGCAAGCGGCTACAGTTCCAAAATGTAAATATAAGGCGACTTTATATACATGTTGTGTGTACTTGCAGAAAATTCCATATCTCATGACTTGTTTGCTAGCTGGTTCTCTTATAAATAACAAGAATGACAACTGCATGTCATGTTCCTCTGTTTTGCCTAGCTATAAAATAACATTGAGCTACACAAGCTATTCCAGTATTGTTAGATTTAAGCTAAATCAAGCGCACACTGTTGATCGAGCTGTTAAAAAAATGTTTAGTAGGGTAAACATATATGCATCTGTTTTACCAATGCTTAGTTACTCGATTTTGTTTACATTCAACCCACACAATATTTTAGCTACCTCGAGCTTCGTCTTTCAGTTGATTCTAGAGGGCTAAGTTTTTGTGTGTTGCCTAGCTTCCTTGATCAAGAGTTTGGACCAACACTTTAGTGTACATTTCTTGAGAGTGACCTCTTAGTTACTTCCTCTTTTGGCATTACTAGTAGCGTCGCACGTGCACGCACGTCTGTACAAAACACGTCTTTATTATTCAATTGAATGTCACTTTTTAGTTTTTACACACACAAGAGAGAGTATATCTGGTATTTAGACGTATAGTTGTGACATACCCTAAGTTCGGTTAATCTGCGACCACGGGCACCTCTGAAATTCTACGCAGCTTAAGTTTGTTATAAGATGATAATTAAAAAGTGCATCTAATCCCACTCTTTCTCTAGGCATCAACAAAATAATGAAATTTTACTTTGCCTTGTCTGCACACTAGTGGAAAAAGGGCCTCTAGTCCCGGTTTTAGAGGGCCTTTAGTCCCGGTTTGCCAACCGGAACTAGCAAATCGGGACTGAAGGCCTCCCACCTTTAGTCCTGGTTGGCCACGAACCGGGAATAGAGGCCCTCCCACGTGGCCACGGCGGAGCCCGCGGGCTGGAAACTTTTAGTCCCGGTTCGTGTTAGGTATGTGTGCATTTTTCTTTTTTTCGATTAATTTTCAGGGTTTAGTTGGGGTTTAGGGTTTCGGATGTTTTACATCGTACGGAGATCACGTCGATGCGCCAAAAACGCGTTTTGATATATATAAAGTACTACATGAAGATCAAGTTGATGCATATATATAACACATACATTGATGCGCCAAAAACAAGTCGTATACACATAAAGTTCATACTACATCGAAATCATGTTGATGCATATATATATACACATACAAGTTGCTTTAATGAAATTCTCACGTCGAGATCACGTCAATTATATGGAGGCATTAACTAGTATGGTAATGAAATTCTCCGGTTTCCTTTATGACCTCCTTGTTCAAAAAACTCACCAATTCCTCCTGAATTGCTTTTACGCGGTTCTTTGGTATGAGCTTGTCCCGTATTCTTTCCATCTAGATCAATATGCATATGTGAGTTGTGTGTATATATATATGAAATCATCATAAAATAAATTATGAATGGAACTCAACACAATTGATGGTAATAGAATAAATTTTGAATAACGTTTACGTAGTGCAATTTATCTTTGGTCTCTTTTCCGCTCACTGATCGTCAGGCGCATGAATTATTCCCCACAAACGTAGTATGCACATAAATTATTCCCCTGTTCCTGCCTCAGACAATACTTCACAAAGAATAGAATTCAATCAAATAATAATCAAGCATGATAACGCTATTGAAACTAGAATTAAAGAGTTGGACGGACGTAGATATATAGTACTACTTACCTTGGTGGTATAAAAATGCAGATCCGGTTTCCATGCCCCTGGAACCTTCTCGATGAATGGTTTCCAAACCCTGCCCGGCAAAAGAAAATGAATAAATGAGTTATTAATTACTTGATATCATAAAATGAATGAAAGAGGTCGATATAGAGCGATAATGATTGAAATTACCTCTGGAGCAATTCTTGCAAGTTGAGGTACTTGTCCACATCTTTCCTTAATGAGTCCATGACTTCAACGGCTGCGTCTTCAACTCTAATGATCAGCAGAATCTAGTGGAAGCTGCGCATGTTTATATACACATGCATGCATAACTCATTGATTACACTAAACATCGAGTATGTAAAATAGAATGTGTGTAGGAGACAGTAACACTCACTCGAAGTTGTAAGGAAAAAGTATTTCTGCGCAGTGATTTTGTTTCACTAAAAACCAGAGCAAGTTTTTCTCTACGTCCTCGTGATGGTTTCTTACGGTAACTTCATGATTGAAATATGGGTCAACGAACCCAGTGTCATAGATGCAGGCTTTTCTGCATTCGAGAATCTTCATTCTGCATAATAGCGTACAAAAGAATATAGTGAGATAATTACACAGGCAATGAACGAGCTGAGCTAGAGACTTAAATTACAGAAAAAATCACTTACAAACAATAGCAACTGACGAGGGCTTTGTCGAGGGCGTCTTGATTGAATAACTGAAAAATTTCAGAAAACGAAACATACATCGCATTCTCGTTGAAGTAATGCTCTTTCCTACATGCCACCCAGAGGTGGTATTTCCCGTCCTTTGCGACTTCCATGTACCACTGATGCAATTGGCGCAATTGTGTTGGTAGAAATTTGACCGCCTCAGGTCTGACCAGCTCCAAACCGTGGCTACTGATAATCTGTGGGGCCACCAGATGTGTCGCCTACGCGACCCGTGTCGTGGTGTACGTCCTTATCGGGCATCACGATGAGCGGGGGGATCGACTGATTTTTCTGTTCTCCGAGCTGGGCCACTTGTTTCCTGCTTTTTGCCGTCGTCCGCTCCTGCTCCCTCTTTAGCTTATAAGCATCCTCCTCCTCCCGCGTCTGTTGACTGTATGTCTTCTGAATACAACGGACATAGTCATCTGGCAAATCAGGCGGTCCCGTCGATAGATTTTTCAAACATCACGCAACTTTTTCCGATGGTATTATCTCCTTTGGCGGGGCTGTTTCGGAGCTAATTGTCTTATCACATCGGCTCTCACCTCCGCGTCGAGTTCCTCTTGAGACAAGTCATAACTTCTCTTTGGAAGAGGCTTTAGCAACTCGCGTTCCTCTCCGGTTACCTTATTTGCACTTTTCTTCTGTGTATATGTAGACGGGAAGTTCAGTTTCCGCTTTGACGGGACGGTGCAGGTGATGGACTTAGTAGTGGGCGCAGTCGGCTGACGGGACGACGCGGGCGATGGACTCGGGTTTGGCTCCCAACCGGCGGGGAGGGATGGACTTTGAGGTGGTGGCCTTGGCATGGAGCCTGAAAACACGATGTATTTCTTGTGCCATAAGACGAAACCACGCTTGACATCTTCCAGTGTGTTCTCCTCGTCACCTCCAGGAATCTCAAGCTCCAGTGTTTCAAATCCCGGCACAATTTCATCCACCCCGACACGAGTATAGCTAGCTGGAATGACACCAAGATGATAGCTTGCTCCAGGTTGATCTGGTAAAGCATAGCCGACCGCCACCTTGAAGGATATGTTCCTCATTGAAATATGTAGCTCACAATCTGTCTTCCCAGTGAGATCATCCACGGGGTAGCGAGCCGACGGTAGTTCGAATACAGATGCTTTTTTTTCTGAGATGGGGCGCATCGGCTTGAGGATCTTCTAGCTGCAGCTGCTGAGATGCTCTTTGCTGACTAATTGAGTCTATTTGCTGCTGCCACGGCTGCACCTGACGTTCCAATTCCGATAACCGGTCTAACTCCTTCTTCTTCTTTCTCCCACGGCTTCTATAACTTTCAGCGCACTCCGGCCACGCTTTCTTCCACGTAACACCATCGGGATGGCCTCGAGCTCGTCCAACGTGTTTAGGATTCCCCAGGGCGAGTGTCAGCTCGTCGTTCTCTCTCTTGGGATGGTACTCTCCCTTTCGAACTTTATCTATTGCGTCTACAAGCAGCGGAGTGATTGTTTCAATTTTTTCCTTCCATTTTTCCTGTGCAACAATCTGCCCTGTCTGTGGGTCCAACCCTGCCCCATGCATGAACAACCAGAACTTGGACCTCTCGGGCCAGTCCGCTGTCTGTGGAGTGATCCCTTTAGGAAGCAATCCTGCTTCAAAGGCTTCCCACTTAGGAATAGCAGTCTTGTAGCCACACGTCCCCAACCTTTGGTGATATTGCTTCTTCCAGCATTTACCTTATTTATGGCCGATTGGGCCACAGCGGTAGACGATTTCTTATACGCCACAAATGCGGGCAGTCATGTTTTATCTTTTCTAGTGGTTCAGTGAAATCTGGAACTATGTGGCGCTTTGGCTCATCGTATGATGTATTCGCTTGCTTATCTTTTCTAGTGGTTTGATAGACATGTGAAAGTTTTTAACTTAACCGTGAAGGTGGCGGTCGGCTATGTCGTACCAATTGGACCTAATCCAACTTACCATTTCTCCCCGGTTCCAAATGGCTACGCTGTTGTCGCGGTGGATGAAGTGATGAAAGATTATGAGGAGCTGAAGCTGCAACACCCTGCAGGTGAAGATGGGGAGGTGCTTGAACTTGGAGAAGCCAAGAAAACGACCATTCTATGGCCAAAGGAATTCATCGTGCTTCCGAACTGGCAGCCAAGGCCATCGACTCCTCACCAGTCTCCAGCGCAACAGTCCTCTTCACCGCCTCAGCATTCTCCAGTGCAACAGTCCTCTTCACCGCCTCACCAGTCTCCAGCGCAGCCGTCTCAGCCGCCGCGTCAGCCGTTTCCGCCCACCGCTCGTACTATGAGGGGTAAGCGATCACCGAAACGTAAAAGGTCGCCCCTCCCAACAATACCTCATAAGAATCTTCCCATTAGACTTTATGACAGGACTGTAGCGGAAAACGCCGCGGAGGTGGCTGCCTACAATAAGGCTTTTTTTGCACCAAAAAAGCCCGAGCAGAAGCCGGTATACGATGAAAAATCCAAAAAGTGGAGAAAGTCCTTCCTTGAGCAGCCATCCCAGATATCGATGAATCTGCCATCTGACTATGGTCGTGAACTTACTAAGCTAGCACGTGCCCAGTCTGAGCAGAACAAGGGAAGAAGTGCAAAAAGCGGGAAACAAATTGCCCAGCTCGGACAGCAGAAAAATCAATCGGTCCCCCCGCTCATAGTGTGTTCCGATGTCGACAAGGACTTCAGAGTCGCTGTGGATAAAGACCTGGAATTATTGGACCCCAGAGCCATAGCTGCTGCTAAAGAACTTGGTGTCACTGTATCTCAGGCCAAGGAACAGGCTACCGCCTTGGGTATGAGCCTTGGTCAACTTTTAGGCTATGAACATGTGCCAATGTTAGAGATGGCACGGAAATATGTCCAAGGGGAGCCTATGGTCAGTAATGAGGAGATGACGGGTCTATCAACACATATGCGAAATCTGCATACCTGGTACCTGGTGCACACATCAAAGAAGGACGCGAAAGAGTGGTTTCCGATGGACGTTAGAGTGGAGCATTTCTTCAAACGTTACACTATACAGGTTCAACTGACTGAACTATTCCAGTTATTCCAAAAGCGTGCCCTCGACAAATCTATCCTCTCTTGCTATTGTCTGTAAGTGATTTATTTTCGTAATTAAGTCTCTAGCTCAGCTCGTTCATTGCATGTATTATATTATCCTGCCTATATATATATCCTTTTGTACGCTATTATGCAGAATGAAGATGCTGGAATGCAAAAGATCTAAAGTTTTTGAGGTTGGGTTCGTTGACCCATATATCGTGAATTCACATACGTTAGTCAATCACCCCAAAGACATGGAGCATGACCTGACCACCTTTTTAACCATGCAACATTTCTGTACGGAAATATTATTTCCTTACAACTTCAGGTGAGTGTTTCTGTCTTGTACATATTTTTATTTGGCTTTCTCGATGTTAAGTGTAATTGATGAGCTATGCATGTCTGCTTTATGTAAACGTCAGCAGGTTCCACTGGATTCTGCTAAGCATTCAACCTGACAAGTCCACAGTTGAAGTCCACGACTCATTAAGTTGGGACCAAGCGTTGTGGTCCGACATGAAAGAAATGCTCAACAAGTAATTTCAATCATTATCGCATTATATCGCCCTCTTTCGTTCGTTCCCTGATGTCAAGTAATTAATAACTCCTTTGTTCATTTTCTTTGCCAAAGCAGGTGTTGGACAAGTTTCAAACAGAAGGTAGAAGGTCCATTCAAAGATGAGCTAACTTATAAAACGGTGAAAAGTCCGCAGCAGCCACCGGGGAGTAATTTATGTGGATTCTACGTTTGCGAGTTCATTCGCGAGTTGACCACTGAGCGGAGAACAACTGCTTTCAGCAAAATGCGGGAGAAGATCGACCCAGAACTGCGCGTAGGAGCAATTCAAGAGGAATTGGCGGGATTTCTGCTTAGGGAGGTCATCGATGAAAGGGGAGAACATTATGCTTCGGACGATGAACTACATATGCCTTGATGGCTTGATCTATCTCCATGTAATTAAATAGTTGTATTCTCGCAAGAGATCGAATATTAATTATATATGCATCAGCATGTACTGTGTATATAGTAGAGCGTATAATATGCGTACGGAAACGATGGAGAGCACGTCGGTGATGCGAAGAAGGGGGAGACGACGGAGGCACCGGCGAGAGGGAGGGGGCACCGGCGAGAAGGAAAGGGGGCACCGGCGAGAAGGAGAGGGGGCACCGGCGAGAGGGGGCACCGGCGAGAGGGAGAGGGGGCACCGGCGAGAGGGAGACCCTAAACCCTAAATACCAAAAAAAAAAGCACTCATTGGTCCCGGTTCGTAACAAGAACCGGGACCAATGAGTCTCTCCCCACGCCCAGCCAGAATTGGCCACGTGGCCACCCATTGGTCCCGGTTCGTGGACCAACCGGGACTAGCATTAGTCCCGATTGGCCAGTCCCGGTTGGGCAACCGGGACTGATGGCCCAACCGAACCGGGATCATAGGCCCATTTTCTACCAGTGTCATCGCTCCGTGATGAAGGCACCAGCAGTCGAGGCAGAGCTTCGTCTTGAGCAGGACAACATCGCCCTTGTATCCCCGATCCCTAAGATCTTTCAAATGCGAACAACCGCCTCCTTCGATCTTGCAAAGTGCTCGTAGTGAATCCACTGACAGAAGACGAAGAGAGCCGCCTAAATTATGCCTTATACTCTTAGTCACTTCCATCGGGGTGTTCTTATCCTGAAAAAGATGATCCGCACGCACTACCTTATTCCCACATGCCTCCTACTCCTAGTACAGCTTTGGTGTCTGAACGACTCACGGCCAGTCTTGCTTCAGGGTATTAAGCTAACGTGGCTCAGCAAGCGGCTACAGTTCCAAAATGTAAATATAAGGCGACTTTATATACATGTTGTGTGTACTTGCAGAAAATTCCATATCTCATGACTTGTTTGCTAGCTGGTTCTCTTATAAATAACAAGAATGACAACTGCATGTCATGTTCCTCTGTTTTGCCTAGCTATAAAATAACATTGAGCTACACAAGCTATTCCAGTATTGTTAGATTTAAGCTAAATCAAGCGCACACTGTTGATCGAGCTGTTAAAAAAATGTTTAGTAGGGTAAACATATATGCATCTGTTTTACCAATGCTTAGTTACTCGATTTTGTTTACATTCAACCCACACAATATTTTAGCTACCTCGAGCTTCGTCTTTCAGTTGATTCTAGAGGGCTAAGTTTTTGTGTGTTGCCTAGCTTCCTTGATCAAGAGTTTGGACCAACACTTTAGAGTACATTTCTTGAGAGTGACCTCTTAGTTACTTCCTCTTTTTGGCATTACTAGTAGCGTCGCACGTGCACGCATGTCTGTACAAAACACGTCTTTATTATTCAATTGAATGTCACTTTTTAGTTTTTACACACACAAGAGAGAGTATATCTGGTATTTAGACGTATAGTTGTGACATACCCTAAGTTCGGTTAATCTGCGACCACGGGCACCCTGAAATTCTACGCAGCTTAAGTTTGTTATAAGATGATAATTAAAAAGTGCATCTAATCCCACTCTTTCTCTAGGCATCAACAAAATAATGAAATTTTACTTTGCCTTGTCTGCACACTAGTGGAAAAAGGGCCTCTAGTCCCGGTTTTAGAGGGCCTTTAGTCCCGGTTTGCCAACCGGAACTAGCAAATCGGGACTGAAGGCCTCCCACCTCTAGTCCTGGTTGGCCACGAACCGGGAATAGAGGCCCTCCCACGTGGCCACGGCGGAGCCCACAGGGCTGGAAACTTTTAGTCCCGGTTCGTGTTAGGTATGTGTGCATTTTTCTTTTTTTCGATTAATTTTCAGGGTTTAGGTGGGGTTTAGGGTTTCGGATGTTTTACATCGTACGGAGATCACGTCGATGCGCCAAAAACGCGTTTTGATATATATAAAGTACTACATGAAGATCAAGTTGATGCATATATAACACATACATTGATGCGCCAAAAACAAGTCGTATACACATAAAGTTCATACTACATCGAAATCATGTTGATGCATATATATATACACATACAAGTTGCTTTAATGAAATTCTCACGTCGAGATCACGTCAATTATATGGAGGCATTAACTAGTATGGTAATGAAATTCTCCGGTTTCCTTTATGACCTCCTTGTTCAAAAAACTCACCAATTCCTCCTGAATTGCTTTTACGCGGTTCTTTGGTATGAGCTTGTCCCGTATTCTTTCCATCTAGATCAATATGCATATGTGAGTTGTGTGTATATATATATATGAAATCATCATAAAATAAATTATGAATGGAACTCAACACAATTGATGGTAATAGAATAAATTTTGAATAGTCTTTACGTAGTGCAATTTATCTTTGGTCTCTTTTCCGCTCACTGATCGTCAGGCGCATGAATTATTCCCCACAAACGTAGTATGCACATAAATTATTCCCCTGTTCCTGCCTCAGACAATACTTCACAAAGAATAGAATTCAATCAAATAATAATCAAGCATGATAACGCTATTGAAACTAGAATTAAAGAGTTGGACGGACGTAGATATATAGTACTACTTACCTTGGTGGTATAAAAATGCAGATCCGGTTTCCATGCCCCTGGAACCTTCTCGATGAATGGTTTCCAAACCCTGCCCGGCAAAAGAAAATGAATAAATGAGTTATTAATTACTTGATATCATAAAATGAACGAAAGAGGTCGATATAGAGCGATAATGATTGAAATTACCTCTGGAGCAATTCTTGCAAGTTGAGGTACTTATCCACATCTTTCCTTAATGAGTCCATGACTTCAACGGCTGCGTCTTCAACTCTAATGATCAGCAGAATCTAGTGGAAGCTGCGCATGTTTATATACACATGCATGCATAACTCATTGATTACACTAAACATCGAGTAAGTAAAATAGAATGTGTGTAGGAGACAGTAACACTCACTCGAAGTTGTAAGGAAAAAGTATTTCTGCGCAGTGATTTTGTTTCACTAAAAACCAGAGCAAGTTTTTCTCTACGTCCTCGTGATGGTTTCTTACGGTAACTTCATGATTGAAATATGGGTCAACGAACCCAGTGTCATAGATGCAGGCTTTTCTGCATTCGAGAATCTTCATTCTGCATAATAGCGTACAAAAGAATATAGTGAGATAATTACACAGGCAATGAACGAGCTGAGCTAGAGACTTAAATTACAGAAAAAATCACTTACAAACAATAGCAACTGACGAGGGCTTTGTCGAGGGCGTCTTGATTGAATAACTGAAAAATTTCAGAAAACGAAACATACATCGCATTCTCGTTGAAGTAATGCTCTTTCCTACATGCCACCCAGAGGTGGTATTTCCCGTCCTTTGCGACTTCCATGTACCACTGATGCAATTGGCGCAATTGTGTTGGTAGAAATTTGACCGCCTCAGGTCTGACCAGCTCCAAACCGTGGCTACTGATAATCTGTGGGGCCACCAGATGTGTCGCTTACGCGACCCGTGTCGTGGTGTACGTCCTTATCGGGCATCACGATGAGCGGGGGGATCGACTGATTTTTCTGTTCTCCGAGCTGGGCCACTTGTTTCCTGCTTTTTGCCGTCGTCCGCTCCTGCTCCCTCTTTAGCTTATAAGCATCCTCCTCCTCCCGCGTCTGTTGACTGTATGTCTTCTGAATACAACGGACATAGTCATCTGGCAAATCAGGCGGTCCCGTCGATAGATTTTTCAAACATCACGCAACTTTTTCCGGTGGTATTATCTCCTTTGGCGGGGGCTGTTTCGGAGCTAATTGTCTTATCACATCGGCTCTCACCTCCGCGTCGAGTTCCTCTTGAGACAAGTCATAACTTCTCTTTGGAAGAGGCTTTAGCAACTCGCGTTCCTCTCCGGTTACCTTATTTGCACTTTTCTTCTGTGTATATGTAGACGGGAAGTTCAGTTTCCGCTTTGACGGGACGGTGCGGGTGATGGACTTAGTAGTGGGCGCAGTCGGCTGACGGGACGACGCGGGCGATGGACTCGGGTTTGGCTCCCAACCGGCGGGGAGGGATGGACTTTGAGGTGGTGGCCTTGGCATGGAGCCTGAAAACACGATGTATTTCTTGTGCCATAAGACGAAACCACGCTTGACATCTTCCAGTGTGTTCTCCTCGTCACCTCCAGGAATCTCAAGCTCAAGTGTTTCAAATCCCGACACAATTTCATCCACCCCGACACGAGTATAGCTAGCTGGAATGACACCAAGATGATAGCTTGCTCCAGGTTGATCTGGTAAAGCATAGCCGACCGCCACCTTGAAGGATATGTTCCTCATTGAAATATGTAGCTCACAATCTGTCTTCCCAGTGAGATCATCCACGGGGTAGCGAGCCGACGGCAGTTCGAATACAGATGCTTTTTTTCTGAGATGGGGCGCATCGGCTTGAGGATCTTCTAGCTGCAGCTGCTGAGATGCTCTTTGCTGACTAATTGAGTCTATTTGCTGCTGCCACGGCTGCACCTGACGTTCCAATTCCGATAACCGGTCTAACTCCTTCTTCTTCTTTCTCCCACGGCTTTTATAACTTTTAGCGCACTCCGGCCACGCTTTCTTCCACGTAACACCATCGGGATGGCCTCGAGCTCGTCCAACGTGTTTAGGATTCCCCAGGGCGAGTGTCAGCTCGTCGTTCTCTCTCTTGGGATGGTACTCTCCCTTTCGAACTTTATCTATTGCGTCTACAAGCAGCGGAGTGATTGTTTCAATTTTTTCCTTCCATTTTTCCTGTGCAACAATCTGCCCTGTCTGTGGGTCCAACCCTGCCCCATGCATGAACAACCAGAACTTGGACCTCTCGGGCCAGTCCGCTGTCTGTGGAGTGATCCCTTTAGGAAGCAATCCTGCTTCAAAGGCTTCCCACTTAGGAATAGCAGTCTTGTAGCCACACGTCCCCAACCTATGGTGATATTGCTTCTTCCCAGCATTTACCTTATTTATGGCCGATTGGGCCACAGCGGTAGATGATTTCTTATACGCCACAAATGCGGGCAGTCATGTTTTATCTTTTCTAGTGGTCCAGTGAAATCTGGAACTATGTGGCGCTTTGGCTCATCGTATGATGTATTCGCTTGCTTATCTTTTCTAGTGGTTTGATAGACATGTCCTTCACATAGAAAACCTGAGCCACTTCACTGGCTAGGACGAATGGTTCGGTGTGGTAACCAAGATTTTTGAGATCCACTGTAGTCATTCCGTACTGTGGGTCTACCTGTACCCCCCTATCAGGTTGAACCATTTGCACCAGAACAAAGGGACCTTAAAAGAAGGTCCATAGTCAAGTTCCATATCTGCTCTATGTAACCATAATATGTGTCCTTTTGCCCATTGTTGTTTGTTGCATCAAAGCGGACACCACTGTTTTGGTTGGTGCTCTTTTTATCTTGTCGGCCGTGTAAAATGTATTCCCATTTATCTCGTACCCTTGAAAAGTCAATATAGTCGAAGATGGTGACTTGGCCAACAAGTATAGCTTCACCAATAGTGGTGTCATTAATGAGACGTGTTTGCAACCAACCACCGAAAGTTTCACGTGTTCTCCTTGAATCCAATCTCAGGCTGCTATTTGGAGCGTAAAATATTCTTGTGTTCCTCGATATATGGAGCCACCAAGCTGGAATTATGTAGAACTGTGTAGTGTGCTTGAGTGAAAGAATGCCCATCCATACATATTATTGCTTTCTTTCCTAGCGTGCCTTTTCCACGCAGTCTCCCCTCATGGCGCGATTGAGGAACACCGATCGGCTTAAGGTCAGGAATAAAGTCAACACAAAACTCAATGACCTCCTCTGTTCCATAGCCCTTGGAGATGCTTCCTTCTGGCCTAGCACGGTTATGAACGTATTTCTTTAAGACTCTCATGAACCTCTCAAAGGGGAACATGTTTTGTAGAAATACAGGACCGAGAATGGAAATCTCTTCGACTAGGTGAACTATGAGGTGCGTCATAATATTGAAGAAGGATGGTGGGAACACCAACTCGAAGCTGACAAGACATTGGACCACATCCTTCTGTAAACTTGGTAGAGTTTCTGGATTGATGACCTTCTGAGAAATTGCATTGAGGAATGCACATAGCTTCACAATGGGTACTCGAACATTTTCCGGTAGAAGCCCCCTCAATGCAACCGGAAGTAATTGTGTCATAATCACGTGGCAGTCATGAGACTTTAGGTTTTGGAACTTTTTCTCTGTCATGTTTATTATTCCCTTTATATTCGACGAGAAGCCAGACGGGACCTTGATACTGCTCAGGACTTCAAAAAAGATCTCCTTCTCTTCTTTGGTAAGAGCGTAGCTGGCAGGACCTTGATACTTCTCTGGATTCAGGGTCTCGTTCGTTCATACGTTGGTGGTCCTGCCGTGATTCCGGTGTATCTTTCGTCTTCCCATACACCCAAGAAGTTTAGCAGGTTCACGCAAAGATTTTTCGTCACGTGCATCACGTCGATTGCAGAGTGAACCTCTAGGATTTTCCAATAGGGTAGCTCCCAAAATATAGATTTTCTTCCACATGGGTACGTGTCCGTCAGCGTCATTCGGAACAGATTGTCCGCCAGGACCCTTTCCAAAGATTACTTTTAAATCCTTGACCATAACATATATATCATCACCAGTAGGGGGTAGGCTTCGTCCGGTGATCTGCCTCACCTTTGAAATGCTTGCCTTTCTTTCAAGGGATGCTTGTTTGGAAGAAATCGACGATGCCCCGGGTACACATTCTTGTTACCTAAATATATACTTTCAGTCTCACCTAAACAGTGCGTGCATGCATTGTATCCCTTGTTTGACTGTCCTGAAATGTTACTAAGAGCAGGCCAATCATTGATGGTTACAAACAACAACGCTCGTAGGTCAAATTCCTTTTGTTCATGCTCATCCCACACACGTACACCTTCTTCACGCCACAACTGTAAAAGTTCTTCAACCAATGGCCTCAGGTACACATCAATGTCGTTGCCGGGTTGCTTCGGGCCTTGGATGAGCACTGGCATCATAATGAACTTCCGCTTCATGCACAACCAAGGAGGAAGGTTATAGATACATAGAGTCACAGGCCAGGTGCTATGACTGGAGCTCTGCTCCCAAAAGGATTAAAGCCATCTGTACTTAGACCAAATCTTAAGTTCCTTGCGTCATCTGAAAATGTCGGAACTTCTGTCGATTTTTCTCCACTGCGACCCATCAGCGGGGTGTCTCAGCATCACGTCTTTCTTACGGTCTTCTTTGTGCCATCGCAACAACTTGGCATGCTCTTTGTTTTGGAACAAACGTTTCAACCGTGGTATTATAGGAGCATACCACATCACCTTGGCAGGAACCCTCTTCCTGGGGCGCGGCTCGCCCTCAACATCACCAGGGTCATCTCGCCTGATCTTATACCGCAATGCACCGCATACCCGGCATGCATTCAAATTCTCGTACTCCTCACCGCGGTAGAGGATGCAGTCATTGATGCATGCATGTATCTTCTGCACCTCTAATCCTAGAGGGCAGACAACCTTCTTCGTACGTACTGGGGGGCAATACGTTATCCCTTGGAAGCATCTTCTTTAATATTTTCAGCAACTTTTCAAATCTCTGGTTAGACAGACCATTCTCTGCCTTCCATTGCAGCAATTCCAGTGTGGTACCCAGCTTTTTCTGGCCATCTTCGCAATTTGGGTACAACAATTTTTTGTGATCCTCTAACATGCTCTCCAACTTCAACCTCTCGTTTTCACTTCCGCAGTTTATCTGTGCATCAAGAATGGCCTGACGAAAATCATCATCGGGCTCATCAACAATGGGCTCTTCTTCAGCTTCGTCTTCCCCCATTGTAGTACCACCGTGTTCAGTGAACATAGGATAGTTGTCATTATCCTCTTCTTCTTCATTGTCTTCCATTATAACCCCTCTTTCTCCATGCTTGGTCCAACAATTACAGCCGGACATGAAACCGGACTGCAACAGGTGGACGTGAAGAGTTTTTGAGGTAGAGTAATCCTCGTATTCTTACAGGCACTACATGGACAATAAATAAAACCATCCGCCCGCTTGTTTGCCTCAGCCACATGGAGAAATTCGGACATGCCACTAATGAACTAGGGACTGCGTCTGTCACCGTACATCCATTGTCGGCTCATCTGCATTATATAAGTATATCAAAAACCATTACACTACATCATAAATAGATAAGTGGCAAAATTAATTAATACAAGTTCATCACATTAAAAGCAAAATAGGGTAGTGACTAAATGTAATACATAGTTCTCATAAAGCATACATTGAAACTAACATACAACTATCTAAAGAATTTAAATCCAATAACAAATGCTTTCACACTAGTAAGAAAAGGCCTACCGCTGGCGGACGGAAATGGTCTATCGCTGCCGGGCGGGCGCCCGCTAGCGGTGATTACGCCAGTGGTAACGTTTTACAGCGAGGCGGCCGTCCGCCAGCGGTAAGGATCGTTACTGCTGGTGGGCACAATTTCCGCCCGCCAGCGAGAGGATAGGCAGCGTTGGCGTGCAGCAGCGGCCGCCAGCGGTACGCCTCGCTGGTTGGAGTTCTGAGAGAGCTGTCCGCCAGCGGTACGCCTCTGTGTCCGCCAGCGGTACATTTTTCGTGGTATTTTTTTTTTTAAATAACGTATTCCAACAGCATATCAAATATAAATACAGGATATTGAGGTACAGGCGACAAAAATGATAATAACATAGAAATTTCCACATACAAACGCGTCAAAAGTTGTCATACACGAATACATGTCGATAGATTAATTCATACACGGAAGTTTTCTAAATGGATTACTACTGTCATCTAAAACACAATCTTATACAAGAGAATGCCAATAATGATCAGTAAGAAGGGGATCACGATGAAGTTGGACTTCATCCGGTTCTTCCTCTCTTCCGCAAGCAGGTGATGCAAATATCTAGCTTCTGTCTCCGCTTTACTTTCGTAAATGTTGTGGTTGTTCACGATGATGTTGGACTTCATCATCCGGTTCGTCTTTTCTTCCTCAAGTAGATGGTTGGCATACCTAGCTTCCGCCTCCGCTTTAGTCTTGTAGCTCTTGTGGTTGTTGTCTTTGAACTCGTTCACTTGCTTTTACAGTCTTCCCACTTTTCATATACTCCTGAACATGACCTTTGTACACCACATACCACTTCCCCATTTCTCTGTACACAAGACGCATATAAAATTACAAGTCAAATAAGAGTTGTAAGAAAAAAGATTTGTGTACGTAAGAGAGAAGAAAGATTAAAGCAAACAAAAATTAACTAAGCATTCATGCATCTAACGAGTTGTCTACATAAGACAGAATAAAGATTTGTTCCTCGATCACCTTCTCTCTGGTATCTACGGGAATGGTTCACAACCATTTAACGAGTGGAATGGCCTGTCATCACCCGAATAGCTTAAGCGCCTTTCTATATCGGCATTAGCTGGTGGTTGTATGCTGTAGTAGAATTGTCCATCTTGATCTAGGACGTCACACATGATGATTCGCGCGATCATGTTCTGAATGTATCGGAACTCGGCTCTGATAACATAATTAGCGGAGTCCTTTAGTCTTGCAACGCATGCGTTGAAATCACGAGAAATAAATTGGCCTCGTCGTTGAAACTTTAAAAACCACCTCATTTGATAGAGGAGGTACCATTACTCCATTCAACTACTTGAATCTTGCTTCATGCAGGGGAAATACGTTCTGTGCGCGAACCTAAACCTTCCATCCTCTGACTTTCTTGTTTTTAAAATCGGGCCACCCTTCATGGCGTAGCCGTGGAGAGCATTATTCAGAACAATCTTGATGTCGGTGTAGTCCCGCTTAGACTCCGCCCTGTCTTCATAGCGATCCCCACTATCGAGATACAAGGCAGCTAAGCGTTCCATGTCCAAGTGGATGAGGGTGCCGTGTTTGTTTCTGCGCAAAACATCACCATTGTAGACGCAAATTCAACGATGGAAATCTGTGGAAGCATGTTATGACAGGTAGGCATGACTTACTCAGGAAAATAAGGCAAGAGAAATGAGCACGGCGGGCTCGACGCATTGTCGAGGAAGAGCTTTTGGAGATAACCGGTCGCGGATTTCCTACCCTCAGGGTTGTTCACGAACATTTCTTGCATGTAGTAGGGGTCAACCATCACTATGCCGGGGGTATTCTCCATTTTGATTTGGTGCGCCATTTGGAGCGCAACAAGACGGACTATGGATGGGTGGAGCGGAAGACTATGGTACACTGCGAAGATATCATCAAATCTCACAAAGAGCAGGTCTGCGCCATTTTCCCTGACAAAGCCCAACCGTTCTGGTACATTTGCAATGAAAAGGGGATATGTTGGAGCTTCTTGGTCGAGAAGTTTCCTCTCCACAACAAGAACAACCTCATGTAGGTCCAACAAATGTCCTCTCAACTGTTTGACATGATCCGCCGGCAGGATCGATTTACCCAAGTGATGCATCTTATGCCAGTCCTTGATGGGTATCCTGTCCACAAACCGGGAATCAGTCCCCTGCTCCGGTGGGACGGTGGAGTCGTCCAATTTTGTTTTCTTGTATCTTTTACGTGCCTTCTTAGGCTTGTTCACCGGCGCATCTTCTGGCGTCCCATGATTTGGCAAGATAGGAACCAAATTGGTGATAGAGTTGCCGCCGGCCTCGTCGTTGTCCGCCCTATTCACACTAACGAGAAAAGTCGAACTTTAGTATAACGAAAAAATTCACGAATTTTTTTGGCATGACCTTTGCTACAATTACGAGATATGGAGTACCCGAATTTGCCGAAACGGAAACTAATAAACGTTCCGGCAATCTCAAGGGACTCAAGGGTACCTGCAAACATTTTATATTCATCACAACCACCAAAATCGGCATTTTCGAATCACATCACAACCACCACCGAATCACATCCATAACCATATTCACATGCATACTTCATATTGTCACCACTAACCACAAATAAGGGGTAAAAAATAGTAATGGCATTTCAACAAACACCTTCCGTGCACGGCGGTTAACGGGTGGGAGGGGAGGGAGGAGGCGGCGGGTGAGCTCACTGGGAGGGGCGTGGCGGCGTGGAGGAGTAGGCCGGCGACGGTGGCGGTCGGGGAGGCGGTGAGTAGGCACGGCGAATCGGGGCGGCGCGGGGTGGGGCGGCGCGGGCGGCTAAGTCAGGGCGGCGTGGGGAGGCGAGTCGGGGAGGCGCAGGGCGGCGCGGGGTGGGGCGGCAAATCGGGGCGGCGCGGGGAGGCGAGTCGGGGCGGCGCGGCAAATCGGGGCGGCGCGGGGAGGCGAGTCGGGGCGGCGAATCGGGGCGGTGGGGGGTGGGGTGGCGGTCGACGGCGGCGGCGGCGAATGTGGGCGGCGTGGCGGCGGCGCGGGGTTAGGGTTAGAGAGGAGGCCGGGCGCGGGTGGGGGAAGAACTGGGAAGATGGAAAGAGAGCGGCCCGACCGGCTGGTAAGTGGGCCGGCCACACTTACCGCTGGCGGACGGGCCAGGTGTCTGCCAGCGGTATATGGTTACAGCTGGCGGACGGAAAGATTTATCCGCCAGCGGTATGTTTTAAAATTTTCTGTTTTGTTTTTTATTCTGTTTTTTGTTATTATTTAGTATTTTCTAGTATAGTTGTGCGTATATAAATAAATAGTTGTGTGTATATAAATAAAAATTCATACACATCACATTGTTCAAAACATCTTAATTAAATTAATTACAACTTTTTACAATAACACACATGCATGTGTCTCGCGCTTTTCTTTTAGCGTTTGGCCTTCTTCTTGCCTTTCTTGGTGGTCTTAGCTACATAATTCAGCCCCACATTATGACCACTTCTTAAGAATGGAAGACCTCCTCTCGTGGGTAGCGTGGTTCTGCTTCTTCTTGATGTGTATGGCGTGTTATCATCATCTTCATCATCTTCAATATTAGGGTCACCGTACTGGTCGAAGTGGTCCTCGTTCGCGATTCCATCCATTCCAATGATGTTTCTTTTGCCTCTCCTCACGACTACACGGCTGGGCTTTGATGGGTCGGTTATGAAGAAGCACTGAGACACGTGCTTAGCCAATACCCATGGCTCATTTTGTGCGGTGATGTTCGTGCTGCTTGATGAAGTGCCGGCTTCCGGTAAAACCATGGTGGTGAAGTATTGGTCTTCCTTTTTCACGATGGATAACCTAGCCCATCTCACACGGAACATCGGCACCTTCTCTCCAGAGAAGTTAAGCTCCCAGATGTCCTCTATCCTTCCGTAGTATCTGAACTTTTTGTCACCGACGTAAGATAGCATTGTTACCCCTGAATTTTGATAGTCAGAAGTTTTGTCCTTTACCTCTGTGTAGAAAGTGAACCCGTTGATATCATATGCTTGAAATGTCGCGAGGTTGGGGGCGGGGCCATGTGACAAGTCGTATAACCATCTACCTTCTGCATCATCCATTGGCGGAGCGACAAGCTCATCTTTGAACCAACTCAAGAAAGAGGAGTTGTGCTCTCTGATTATTTCTCCTTCGGTCCTTTACCTACCCTGGCTAATGTACTTCTGCTTAATCTCCAATTTGTGCTTTTGCACCCAAGTATCGACCATTTGAAGGTGTTGGAGAGCTACTAAGTTTGCCCTCTTAAAGTCGGCCATTCTCTTACTGAAGCCCACATGTAAGTCCCGCGCGCCATTTTTGTGACCTGACCCACCTAACTTGCCAAAGTGCTTGTTTGGGGGCAAACCAACAGGGTTATCAATTATCTCCAGATGATTCGTGCAGAAAGAGATTCACTCTTCAGTGAGAAAGCCTTGAACGATGCTTCCATCCGGACGGGCCCTGTTACGAACAAATCCTTTTATGACCCCATTCATCCTTTCGAACGCCATCATGTTGTGGAGAAACAACGGTCTGAGATGAATGATGTCATCCACGATGTGGACCAACAAATGCATGCAAATATCAAAGAATGCGGGCGGGAAGTACATCTCAAGCTCGCATAGTATCACAACAATCTCTTCATGCAGCGTTGAGAGTCTCTTTGCGGTGATTGACTTTCGAGAGATCACGTCAAAGAAGTTACAGAGTCCAAAAAGGATCTCACGGACGTGCTTGTCCATTATCCCTCGGATCGCAACTGGGAATATCTGTGACATCATCACGTGACAATCATGAGACTTCATACCGCTGAAATTCTTTTTCTGCCAGTCTAAGAATCTGCTTATCAGCCCCGAGTAACCCAAAGGCACTTTGACTCCTAGAAGGCACTTCATCAATTGTTCGACCTCCTTTGGACTAAGAGTGAAGCAAGAGGGGGGACAGTAATAGTCATTCTTCTTAACCCTTTTGGCATTGTGACTGTCCATCTCCTCATCCAACTGGTCTTCTACCACATATTTGCGCTGCGCATGAAGCTCTTTCCTGATGTCCATATGTTTAAGGTCCAATCTTGCTTTTGGCCCATATTTGGTCCTATCCGCCATGTGGAGTACAGTGCCAAACATACTCTCGAACACATTCTTCGTCATACGCATTAGATCAAGGCAATTTGGCGTAGTGTAGATGGGCCAGTATGGCAAGTCCCAAAACACATACCTCGTCTTCCAAACACCACAGAGCGGTTTTGGCGCCTTTCGCTTCTTTCCCGGCTCAGGGCACTCTTGCCATTCATTCAGCAACTCCTAAATGTAATCGCCGCTCTTCTTAAGTGGAGGTTCTCGGAGCTCATCTTTACCGTTGAAAAGGTCTCCACGCCATCTCCATGGGTCTTCATCGTCTAGCCACCTTCGATGGCCTATGTAGACGGTTTTCGAAGAACCGTCTTTCTTCAGCTAGAGGTATGTCGGATCATCCAGGCACCTGACACATCCGAAATATCCGTGGCACACCTGGCCGGCAACATATGCGTAGCCGGGCACACTAGTAGGAAAACCCAATTCTATGGATCCTTATTCTGTGGCGCACCATGTGGCCGTGCGCTACAGAATAAGCTTCTGTGGCGCACCCAAAACTGGTGCGTCACAGAATAAGGCTATTCTGTGACGCACCGGAACTGGTGCGCCACAGAATTTGCTATTCTGTGGCGCACCTAAGCTGGTGCGCCACAGAATAGTGCTATTCTGTGGCGCATGTGGCTGGTGCGCCACATGCGCCACAGAATAGCACTATTCTGTGGCGCATGGAAGCTGATGCGCCACATAATTCTGGTTTTCTGTGGCGCATGGGCCACGTGCGCCACAGAAATGCAAATTCTGTGGCGCACGAGGCCATGCGCCACAGAAATCAGAAATTCTGTGGCGCACCAAGCCCCATGCGCCACAGAATTTTTTTTAAAAACAGCTCCACACACCCACCCCCCCCCCCCCCCCCCCCCCCCCCCCCGTGGATCGTCTTTTCAGTTTTCAAAACACTCAAAGAAAATGTTAAAAAAATAAAATCCTTCGAGATGTGGTTAGGTGTTACTGTCTAGTTCGTATAGAAATCTTGAAATATGAATTTTGACCTTTTTTGCAAAATCCAGAAAAAAAAACGTAAAACGGCCATAACTTTTGCATACGACGTCGAAAAAATGCGTTTACCCGGTGGGGTTTTCTCAGATCCTCCAAATTCCAAAGGGAAAAAAAGTTATTTCAAAATGAAAAAATAAAAAAATAAAAAATTCAATTTTTTTTGGATTTGTTGAGTTTTTGGATTTTTTGAAGTTTTTTGAATTTTTTGGGATTTTTTGAATTTTTTGAATTTTTTTGACTTTTTTGAAATTTTTGATTTTTTTTGGATTATTTGAACTTTCTGTACAAACTTTTGAATTTTTTGAATTTTTTGAAACATATATATACACATAACACACATAAACTACACACACATATATAGACATACACAAGGGTTAAAAGGGTTGATATGATACTATTATCAATAAGAACTTGAGTAGCAGGATGGTAGGTGAAGTGAATAGAACTTAGAAGTTAAGCGTGCTTGGGTGGGAGCACTCCTAGGATGGGTGACCTAGCGGGAAGTCAACATTTGAGATTCACTAGGAGTGTTAAAAATGTTCAGAAAATTCAAATATATAGGAATTTCCAAATTATTTCATTTTCTGATTTTTGTGAATTTTTTCAATTTTTTTGAATTTTTTTGAAATTTTTTGGGAATCCAAATCTAGATCTGGCCGCCATTTTTTTGAAATTCAAAAAAACAATTCTGTGGCGCACGGGGTAGGGTGCGCCACAGAATAAGCTATTCTGCACAGAATAGCTTATTTAGTGGCGACTATTCTGTGGCGCACCACCCATGCGCCACAGAATAGCAAAATGGTGCGCCACAGAATAGCTTTTCTGTACTAGTGGCAAGTCGTGCACTGTACACAACAAGGCAGCTCTCATAGGGAAATAATCTTCTGCGACGGCGTCCCAAGTGGGAACCCCTTGGGACGACCATAACGTGTCTAGCTCATCTTTCAGTAGCTTCAGATACAGATTGATGTCGCTGCCAGGTTGTTTCGGCCCTTGAATTAGCATGCTCATGTGTATGTACTTCCTTTTCATACACAACAAGGGAGGTAGGTTGTATATCCATACAAACACGGGCCACGTGATATGTGAACTGCTCTGGTTGCCCAACGGATTGAGACCGTCGGTGCTGCAACCCAATCTGATATTCCTTGGCTCGTCTCCAAAGTCTGCATCGAAAGAGTCTAATGCTTTCCACTGGCTTGCATCCGAAGGGTGTGTCAGAATTATCTTTTCACTCCGGTCTGAATCTTGCACCACTGCCGCCTTTCTTTCCACGTGCCAGCGCATAAGCTTTACTTCCTTAACGTCTGCGAAATATCGCTGCAGACGAGGAATGAGCGGAAAGTACCACACAACTTTGCGAGGGGCTTTCTTCCCGGTCTTGTATCGATTGACATTGCACACTGGACATTTGGTCATTCCCTCGTCCTCTTTCCGAAATATGTAGCAATCGAAGATGCACACATGGTACCTCTCGTGCGATAAATCAAAGGGGCACACGACTTTCTTGGCTTCGTCACAACTTTTAGGACACGTGTTGCCCTTCGGAAGGATACCGTGCAAATATTCCAGGTTAGCGTCGACACTTATATCGCTCAATTTGTGTCTTGTCTTCATCTGCAGAAAATCAAGCGATACTTTCAAGCGGGAAGCTTCTGGGTCGCAGCCTGGATACAACGGAGTATTTGAATCTTTCTCCAATTGCGCTAGCTTAGATTCCCTGTTAGCCGTCTTCTGAAGAAACAATTCTGTTAGATGAGTGTCCCGCATGACTGAAGTTAGCGGTGTCCGTATGTCCTCCTCTTCTAGTACCACACGATCATCATCGTCTTCTTCTACTTCATCATGTTGCACGGGATCCGGATCAGACTCTTCGTGTTCTAGCCCCTCGTTGTTATTGTCTTGCTGCCCTTGATCCTGATTATTTCCTTCCGGCGCACCATCATTTCCATCATGTTCATCATCTGTTAACCAACGAGTGTGGCCATCCATGAAACCACGGAAGAGCAGGTGTTCCAGCAAAGTTCCGGTAAATGGACTGATGCCGACCTCGAGTTTGCATGCGCGACACGGACACTGTATATCTTTGCGCTTATTCTGCAGCATGTCTTCCGTCGCGTGTCTCAAGTATGTATTCACGACATGTTCACTCATAATAACCATTATCACTTGCACGTTATATAATCAAGACAATAATTAAGCACCATTTAATATTTTATCGGGTTTATTTCACGAAAAAATTCGCCATGACCTTCCTACAAATAGGACCCAAGGAGAGTGCCAAAAGTTGCCGAAACGGAAAATGAATCAACATTCCGGCATGGTATTGGCACCCTCATTAATTTTCACACATCACACACACAAATTTATTCATCACAACTCAATTTCACACATTCCAAGCCATTTTTCATCCAGCATTTCGCATGGTTACGGCGGGCGCATTTATCCGACCAAATTAATTTTAAGAATGTGTTTTAACTTATATCGCTAAAAGATCACCTTAAGAATGTTAAAACACACGTCAAAATAACCGCGGAAGTCGGCCGAAGATGAAATCTTGATCTTGAGATCTGAGTGACTTGAGTGGATTTCTTTTGGTCAAAGTTGGATGTGGGGGAGAGATCTAGTAGGATCTATCAACTAAATCACTTTTTGTTGGCTAAAAGTGATTAATTTCATGGAGAAAATAAGCCACAAATGGGGGAAACTCGAGCTAAGAGAGAGAAGAGTGAAGTGGAATAAGTGAGCAAGGGTGGTAGGTGCGGCCGCACTTATCACTTTCCCAGGTTACCGCTGGCGGACGCTTCAGAGTGCCCGCCAGCGGTACTGAACGGAGCGCTGGCGTACTATTTCGTCAGCCCGCCAGCGGTACTGTCCCCATTTTTTCCCCAGCTGAGCTCAGCCGTGGCAACTACCGCTAGCGGGCCCTGTCTACCGTCCGCCAGCGGTACGTTTAATACCTCTGGCGGGCGCGTATTGTGCCCGCCCGCGGTATTTTGCCCCGCCTCGTCCCAGATTCCTGTTCCTATCGCTGGCGAGCTGTGCTGTTATCCGCCAGCGGAACGTCCAGAACCAGTGGCGGACAGGAAAAACCGCCCGCCAGCGGTCGTAGCGCTGGCGGACGAAGACGTTGTCCGCCAGCGGTACGCTGGTGGCTATAAGCCTTTACCTACTAGTGTCAAAATCGCAACTAAGATAATTATTGAACCAACAGCATAATGATACCAAGCCTCTTGATTAATGGCATATTTTGTAATCTTTTTAATCTTCAAGCGCATTGCATCCATCTTGATCTGGTGATCATCGACGACGTCGGCAAGCTTGAACTCCAATTTCATCTTTTCTTCTAGGCATTGGAGACGAAAATCTTCACTTCTTTTCAATTTTGCTTTCAAATCATTATTTTCTTTTTCAAATAAATTTAGCATCTCGACAAGAGGGTCGGTTGAAATTTCCGGTTCAACTACCTCCTAGGTAAAAATATCTATGTCAAGTTGGTCGGCATAATTGTCATAAACACGAAATGAAACAAATAGTTATAAAACTATACCAAAACCATGGCACTATACATATAAAAAACAATCATACAAGTAAGAAAATTATACAAGTAATAACTATGCATCCAAATCATACAACTAAGATTTTTTTAAAATAAAAGATAAAAACAAGAGGCTCACCGAGGTGGTGCCGGTGACGGGACGGCGCGGGCGATCGACGGCGGTGAGGACGGGGACTGGACGACACTAAAACCCACAAATCAAACTTTAATTTGAGTTCAAAATGCATATAAAACAAATGAACTCTCTAACTTAGGTATTTCATCAAACACCTAGCTAGCACTGCAAAAATGAAATGAGCTAAATTAGCAACGCCGGAAGAAAGGATGATGTTGCAAACCCTTGGATAGATGGGTGCCGCCAATCTTGACAAATGGTGGACGAAAAAAAGGATGAACTTGAGCTCGGAAGAGTAAACCGAGGTGAAAAATAGAGATGTGTTCGAGCAGGGAAAATGGAGAGCTGGCTCGGGGTGGAAGATGATATAGGGGACCCTTTAGTCCCGGTTCGTATCACGAACCGGTACTAAAGATGATACTAAAGATTAATGGCTGTTGGCATGTCTTAGTTATATGTGATTTCTGCCAAATTGCGGTTGGAGACATGTTATATGTGAATTTCTTATGTGAATGGAACAGGGGATGATTCCCTGGTTGTGACAATCTGTTAATTATTCTGTTTTGCTTCACAAAGTTGGACCCCCCGGAATTATACCCGGAGGCAACGTATATTATACCCGGAGGTAACGTATATTACGGCCGTAGGGCAATGCCGGACCCCACGGGTACCATGCGACGGCCAGCCATTATATACGTCGCTGATTAGTCACGATCATCGACGGGTGTTTCTGTTGGCCGTCTCTATATTGGAGACGGCTGATTCTCCCAGCCGTCTCAGGGACGAGCTCATTACAGCCGGTCCCAGTGAACCAGCTCTAATGGAGCATACATTAGAGACCCCGGCGCAGAGACGGACAGTTTAACCGGCTAAGATGACTCTCTGGGGCCGGCTATAATTTATGTTTATGTACTTGTGCGGGGACCTCGCTCGGCCAACGGCGGTCCGGCCGTCGCTTCCGCCGCCGTCGCCGTCCGTGACGCTTGGCCTCGGGCGCGGCCACCGCGGCGTGGATGCAGATGCAGCAGCAGCGTTGACCTCCTTTTTTTAATTTTTTTCTTTTGTATTTGCTGAGAAGATCTGACAGGTGGGCCTTGTCTAATTTTTGCAATATGGCACTCCTAATATTATAGCAGGGGGTTTTCTGAAAAGTTCCTGTCAAAACCGGATACCGTTTCCGGTTTGTGACCTAAATGTACCCGTAGTTGTGTGACAAAAAAAACCAGTTTTTCAGATGTGTGACTTGAGTGTACATACGCGACGAGATGTGTGACCGCTGGTGCAATTAACTCGAAAAAGATGGTAAAGTAAATGATGGCATGTTCACAATAATTGTTTTTTTATGTAGCAAAAGTGATCTTTCGTTAATTAAGAAAGAGAACAAAAAAAGTCGGAGGATAAGGCCTATAGACCTATGCAACTCCTGTAACTCAAGGGCTATGAGCACTCTACAAGTAAAAGACTACTCTCCCCTGATTAAATTCACCAAATACTTAGCACCAAGTGATGAGCGTGGTCAGCAGTCCAAACATGGTTTTGAACCACCAACCAAGTAAAGAATTTATACTTCGGTTGCCCAAATATAGCATATTCTTGCTGGAAGAAGCCCCCCAAAAAAGCTGCATGTTATAGGAGAAGTTAGCTAAGTAGAGGACTCCATCCTTGTCGCGGTGCAAGCATCCCCACTAATAGGAAACTGACTTTCTGTGGATCACTTTCTGTGGCGACATGCGCCACAGAAATGTCACCCCCCCCCCCCCCCCCCTGGATCACCATTTCAGTTCTTTAAACAAGACAAGAAAATGATAAAAATTTAAAAAATTAAAATCCTTTGACATGTAGTTTCGTTTTAGTGTCTAGTTGGTATAAAAATTTTGAAATATGAATTTTGACCTTTTTTGCAAAAAACAGAAGAAAAAAACTTTGCAGGGGCATAAATTTTGCATACAATGTCGAAAAAATGCGTTTAATATATCAAAAAAATCGTGAGAAAAAACCCCACTTTGTACAAACTCTTTAGGGTGGGTTGTAGTGCCTTTGGTAGGCCAAATGCGTCCTAGCAAAGTTCATTGTAGGCAACTAGGGAGTCCCTAATCAAAATCTAGGTAATGGGCTATGAAAAAGTAGTCATAAGACCAAAATGACATTTTATGTGGAAATTTGATAACTTTGGACGACACGGGAAGGGGTAGAAATGTAGCTACATATGATTACATCTGGTGTTCCCTTATACCCCTTTCAACTGGCGGCTCCGTCATTAGTGATTTGGTTAAGCTCCGTCAATTTTTTTCCAAGGACGACCTGAGGTGTGAGGTGTAGGAAGAGGTAGCGGCGCATGTGACAGCTGTAGCGTGAGATAGGTTGTTAGAAAGTATTCACCTTTTGAACATCCTTAGATAGGATGGTCAAACTTTCTACTATCTTATCGTCGAATTTGAAGATTATGATTTCCTATACATATCACCTTTCCTAATTCTAGGTGCATCAACATAGATACTTGTGTCACATAATTTTGCATTTCCCGATCTAACTTCTTTATTAGAAAATAGACTTAGACTAGTCACAATGGGAGTAACTTAGCTAGTAACATCACACATCTCAAGACCATTTTGCTTATGTGGCATATAGTTAATGATGAGAGAGCTGTTTGGAGTAACTTAGCTAGTTACCGTAACATCACACTTATCAAGACAAAATGAGTCTATAGTACAATAAATAAGATCTTATATGACACCACAATTATGTTACTCCACTGTGAAGGTGGTAACATAGACTAGTAACATCACCATGTTACTACTCTATGTTACTCCTCATTGTGACTAGTCTTACGAAGTACAATCAACTCTTGATTCGTTAGAGATCACCCCCTTCACACACGCTAAACAGTCAACTTTGACGGAGGCAGCCATCTCGAATCTGCCGCCCACCTCATTCTCCCTCTGGCCACACCTGGTTCCCCGCCGCTCTCGTTCCCTGTGCCATATGGGCCGCAGGTGCTTCGATGTGTAGTGGTCGATGGTTCATGCGTGCTCTCTACTATGTTGTGGCTTTCCTGCGACGTCGAGGAGGTACATGAGACACCGCCCATCGCACTACAGCCACTTCATGCTCTTTGCTATCCCAGCTGCGCCTTCAATGCGTCGTCTCAAGCATTTATGGTGGCCAATCCCTTTAGCTTGTCAAATCATTTCTGGTTTTTTTCTCCCCCTCAAGTTCATATGGAGTGTGGAAGAGAAGTTTGTGTACTACATTGTTTTCTGATGAATCCCAATCCGACATCATCATCCTGCAATACCATGTAGTTGCTGACTGATTTCTGTATACTAAGGTTGAACCATGTTTTCCCTTCGCTTCGTCCAAAACTGAAGTCCCAATATATAGAGGTCAGGTAAGTGATGTATCAATCATTGTCGAGTTCTCAAGAGGGCCATCATAACTAGCATTCGCCAACCAACTATGCCCCAAGTGACAGCGCGAAGCAGAGTCAATGCATCTAATATTCACATCCTTACTATCTCAATGTTAATGAGATAACAGGACATGCAAAGATGCATGGTCAAACATATTTCAAATATACACGCAAAGTTTACCGAAATTTCAGTTCTCCGAGCGCATCAACACGAACCCATGTTTTCGTCCACGTCATTTTATTGTCGGATAGCCTCTTCAAATAATTAGATGACATGTGCGATTTTGGGGGCTTCCCGATCTGTACTAGTGTACTACTCCCATCTCGACTCAGCAAATCGATACTACAACTACACCATTTAAACGTCCTACACCTGATTGCGCCCATCATCAGCACTCATTCGTGTCTCCCTCCATAAACGAGAGGACCTAATCGTCATTACTCGATCCTCATCTCCGGCTCCAAGCGAGCAATTGTCAGTTGCCACTCATGTTCCTCGTCTTCTTTGCGCCATGTATAGAATCTCTTCTGCTATACTAGCCCCGATGGGACAACAACAACAACATCCAAATCTTCAATTCAAATCAATTTCGAAAAGACGCAGAGGAACCATCACTATTACAGATCGGTCAAACGCACACGGTCGACTTTGGCCATCGCACACGAGTATAGCGCCCGTCGCTATACATGGGTGGGCGATAGGGGTGGAACATCGCACACGGCTGAACTAACCGTGTGCGATGAAGGGAACTTCGCAAACGGGCGTGTTAACTGGCACGTGTGCGATATGTACAAGATCGCAAACGGTTTGCTTTTGTTGAATCGTGTGCGTTCTATAGCATCACACACGGTTTATGATTTCGCGTTATGTGTCATTTACTTAGCTTCGCACACGGTTTTACTAAATGAATCGTCTGTGTATGTCGTCCAATCGCCCACGATTACCAAAACTTAACTGGGTGCAGTCATTACCATAATTCCATTATTTCATCCAAATGACAGTATAGCATATCCGAATCAATAATTCATTGAACATTTCATAGATATAAACAGTGTCATATCGCAATCACATAAATCATTGTACATTTTAGAACATATCAGTACATATACATTGGGACAGTAGGTTATACAAGTGAGAATGATCAACAAATAGAATAATCTTGGTTACGTCTTTGTCTCCGTGATGACCACTGTCTTCCCAAGACCCTGGCATTGGCACTTGTAGTCTTTAAATTTGTTTCGAGCCATCAGCATACTCTTTGCGTCACCAGCGTGATATTTTGGCCGCACTGTACAAAACACTCTTAACTAAAAAAGTGTCTTATGCAGTGGACCAAAAGATCATAGGTGCGACGGTTTGGAGGAGAAATTTTATGTGAGGGCAGCTTGTGGACTGCATTGTGTCATTGTGACTCATGTGTTCAAGTATAAAGAAACAAGTCAGTTCTATTGTTAGATAAATAAGTCATATAAAATAATGATGGATTTATTTATACTAACTCTTTTCAAAGCACAAAAGGGCCGTGCATGAGAGAGAAGCACTTAACCCCCTCTGTGAATGCCCTGCTATTTAGATAAGAGATGCCACTTCATGACACCGCACGCTTGATGAATTTCTAGCCACACGAAGTTAATGCGAAAGGGAGACGCCTTGATACTCTCGCTTCAGCACGAACTCCTTCGCCACTGGGCGGAAGCGCGGAAAGCCTTGAGCTGAAAGATAAACTCCACCGAAATGGAGTAAGATAAATGAGCTGTTGTTGAATGCCCAGTGTTAGAATATGAACATATAAAAATTGAGAACATAAAGACATAAAAGACTAAATAAGTGGACTCACCCTCAAGAGCAATCCTTAGCGGCGGGGGATGGTCGGAAAACCTTGAGCTAAAGGACAAGCTTCATCGAAATGGAGGTCGATGAATGAGTTGTTGTTGAATGCCCAGTGTTAGAATATGAACATAAAAAACTGAGAACATAAAGACACAAAAGACTAAATAAGTGGACTCACCCCCACTAGTACAGGAAAGGCTATCTGTGGCGCAACACTTTTGGCCTTCTGTGGCACATGGTGGGTGCGCCACAGATCGCTTGCCACTAAATTAGAATTCTGTGTTGCACGGGACCATGCGCCACAGAAAGGCACAGATTCTGTGGCACACCAAGTTTCGTGCGCCAAAGAAATATTTCAGTGGTGCATGCACCATCCATGCGCCACAGAATTACATGCGCCACAGAAAAACAGAAACATGCGCCACAGAATACTTTACAGGTATTTTCATTTTTGCTGTCTGCTGTATAAATATAGATATATTACAGGAAATACAGTTATATATACAGGATTTATACCGATATAATAGAAACAATAATATATTTAACACGGTATATGAAAACAGACACATTACTATGTCATCACATTACTTAGAGACCGAGATACATACATATAGTGAAAAGTGCCAAATTTTTACACAAGTCTTGATACAAAAGTTCATCATTTCACACATTACAAATGAAGTTCACCGCCTAAACTAGGATCAAATAGAGTACATCGGCGATGATGGTGAGCAAGAGCGGAGCACGATCATGGAGTCTTCTTCTTGAGCGGCCCGGGAACGGTTTATACATCTCCTTCGTCGTCCACGTCCTGGTGTCCTGCTGAGCCTCTAGGCGTTCTTCGATGTCCCTCTGCATAACCCTGGAGATGGATTGGGATATATATTGGTTAATAATATAAATAGAGTATGATTTATTCATCTAAGTGGATAAGTCTATAATAAAGAAGCACTTCTTGCGAGTGAGGCAAGGCTTTCTTTTATAATACATCCTACCTATGGCGCGGTGGAAGGACCCCCCTCTTGTGCTGACATCTTCGATGATGATTTGCGATAACTGCATCTGGATGCGATGGAAGTCTTCTCTAAGCTCAGAATCGGTGATTTCCCCCGCAGATTTGGTCCATTCTCGGAGACTAGATGGCATCCTTGTTTTCTCTGCATCCCGGACAAACCCTTTAATGTGATGGAGGACGTAGAAGGCCTCCTTCACGCTGCCAGGCTTCTGCTTGATGCAATGGAACTCGGTCCCATGCCTGAACCGGTGTTTGTTGTCATTTGTGAGACATTCCCCCTTCTTATCTTTTTCGAAGTGGCCTCCCTTTTGGGCGTAGCCCTCGAGAGCCTCATCGAGAACACCCTTTATTCTGGTGTAGTCTTTCTTCCTGCTCAAACTCCCCGAGTCGAAATAAGTGGCAATGGACCACCTCGGGCTTAGGACGATGAGTGTGCAGTACTTGTCCCTGGTCAACACAATTGAAACGGAATGTTGGAAAGGATCAACAACGGAAGAAATCTATAAGAAAGCATAAGATACGACGGCGGCGAGCGGATGTGTACTTACTCGGGAAAGAAAGGCACAAGAAGGCTGTTCTTCCTCTTGTTGGTCAGCATGAACCTCTGGAGGTACTCCGTGGCCATGGTCCGCGTCCTTGATCCTTCCACCAGCTGGCTGTCACGCATGTAGTAGGGATCCGCTACCGCGACGTACGGGGTATTATCTCTCCTGATCTTCATCGCCGTACTGAGCGCGTATAGGCGGACCAAGTTATAGTCCAGCCGTTTAGAGTGAAACAGATTGAAGACGTCCTCGAACGCTATGAAGAACAGATCCGCGGGGGCTTCATGGACGAAGTCCGAGTCCTTTGGCACCTGGGCCGTGAACACCGGGTAATTTGGATTCTCGTCTTTAAGAAGGAAGCCCTCTAGCGTCAAGATAGATTGATGCAAAGAGTGCATGGGTCCTTCTGCGAGGCGGAGCAGCTCCGGAGGCAGTATCGGTTTACCAGCTTCATGAACTCGGGTCAAGCCATCCGCACGGGGTGATACCATGTCTTCATGACCCCGGATAATCTTAGGAGCTGGCTGGCTCGCAGAGGCGCCTGCCTACTTCTCTTCCTGTGCTTCTTCTTCTTCATCATCTCTGGGGATGCTGGGGGTGCTAACCCCTCGCAAACCGTCCTCTTCAGTGTGCCAGGGCTGAAAACGTTAGCCGGTTTGTCTTGATCGCGGCCTCCGGAGGCGTGTCTTGAGATAAACCCTGGAAGGTCAGGCGCTGCGTGCATGTAGTGGGACGACCAGGTTGATCGCCGTGACCGCGGAAGGGTTCCTCATCCACAGGAGGCATGTACAAATCTTTGCAGGCGCCAGTGTTGAGGAAGCAATCGACGTCGACATTATCCTCATCATCGTCGTCGTTGCCAGCAAGTTGAGGTGCAACGTCTTTGGCTTTGGACGGCCGTTGCGGTACAGACGTTCCCAACAGTTTTTGGTGGCGGCTGGTGGTGGCGACGACCGCCGGTTCCTTCCGGGTGGTGGCGACGGCTGCTTGTGGCGCCGGTTCCTTCCCAACAGTTTTTGTGGCGGCTTCGAGGGCCGAACGATCGGGGGCCTCGAGGTGGCGCCGGTGGTGCGCCTCAACCCCTGAAGACCCTCCCCAAGACGAATCTGGGTCTTCGGCCATTCCATGAGCCACTTGACGCAATCTCCAAGGACCATGTGGTCCTCCTCGGCTCCCGGAGGTTGCATGGGGGGTCGATGTCACGAAACTCGGGCACTACCGTAGTCAACCTGACCTTCATCACGGCCTCGCTCATTTTAGTGTGGTGCATATCGCGGCTCAATGGTTGTACGACAGTGCCCTGAGCAACTTCCTTCAACTCGCCGCCGGCCCCCACCCTATGCAGGAGTATGCAAGGCATGTCCTGAGTCAACACATGTTGGGCATCATGAGATGGCAGTCATCAAAGGCATAGTTATAGAAGATGCGCGGACTAACTATTTAGTTTACCTTGGTGATGGCGTTGAGCTCGGCTAATGTCGAGACAAGGGCGCCGGTGCCGCGGCCGGCCTATCATTCACCGCCACCACCGGCAGCGCCTCGGTATCTCCGGCGGCCGGCCTATCATTCACCGCCGCCACCGGCAGCGCCTCGGTATCTTTCACGGTAGGGGGCGTCGGTGGGACCAAAAGGAGCGGCGGCTGCGCCGCGGTGTTGGGCAGCGGGGTCACCAGGTCCGGCGACACGTTATTGCTGGAGTTGCTGCCGGCGTAGCTGGGCACGTGTATCGGCCCCTGTCGACCTGCCGCATTCCAAGCAGCTAACCCCTCCATCAACCCAGGGGGTAAGATCGCCCGGAGCTTCTCCTCCACTAACTTGTCCACCGTGCTGGAGTCCACTTTTTCCTGCTCTAGTGACTCCACCTTCTTCCTTAGCTCCACAACCTCGGCTTTATCCCTAGTCGGCTTCCTCCTCTCCTTTCTCGTCTCGGCGTCCGTGCTGTAGTACTGGAGGAACTTCATGCTCGTACCAAAGCCGGACACACGGCCAGCTGACACGGCGGCGCCGACTTGTCCCTTTTCTTGTAAACGTTCGTCGCCCTGTTGAAAGTCGTGTCCCACGGCTCCGTCGACCCCTGGGACGACGGGCCGGCCTCAGCGTCAGCCTTCAACTCGTCCTCCTGCAGACAAAGGAAATTAAGGTGAACCCATGTAGAAATATGGCTTCGTTATCTAATTAGATCAACGCAATGAACTTTGAGATATCCGCGGTAATTAAATTCCTTACCAGCACTTTCTCGAATGCCCTCACATCGTCATCGTCGGTAACGAATTCCCCGTCGCCTTGTTCAGATAGTAGCGGGACCGGACAAAGTTCCTAACCTGCTCGTCCGTGATTTTATGCCACGGGTTTTCTTTTCCAGACGTGCAATCTCGGCATCCTCCTTGTCCCAAATGGGTTGTTTTCCTCGGTAACCGCCGCTTCCCAAACGGTGGTTACCTATGTTCAGGTCCCGCATTTCCTTCCCCCACTTGGTCCATTTTTTAGCCTCGTCAGATTTTATGGATAACTTGAATGCCTCGAACTCTTCTTTGTCGAGCATCGGCTCATCAATCTTCTTCTTCACCCGGGATTTCTAGCTGCTCAAGGCGGTGCTTATCTTCATGATGGCTAAAGTGTCCACCTTTTTGTTGAACGGCTCTGGGAACGTGTATCGTTGGTGAACCTTCTTGAGGAGGTTTTCACCAAAGGCTCATTGTCCTTGCTTCTGAGGTCCTTCATGTTGCTTGACACGCTTTCCCGGAGGATGCACCCTAGTTGCATGTCGTACCCTTTGGCAAGCTCCTTAGGCTCCACTGGTAGGCCACTTGGTGTGACCTCAGTGAACACGTCTGTGACGTTGGCGAGCGCTTGCGGTGTCCGATCCCTCCTTTGCTTCTTCTACTTCTGAGCGGTCGGGTTGCTGCCACCACCACCATCCGTGTGGTCGCCACCATCGGTGGTGGTGGTGTCATCCTCATGGTTGCCACTAGCAGCTCCATCGGTGGTTTTGGCGTCGTCCTCCCGACCCTCTTGCTCATCGTTGGCACGGTCACCACCACTAGCAGCTTCGGAGGCCTCCACCTCCTCCAACTCCTGGGACAGCTCCCAGAACGACTTGTTGGCATCTCTAGCTTCATCTTCGACGCTCATGTGGAGCTTAGAAGGGCCGGTCGACATGTTTGCACTGCATTAAAAAGAGGCAAAAAGTTAGTACAACAAATATAAGAAAAACATCACTTAATTTAGTACTAAGATACCCCGGCCCATGCATTAGTCGCAATACCCCATATGTTCTATTTTTAGCAAAGTCATGCTAAAATTCACGAAATTTTTTGGCATGACCTTTGCTAAAAAAGGGACATATGGAGTACCCGAATTTGCCGGAACGGAAGTTAATCGACGTTCCGACAATCTCAAGGGCCTCTCGGGGTACCTGCAAACATTTCACAAATCATATTGGCCGGCATCGCCGGCCGGCAACATCCACATACACGACACGATGATCGGTGCACAAACAACCACGACACGATGGTCGTGGTAGCACATAACACATGGTCCATCTTGTTTATACCTGCAAACACATGGTTCAACGTTGAACAAGGCTTTTCTTGGGTCAATATTTATACATAGAGACTATGGCCATCAGAGTCGGAAGTGCCTGGCAACTTGTCCTGTCTCTTTGTATTACAATATAGATAGATATATTAAGTTCGCACGGATTCTCGGTTCCGCAGCGCGCCACCGCAGCGGGGCACTGTTTTACTGTGCCCCGCTACAGGGTAACAGTGCCCTGCTGCGATCCGCGCCGTTCGCTGCCGATCGAACGTTCCACAGCGCACACCCGTGACATTTTTGCAGCAAACACCTCATATTTCCACAAATTAACCCGCAGTCCATCGCGGATCTGACGTTCCAGCCGCATGAGGGGCTTTTCCGTAATTTTGCAAAAACCCAGGGACTTCGATGAAAAAACCCGCAAAACTCACACTCTCTCCTCTCTCTCTCCTTCCCCGCGCGCGACCGGAGCTGCCGCCGCCGCCGCCGCACGTCCCGACGGTGCGCACCCTCCCGTCTAAATCGAAGCCTACCCGCGGCACTGCCTCACCTCCCTCTTCATCTTGTATATATATTAAGGACAAGAAGATTTAGGCCCCAGAGCGAGTCAGCGCGACGGGCACTGTAGTAGCTACAGTAGCCGCGAGTACTGTTCCCCGCTACAGTGCCCGCAGTACTGTAGCGAGTTTTTTTTTTTTGCAGATAAAAACACCGCATTTTTCGCGTCGACGAACAGATTCCATTCCCGTAATCGGTTTCGAATATTGTTCACTATAACTTCTTAATTTGTGATCCAAAATCGTCAACACATTCATAATTTTGTCAAATTCGTCGCGCTCAGTCATCCATTTGAATTTTCCTTTCACGCAAGTACTGTTCCCCGCTACAGTGCAGCGGTACTGTAGCACTTTTTTTTTTGCAGAAAAAAAACACCGCGTTTTTCGCGTCGACGAACAGATTGAATTCCCGTGATCGGTGTCGAAATTTGTTCACTCTAGCTTCTTAATTTGTGATCCAAAATCGTCAACACATTCAACGAATTTTGTCAAATTCGTCGCGCTCAGTCATCCGTTTGAATTTTCCTTTCACGAGCAGACGCATATCACCCTTCCAAACAACTCTCATGTTTTAGCCTTTTTATTTTGACAGACATATAGATATGCATTTCTACAGCGCTCACCATTTTTTGAAGTAAAACCCTCATGTTTTCCGAAAAAACATAAATCGGCTCTCCCGCACGCCGCTTTTTGTAGAAAAGATCTCGCATTTCCTACAAAAAGCTCCTTACCTTTCCAACATTTTAAAACTTTCTATTTTTTCCCTCTCTACTCATGAATCACGATTTCCAACAATTTTCTTTTACATATAAATGACAAAACATCCAAACTTTCCACACAAAAGTTGCACCAAAAAATAAATTGTGCACAACATAATGCAAATAGTCCAAAATTCAAAATGATACAGCCCTCTAGAATAAGACTTTTTGCATCAAAAGTCCCCGCACGCCGCTTTTTGTGGAAAAGACCTAGGATTTCCTACAAAAAGGCTCCTTACCTTTCTAACATTTTAGAAGTTTCTATTTTTTTTCACTCACTACTCATCAATCACGATTCTCAACAATTTTCTTTTCCATATAAATGACAAAATATCCGAACTTTCCACACAAAAGTTGCACCAAAAAATAAATTGTGCACAACATAATGCAAATATTCTAGAATTCAAAATAATACAAACAATATATTAAAATCTTCTAGATTTAACAAATTTTCAACCTTTCTCCACAAAAAATACACCAAAAAATAATTTGTGCACAAAAATAATGCACATAACATATAAAAAAATTCCAAAAATTACCACACAAAAGTTGCAAAATAAAAAAAACATTCTGCACATTTTACAGTTCAAGAAATTTCAAAATTTAAGAAAATTTCAAACCTTTCACACAAACTAACAAATACTTTTTTTTTTGTCACCACGGGTGCGGCGTGTCGCCGCACCGCAGTTACCTAGTAAAAAGATAATGGTGACCTTGTTCCCTAAATAGTTGGCTAAATCCAACCAATCACGGAGCATAGGCAGAGAGCACTGAAGCATGTCCATGTCTTTAGAATTACCACAAAAATAAATAGAGGCCACATAGATTCTGAAGTCTCAAGAAGCACAAACTTAAGCCAGATTAGACCATCTAAATCGTCTAGGAACAGCATGAAAAAAATTTAGATAGTGGCAGTAACGCATTCATTACTCAGCAATTGAACAACATCAACCGGCAGAGTATCTATTACGTCAGAATATTGCACACATAAGCACGTTGTTGTATTTACATGTATTGACAATCATTTGAGAAGTACGCTGTAGCAATTACATGTATTGACAAGACCTCAATAATAATAATAAACAGTTTTAAACATTCATGACACAACACTTTAGCAGCACACAGCAAGCATGTAACCATGTAAGACTAGCCACAATGGGGGTATCATAGGTGGTATCATGCATGCCATGTTGGCAAAAAGCTGACGTGTCACTGTAATTAATGATGAGAGAGCTGATAGTGGTATCATAGGAAGATACCATAACATAACGGATTCCAATGCAAGATAAGTCTACAATATAATAAATGCAGTAGTATATGATACAACACATATGTTACTACCCATTGTGGCACTAGTAACATAGACTAGTATCATATGCATGATACTACTATATGATACTCCCCATTGTGACTAGTCTAAGCACCATATTGTATCGACTTGTGCAATACTGATGTCTCTCGTACATTGGGAACAAACAAAGAATCCAAAGGTTTGTATGGAAGCACCAACCAACTCCTAGTCATCAGATGAAAAAATCAGAATTTATTTGTTAAGAGCCATCACAATGGGAATTCCCCAGCAACATAATTCATACAACAAAACAGTAGTTGAGAGCACAAACTTCATCCAGTTCACCTAGGCATTAACACAATCACCTAGTGTGCAGGAGAGGCATGGCAGGGGAGGGGAGGGTACAGGCTAGGGATCAGGGGAGGGGAGAGGCAGGGGAAGGGCAGCAACCTCGGGGAGGCTGGCGAGGGGCTGGAGGAGGGCGGGGTGGCGGGGCGGGTCGTGCGCGGCGGGGTGGCGGACGCGGTGGCGAGTTGGGGCGGCCGGCAGCGGCGAGTGGTGGCGGACGCGGTGGCGAGTCGCGGCGGTTGGCGCGGGCGTGGAAGAGAGAAAGGGACTTGGCAAATTTTGGAAGAAAGAGGCCGGGGCGGGGGCGGGCCCACATGTAAGTGGGGGCAAACAATTTCTGTGGCGCATCAGCGGAGAGATGCGCCACAGAAGTTTCTTATTCAGTGGCTCATCCCCTAGCAGATGTGCCACGGAATTCGGTGATTCTGTGGCGCATCCGCTGGGGGATGCGCCACATAATTTTTTGGCTAGAAGTGCTAAAAAGCACTACTAGCTGTTATGTGACAAGCACACCAGCATAGCCCAATGGTTCACACACACACAACTTGGGGCAGCCAGGTTCGAATCCTGGCTGTCTCACTTTTTTTTTCTTTAAAAAAATAATTTTGGTTAAATTTGAAGAAAGAACACTACATACATTTGTTATTTTTTTAATAAATTTTTTTTTTATATTTGAAGAAAGAACATACACACAGTTTAAAGAAAAGAATATACACACAATTGTTAGTAGACCATTATTTTATTCATGATATATATATATATATATATATATATAGGAAAATGGTTCTGTACTCTCATGTTCAATATACCACATAGGTGAATCATATATATATCTTTATCATTTTTAATATACTTCATTATTTAATAGTAGATGCCTCAAAGTGAGTTAGATGGAAATTTTCATTTGAATCTATATATTTTATATTATTTGCACATATACTACTTTTTGTACGAAATAAAGGTATATGAAAAAATTGAGGACTATGGTGATAATTCTTTTTCATACTTTTTGTATTGAGGTATCTTAGAATAATTAACGAGGTATATAAAAAATATAAAAAGGTATAATACCCTCATATGTGAGGTATATTGAGTATGGGAGTATGTACACCCTATATATATGCTTGTCTCACACACACACAAATTAATACACAAAAAAAGTCTTCTTCGTCCCGGTTCCGAGCTAGCTTCTCTTCTTTCCCTTCTTCGCGGTTGAATAATTTAGGCCGGGCACCTTGAGATTTCTTCGCGTGAACGGACAACCTTTAGTAGGTAGGGAGGTCTTCCTTCTTTCTTTACTAGTAGTAGGCATGTCGAAGTACTTGTCGAATTCCTTCTCGATCTTCGGATCGCTGTTCTTGTCCAAGTCTTCTTTGTTGGCGTCTCCTTCCATTACGATGATGCTCCTTTTTCCCCTTCTCACGACAACACGGCTAGGCTTTGACGGGTCGGTAATGAAGAAGCATTGCTCAACTTGGCTAGCGAGTACCCATGGCTCATTTTTTGTGGAGGCGTTCTTCGATTTGGTATCGGGTATTACCATGGTGGTGAAATACCGGCCTTTGACGACGTCCTTGGCCCATCTCATACGAAACATTGGCACCGACTCTCCACAGTAGTTGAGCTGCCATATCTCCTCGATCCTTCCGAAGAATCTTGACTTGACAGTAGCCTCGTCATCGCCGTTGGATAGCATAGTTACTCCTGAGTTTTGATATTCGTTATTCATGTCCTTTTTCTCAGTGCAGAATCTGAAACCGCTGATGTCGTACGACTGATAGGTCCTTACGTTGTGCCCGGGCCCTGTGATAAGGAGAATATGAGTTTTTCATCTTCCGTAGATGGCGTTATGCTCGCAGCTTGAACCAGTTGCCTTTTCCTGAACCAACGGGTGAAGCTGGAGTTGTGCTCTCTGGTTACGTCTCCCTTCTTCGTCGGCCGGCCCAGGTCGATGTAATTCTGCTCGATTAAGATTTTGTGCTCTTCCACCCAAGGTTCGATCAATTTTAAGTGTTGTAGCGCGACCCGGTGAGCCCTGTCGAAGTCGTCTTTTCGACCATGAATGCCGACAAAGAGTGAGCAGTAGCCCTCCCGGTGACCAAGTCCCTCGAGCCTGCCGAGGTGCGTCCTGGTGGGCAGACCAACATACTGGTTCTCGGTGCTTAGATAATTCTGGCAGAAGGAGATGCATGTAGCGCCCTGACCCGACTGCTATACAGTGATGCTGTGTGTTACCGGTTAAGCGACTACAACCGGAGGTTACGGGTTTACCAATCCCCGGCCAAAACCTTTGGCAGGCGTTGCTGGGTACACCTCACTCCAGACAACGCAACACCCCGATTGATGCCTCAACACAGGCACAACTATCAAAGCATAATAGTAAGATCAAGACTTGTGGAACAACTGGCACATCACAGACTCTACGACACGAAAACACATATAGTTCAACTCTTATACAGAGAAAGATAGCAAATGACAACCAGAGGTCACAGACCCAACATTACATCAAGCGGAAGCGAAATAGGTTGTTCTAAACAACAAGAACCAACATATGGCCTAAGAGGCCTACAGATAACATCACAACGCCAGCTGCTCCAGGATGTCCCAAGCTGCCACCTGGGAACCCCAGACTACTCGTCGACGTCCACAAAGAACCCACCTTCGAGGTCGGTGAAGTCCTCCTCTGAAACAAAAGCAAAAACGTTGAGTTCGACGAACTCGCAAGATTAGGAGCTAATATATGCTCGATGATTAGCTTTCAAGGTTTTAGGCTGTTTTGCATAAAGCTGGTTTTATTTATGAAAACATAACTCAAAGGCAACGACTATTCAGAGTATTTTCAAAAGAGGTAAGAAGTAACTCTTTCTTTCATCACCTTTCTCACCATCAACCACTGTACCTGTTCAACAAAGGCACCTCCCCGAATCACCCTCGGGGAAGCTCACCTTGCAATCGTGAAGTGGTACCTCTAGTACCCAAGTTTTAATCATTCCGTTAACGTTATTCTATGATCTCAGAATTCGTCACCAAGTCGTCCATAACCGCGGACACGGCTTTTCGAAAAGATTTATCCCTGCAGGGGTGTACAATGTGAAAGTCGCCAGGTTCCGCGAGGGACCTCCCAGCTTCTTATCCATGCGTACCGTCCGGCTCATTGCCTACACGTAGCTCTCTTCCGGGGAAAGCCGGCTGAGTGGGAAACGGTTACAACCTTTACCTTGTTGAGGACTAACCCAGGATCATCAGTGAGGACGGGACAAGTTCAGTGCTCCCAGCACCCTGCCCCGTGGCCACTCATTTTCCTAACACAACCATCCTCATCCCAGTCTTGGCCACCATCTTCACGCACACGCAAATGGAAGCTCAAACTAGAAGACCTTGGCTAGTCCCGCTCAAGTTAGTCGGTCGACGAGGGCTCCATATACCCCACGCATGGTTGCACGCTCAACTTGGCTCGTAGGCGAGAACTCGCATCTAGGCGGCGAGAACGAGACAACCCACCACATCCCATGTGGCCTCTCATCCCCACCTTCTTAGCATTTTATTATCCATCTCCGCAATTCTCCACCATCAACATCACTGTCACAAGTTAACACCTGTTTCCAGCATTCACCAGCCCTAGTACCACTAGGCATTTCACTAAGCATGGCTAAGCACTTGCATAACATAGTAAGTATTCCATGGCCAAAGATACAAACCTAGGGTAAATAGGAAGGTAAAACAGGTATTGGCAACAGGATTCTAATGCAACTAGTAGGATACTCTAATCCAGGCAAAGACATTTAGAACCGCATGCAATAATATAGTGGAGAAAATATATTTGCGGAAAATAGGATAAGATATGCTCAGAGGGGGGAATTACGCTTGCTTTGTTGAGCGGAGGAGTCAAACTGCTCGTCGGAGTAATGATGCTCAACTCCGAACTCGTGATCTACCGGTGAGCAAACAACACCGGAAAGCAAAAACAACAATCAACACATGGCAATTGGGCAATGCATACAAAGATGATGACATGACATTTTAGATGCACCCTAGAAGCATTGAACATGATCAACAAGTTAAATGGGGTCCCCAATATATTTCTTGCATTATTTGTAATAAACCCCATACTTAAACTTAGTGATTTTACATATTACTAGAGCACATTGTTGTAATTGTGATCAAGTATGCATGATGATGATGATTCTGGATAGTTCATGCTTTTCTGAACAATTTGGTACCCCACACGCAATTTTCTGATGCACCGATAAAAAGTTATTACATTTCGACTCCGGCTCTTTAAATTGGTGCTTTTATTAAATTATAATCGACGGTAATAAGAATCGATTCCTCGAACTCGAAAGAGAGGGAGGGATCGTGTGGTTCAACGAGGTTCGATGTCCCTAAAGCTCGAGAGGGGAGCGGGATCATGCGCAAAAAGGGAGACGAGGAACTACTCGCGAGATAAAACAGAACAGCACAACTAAAAAAAAACCCAGTCAGCCTCCCACCCGGCCTGGGCCGGCTGGCAGGCCGGCCTGGCAACCGAGGCCTCCGGCCTCCCGGTCGGTCTGGGCCGGCTGGTGGGCCGGCCACCTAACAAAGAGCCACGGCCTCCTGCCCGGCCTGGGCTGGCTGGGAGGCCGGGCAGCGCTGCGTGCGAGCTGGGCGAGCGTGCTTCTGCGGCGATGGAACTCAGGCGAGCAACGCGTCGGCTACGGCGAGGGAGAGCACGGGGGAAGGGCACGGTAAGGTTCAGCATCTCACCCTCTTCGCGTGGGCTTGCCCGGTGAGGATGGAGACGGCCGGAGAGCGGCGTATTGCGGCGGCGGAGCGGCGGACGGCCGCGGCGAAGAAGCGGACGACGACGACGATATAGGGCAGCGCGGCTCAATTCCTCTGGTAGGGACGACGAGCACGGCACGGCGGAGCTTCCTACACCCTTTGATTAGCTCGGGGGCTCCTCAGTCGCCGGCGATTCGGGGATGAAGCTCGGCGGCCATGGCGGCTTTGGGGAGCTCGGGGGAAGGAGGGTGGGGAGCGAGGCAAGCCGGTGCGGGGTGGGGAGCAGTGGCCTCGGGTGCGGCTCGACCTTAACGTGGTCCAGGAGGAGCGAGGGAGGGCACGGCGCGGTGCCTGGTTCGGCTGGAGCATGACCTCGGTCGCTACAGCGATGAGGAAGACGCTGTTTTTGCAAACAGGCCCCTGGCCAAATTTCTCCCATCACGGACGGGTCCCTGGACTATTACAAAGAGGTCCTTTTCTCTTTTATATTTAAAACAGCAACTTCCCTGATTTAATTTAAGCACCAAAATATTTTAGAAAATTCTGGGAAAAAAATCCAGTAGCCTCCCAATATGATAGAGGAGCACCACAAATTTTGGTGATCCAAAATAAATTGTTTTGCATGACTTTTATTCAACGGTTTCAAATATGGCATTTTGCTAAATTCAGATTGTTGCCCAATTGGAGAATTAGGACAATTGCAAAATATTGTTTTCAACCCTTGGAACTTCCTTGACAAATATAAGATGTCAAGATAAATTTGTTTTGCAAGCTTGAACACTTCCAGTGATTTGGGATTTGTTATTGCAAGTTTGGCATTTTGTTTTAAATGGTGCCAAAACCAATTGTTTTAGTTGTGTAGCAATTTAATATGGAATGCCATGATGCAATGCAACACAAAAAGCAAAAATTTTACTTGGGTTTTTAGGTTTCCGAACTTTGGGCTGTTACAACTCTACCCTCCTTACAGGAATCTCGTCCCGAGATTCTTAGAGTAGGAAAGAGGGAAAAGGTTACGATGGTACTACACGACTTCTCGCTTCAGGTGGCTTCTTTCTTGAAGAGGTTGATTGAGGGCATCATGAAGATCTTCATCGGCTTCGCTTCGAGGTCACTATGAACGTACACCATAGGAAAAGAAGGAAATCTCATCGGGAGGATGGATCTTGGTGAAGATACCTCGACCGAGTACCTCCTAGTAGAATCTTAAAAAGGGGATTTCAAGCATCCCGTGATTTGACAGTTATGAGACACGAGTGTTTAACGGGAGATTGATAAGAATTTCCAGTTGGTAGAAAACTGTTTACCAAAGATTCAGAATATGAACTTTGCACAAGGCCCAAAATTTCTGAGGGAGAGTGTCGAAACAAGCTTCCAACAGATGAGAGATAACTTGTATTAGTCGGCTTGAGTAGAACTTTCCTCACGGAGGAGCATTCAGATCACTGGAGAAGGATCGAAAAGCTAGATCGAGAAAACTTTAAAACCCCGGGAACGTTAGTATCGGGAAGAACTTCTTGATTTTCTAGACATCGGGAACAAGCTTCTTGAGGATCACCAACTATCGTTTCTGATGGAGATTTGGATCTGATCAGGTGTAGAGATACTTCAGACTCCACATATGAGTAGGGAATCTTCGCAAAGCATACCAACGGGTTACAATTGCTAGGACCCCAAGAGTTGGACTACGAGGTCGAACCCCAAAGGAGGAACGAGATTGCGGAACTCAAAGATTAGCAACTTGTCAGAAGACAGCTGCCCCACTTGATTTACTTGCAACGAGACACGATTTAGTCCTTGATGGGAAACACCATTCGCAGACAAAGAAGTTCTCAGACTTCCTCTCTTTCTGGAACAAGTCAATCAGTGGCTTGGATGCATAGATGCAATTCCCAAGTATAGGAGGTAAGAACATACTATTCCGAGAATATTCCACACATGCATGATCAAGTTGAGATAACTTCGAGGAACCAGACAATTCACTCAGATCCACGGCGACATCTTTCAGCACTTGCACGTGAACCAGGAAAAGTCACTTCTACTCCAGAACGCATACTTTGTGTAGGCACAAAGTTAGTTCCAACAATTTTCCAATGCTAACGCCCAATATCCAAATATAAATCTCCCTAAACATGGAGAAGATAGGAAGGTAGTTGATGGGCTCAACCACAAACTTATCCAGATACTCCAAGACGGTAGACTCATATCTCACCAGAACTAGGCATCAGTATTGGTCAGACTAACACATTTCAGGTCGGTCGGTCTGAGTTTGATTTGACGATAGCCCAATTCAAATCAAAGATTTGTAGGATAGCATAACCACAAGGAGATACCACCTAGCTTCAACACGGACAGATTAGACATGCCATTGAAAAGGAACTATATCGGGATAGAGCTCTTGTCTTTCGACTCTCCAAGTCGTTTAAGCTCAACCGAATAATTCTGGACATCCAGCACGATTTTCTTGGAGAAGGGAGTTGTTCAGAGAGCCAGCTTACTCATAAGCTGAACATCACGGTCAGGTGACAACCTGGCGATACTTCTGGAAAGACCTCCAGAATATCACGATCCACATATAGGATATCACGACATACCATTCCAAGAATCTTCTTCATTTGCATTATTGACTAGAATATCTCGATCCACCTCTAGGATATCATGACATACCGGTGGATCTTGAGTTCGAGAGAGGATCATGCCTTTCAAGGCACAACGAGGTGGTCTAGGGAGCTTTGGCACAATCTAGCTCTTTGACCGAGGGAGTGCATCAGAGCCAACTGACTTGGTAGCACTGTCAAACTCAGCTTATTGATTGGCTAACCACTCATGGTAGGAAGGACAAGGAATGTCCTTGGAATTTAGCACAGTAAGAACTGCGGAGAAATATCTGATGGAGGCAGCATTGCTCAGGTATTACCATTCTCGCGTAACAAGTCACTCGGAGAACGGAGGGTAACAAGTGTAAGAGTCTCACTTCATCAAGAATATCATGATACTTAGCATGATACTTTGATATCAAAGAGTGTGACACTCTAAGGTGTAGCAGAACAGAAGCTAAACAATGCCCTTCTTCTGCAGATTGCAATACTTCAACCTGGTCCGAGAAGTGGACAAGGTATTAGGGTCATTTCTCTAAACCAGACGAAGGGGAAAATCTTGACGGACCACAAGAGTAACTTGCATCGGAACATACCAACGCACGATAAAACTCTAATGTCCACAGACAGGCAGAGGTCGGAAAGCAGATCAGAGTAAGAAACATGCTCAGGAGAAATCCTAAGATGTGGAGGATGCACCGGTTATTACTCAATTGTGATAACCATGCCCAAAAAGGAGAGATGCAGCAGAGTCAAACAAAACTGTAGTACGAGTGTTGTTGATTCGTAGCTCACCCATAAGGACGCCGGGATCCTCTTCAGCTTCTTCAGCAGAGACGTGGTTCAGGCGACCACGCACAATAGGTCCAGCCTTGCCAGCTGGAGTGGCAGGGCTCGTGCAGGTGTTCCCGTGACCGGTGCCTTCTGGGGGCACTCCCTGCAGTAGTGGCCAGCTTGGCCACAAGTGTAGCACTTGAATCTTGGTGGAGCAGGCAGCATAGGACGATACCCACTCCGCCTACCCCAAGTGTCGAAGTAGTGGGGCAAGTGGTGGCATGCTGAGTAATCTTCTCATGGGCATCCTTTACTGCCTCCACTATGAACTCCATAGGTCAGTTAGCCGGGACATGATCATTTCCTTCGCATAGGTAGCAAGTGGCGCTAGCGGTTGGGCACTGGCCAAGTGGATGCGCGTTGAAACAGTGCGGGCAACTGCCGGGGCATTGACTCGCCTGATGTCCACCCATTCCGCACTGACTACATGCCTTTCCTTGTGGTAGTCCCCACTGGCTGGGGTACTTAAGGGGGCATTTCCAGGACGGATGTCCACGCTCCTTACAAGTGTCACACCTGTGCTTGTTTCTAGCTTTCTTGGGCAAATCTTTAGAGGTATGGGATTTCTGCCGAACAACGGGTGTCCAGTGGGTTCCGGGGGTGGCTTCGATTTGATGGCGCGGAGGACGTTGTGCCATTCTATAGATTTGACAAGGACGCAGTTAGTATCCACCTTGATAGGGTTGGGACATTAGCATTAGCGTACTCCAGTACTCAGACTAGGGACGATAATGCTTTGTGCAACAACGAACAAGGAACCAACAAGATGGGACTTGGGTCGAAGATCAGCATCATGCACCAGTAGCGTGAGATTCAAATGGCTAAGAAACCACGTGATTCAACCCACACTATCCGGCACAATCCGGGACCTTATGTTCAAGTCCTTGGGTTAAAACCCAAAGAAAGAAGCAAATGATTAGATTCGGTAGAACATCTGAGTTGATTTGGGATTGCAACGCAGCGGGAGCAACTGGACACATAACACTAAAGGTCGAACCCAACCCCGTTTCTAATCATTTTGAAGTAACAGACGAGGAGTAAAACCTTTAAATCAAATTGAGGTAAGATTGCTCCGAGATTAGAGAGTAACCAGATAAGGAGTAAAAAGAATCCTAAGATGGTTTTCACAACTCATTTTTAGGTTGAAAATATTTTCACAAACACTAGACTCAACATCGACCAGTAGAAGGGTTTCCTACAGGCAGTACTGCTCTGATACCAACTTGTAGCGCCCTGACCCGACTGCTATACAGTGATGCTGTGTGTTACCGGTTAAGCGACTACAACCGGAGGTTACGGGTTTACCAATCCCCGGCCAAAACCTTTGGCAGGCGTTGCTGGGTACACCTCACTCCAGACAACGCAACACCCCGATTGATGCCTCAACACAGGCACAACTATCAAAGCATAATAGTAAGATCAAGACTTGTGGAACAACTGGCACATCACAGACTCTACGACACGAAAACACATATAGTTCAACTCTTATACAGAGAAAGATAGCAAATGACAACCAGAGGTCACAGACCCAACATTACATCAAGCGGAAGCGAAATAGGTTGTTCTAAACAACAAGAACCAACATATGGCCTAAGAGGCCTACAGATAACATCACAACGCCAGCTGCTCCAGGATGTCCCAAGCTGCCACCTGGGAACCCCAGACTACTCGTCGACGTCCACAAAGAACCCACCTTCGAGGTCGGTGAAGTCCTCCTCTGAAACAAAAGCAAAAACGTTGAGTTCGACGAACTCGCAAGATTAGGAGCTAATATATGCTCGATGATTAGCTTTCAAGGTTTTAGGCTGTTTTGCATAAAGCTGGTTTTATTTATGAAAACATAACTCAAAGGCAACGACTATTCAGAGTATTTTCAAAAGAGGTAAGAAGTAACTCTTTCTTTCATCACCTTTCTCACCATCAACCACTGTACCTGTTCAACAAAGGCACCTCCCCGAATCACCCTCGGGGAAGCTCACCTTGCAATCGTGAAGTGGTACCTCTAGTACCCAAGTTTTAATCATTCCGTTAACGTTATTCTATGATCTCAGAATCCGTCACCAAGTCGTCCATAACCGCGGACACGGCTTTTCAAAAAGATTTATCCCTGCAGGGGTGTACAATGTGAAAGTCGCCAGGTTCCGTGAGGTACCTCCCAGCTTCTTATCCATGCGTACCGTCCGGCTCATTGCCTACACGTAGCTCTCTTCCGGGGAAAGCCGGCTGAGTGGAAACGGTTACAACCTTTACCTTGTTGAGGACTAACCCAGGATCATCAGTGAGGACGGGACAAGTTCAGTGCTCCCAGCACCCTGCCCCGTGGCCACTCATTTTCCTAACACAACCATCCTCATCCCAGTCTTGGCCACCATCTTCACGCACACACAAATGGAAGCTCAAACTAGAGGACCCTGGCTAGTCCCGCTCAAGTTAGTCGGTCGACGAGGGCTCCATATACCCCACGCATGGTTGCAAGCTCAACTTGGCTCGTAGGCGAGAACTCGCATCTAGGCGGCGAGAACAAGACAACCCACCACATCCCATGTGGCCTCTCATCCCCACCTTCTTAGCATTTTATTATCCATCTCCGCAATTCTCCACCATCAACATCACTGTCACAAGTTAACACCTGTTTCCAGCATTCACCAGCCCTAGTACCACTAGGCATTTCACTAAGCATGGCTAAGCACTTGCATAACATAGTAAGTATTCCATGGCCAAAGATACAAACCTAGGGTAAATAGGAAGGTAAAACAGGTATTGGCAACAGGATTCTAATGCAACTAGTAGGATACTCTAATCCAGGCAAAAGACATTTAGAACCGCATGCAATAATATAGTGGAGAAAATATATTTGCGGAAAATAGGATAAGATATGCTCAGAGGGGGGAATTACGCTTGCCTTGTTGAGCGGAGGAGTCAAACTGCTCGTCGGAGTAATGATGCTCAACTCCGAACTCGTGATCTACCGGTGAGAAAACAACACCGGAAAGCAAAAACAACAATCAACACATGGCAATTGGGCAATGCATACAAAGATGATGACATGACATTTTAGATGCACCCTAGAAGCATTGAACATGTTCAACAAGTTAAATGGGTCCCCAATATATTTCTTGCATTATTTGGAATAAACCCCATAATTAAACTTAGTGATTTTACTTATTACTAGAGCACATTGTTGTAATTGTGATCAAGTATGCATGATGATGATGATTCTGGATAGTTCATGCTTTTCTGAACAATTTGGTACCCCACACGCAATTTTCTGATGCACCGATAAAAAGTTATTACATTTCGACTCCGGCTCTTTAAATTGTGCTTTTATTAAATTATAATCGACGGTAATAAGAATCGATTCCTCGAACTCGAAAGAGAGGGAGGGATCGTGTGGTTCAACGAGGTTCGATGTCCCTAAAGCTCGAGAGGGGAGCGGGATCATGCGCAAAAAGGGAGACGAGGAACTACTCGCGAGATAAAACAGAACAGCACAACTAAAAAAAAAACCCAGTCAGCCTCCCACCCGGCCTGGGCCGGCTGGCAGGACGGCCTGGCAACCGAGGCCTCCGGCCTCCCGGTCGGTCTGGGCCGGCTGGTGGGCCGGCCACCTAACAGAGAGCAACGGCCTCCTGCCCGGCCTGGGCAGGCTGGGAGGCCGGGCAGCGCTGCGTGCGAGCTGGGCGAGCGTGCTTCTGCGGCGATGGAACTCCGGCGAGCAACGCATCGGCTACGGCGAGGGAGAACAAGGGGGAAGGGCACGGTAAGGTTCAGCATCTCACCCTCTTCGCGTGGGCTTGCCGGTGAGGATGGAGACGGCCGGAGAGCGGCGTATTGCGGCGGACGGCCGCGGCGAAGAAGCGGACGACGACGACGATATAGGGCAGCGCGGCTCGATTCCTCTGGCAGGGACGACGAGCACGGCACGGTGGAGCTTCCTGCACCCTTTGATTAGCTCGGGGGCTCCTCAGTCGCCGGCGATTCGGGGATGAAGCTCGGCGGCCATGGCGGCTTTGGGGAGCTCGGGGGAAGGAGGATGGGGAGCAAGGCAAGCAGGTGCGGGGTGGGGAGCAGTGGCCTCGGGTGCGGCTCGACCTTAACGTGGTCCAGGAGGAGCGAGGGAGGGCACGGCGCGGTGCCTGGTTCGGCTGGAGCGTGACCTCGGTCGCTACAGCGACGAGGAAGACGCTACAGCCAAATTTCTCCCATCACGGACGGGTCCCTGGACTATTACAAAGAGGTCCTTTTCTCTTTTATATTTAAAACAGCAACTTCCCTGATTTAATTTAAGCACCAAAATATTTTAGAAAATTCTGGGAAAAAAAATCCAGTAGCCTCCCAATATGATAGAGGAGCACCACAAATTTTGGTGATCCAAAATAAATTGTTTTGCATGACTTTTGTTCAACGGTTTCAAATATGGCATTTTGCTAAATTCAGATTGTTGCCCAATTGGAGAATTAGGACAATTGCAAAATATTGTTTTCAACCCTTGGAACTTCCTTGACAAATATAAGATGTCAAGATAAATTTGTTTTGCAAGCTTGAACACTTCCAGTGATTTGGGATTTGTTATTGCAAGTTTGGCATTTTGTTTTAAATGGTGCCAAAACCAATTGTTTTAGTTGTGTAGCAATTTAATATGGAATGCCATGATGCAATGCAACACAAAAAGCAAAAAATTTACTTGGGTTTTTAGGTTTCCGAACTTTGGGCTGTTACAATGCACTCGTAGGTTAGAAAGCCCTTAGCCATGCTTGCGTCTGGACGGGCCCTGTTGCGAACGTATCCTTTCATGACACCGTTCTGCCTTTCGATCGACATCATGTAGTGCAGGAACGTCGGCCTGAGCTGCCTGATGTCATCAACGACATGGAGAAGGAGATGCACGTAGATATCAAAAAATGCGGGCGGGAAGTAAATCTCGAGCTCGCATAGTATCACCACGATCTCTTCCTTGAGCCTGTCGAGCTGCCTCACGCCGATCGACTTCCTGTTGATGACGTCGAAAAAGTTACAAAGGCCAAGCAGCATATTACGGACGTGCTGGTCCATTATCCCTCGGATCGCAACGGGAAGTATCTGCGTCATCAGCACGTGACAATCGTGAGACTTCATCCCGCTGAACCTCTTCTTCGTTGCGTCCAGATATCTGTTTATCTTCCCCGCGTAACCGTGAGGAAATTTGACTCCTAGGAGGCACCTGAAAAACTACTCGAGCTCCTCCGGACTCATAGTGAAGGAAGCAGCGGGAAGCCCCACAGCGTTCTTCTTTACCCTTTTGCGGCGACCTTGAGTCCCTTCCGTCTGATCATCATCATCATCTCGTCATCACTATCGGGGGCCTGAAGATCTTTCCTGATGCCAAGCCATTTCAGATCGTATCTTGCTTTCGTCCCATCCTTGGTCCTATCCGACATGTTGGAAAGAGTGCCAAGCAGACTCTCGGTAACATTCTTCGTAATGTGCATTACATCGAGGCTATGGGGCTTGTGGAGGACCTTCCAGTACTCCAAGTCATGGAAAACAGACCTCGCTTTCCATACACCCAGCAGCGGATCTATCCTCGGTCGCTTCTTTCCCGACGCAGGGCACTCCTTCCAATTTTTCAAAAGCTCGTCGATTTCTGTGCCGCTCCTCGGGCGTGGGGCTCTTTCGAGCTCGTCTTTACCATTGAACAGGTAACCGCGTTTCCTCCACGGGTGATCCATGCGACGCCACCTTCGAGCCCCTGGGAACACGGTTTTCGAAGACCCGAGATCCCTTGGTAGCTGGAGATGCGGGGTCTCATCCATGCACTTGACACATGCGCAGAATCCGTGGCCTACCTGGGCCGATACATATGAGCAACCAGGATAGTCCTGCACCGTCGTTAGCAACGCGGCTCTCATATCGAAATAATCTCTAGTGTAGGCGTCCCACGTACGGGCTGGCATCTCCCACAACGTGGCTAACTCCTCTTTCAACAGCCCAAGATACAGATGTATGTCGATACCTGGTTGTTTCGGCCACTGAATGAGAATACTCATGTGTATGTACCTTTGCTTCGTGCACAGCCATGGGGGAAGGTTGTAAGGCCATACAAACACGGGCCAGGTGCTATGCGTGCTACTCTAGTTGCCGAACGGATTGAGTCCATCGGTGCTCATACCCAGCCTGACGTTCCTTGCGTCGCCCCCGAAATTTTCGAATGCGATGTCCAATGCTTCCCACAGGCTAGCGTCTGAAGGGTGTGTCAGGATCCTACCCTTCTCCGGATCTTCTTTGGGCTTCTCCCTTTTCGCGTGCCATTGCATGAGCTTTGCTTCCTTAGGGTCCACAAAATACCGCTGCAAACGGGGAGTGATAGGAAAGTACCATACAACTTTTCGAGGAACTTTCTTATTCGTACTCTTGTACCGTCCGTGGCCGCACACCGGACATGTGGTTCTGTCCTTGTACTCGCCCCGATAAATTGCGCAATCATTGATGCAGGCGTGGTATTTAACGTGCGGTAGGTCAAGAGGACACACGACTTTCTTGGCCTCCTCGATACTAGTTGGCAATGTGTTCCCCTCGGGAAGATGATCGTGCATGAATTGCATGTTCTTGTTGAAGCTCACATCGGTCCATTTGTTTTCCGCCTTCATCTCCAGAGCATCAAGCGTTACTTGCAAGCGCGTATCCTGCGGCCGGCACCCAGGATACAACGTAGTCTTCCCATCTATCTCCATTTGCGCCAGCTTGGCTTTCTCTCTGGCTACAGCTCTGGCGTTGCTCGTTTCCTTGAGGAGCAGTTCTTGAACATGAGCGTCCTGCAAGGCCGAAATTAGCGGGTATGCGTGTTCGCGTCTTCTCCACCACCATCTACTCCTTCATCATGAGCGTGTCCGTCGGCATCTCCTCATCATCATGATGATCTTGTCCGCCGGCATCTCCCTGGTCATGATGATCTTGTCCGCCGACATCTCCTTCGTCATCATAACCATGTCCGGGAGACTCTTCGTCTTCTCGCCCGCCCTCGTCTTCATGCGCACCATTTGCTGTCGGCGCCTGGTTGAAGCGTAGCATGAAACCGCGCCTGAGCAGGTGATCCTCCAATAGTCCGGAATCAGGGTCGATCCATCTCATGAGTTTGCATGTTCGACACGGACATCTTATCTGGTGCCTGTTGCACCGAATCATGTCCGCCTTCGCTTCTTCCTTGTATCTACTGATTCGACCGGAGCTCATCATGACGACCATGGTTGCCTACGTGGTATATATAGAGCATAAACGAGAGTATGTTAATTAGAACCACAACATGCACACACACACAGACACATGCATGGTCGTCGGAAAAATTCGGCATGACCTCTCCTAAAAGTAGGACATATGGGTAGTGCACAAATTTGCCGAAACGGAAATGAATCAACATTTCGGCAAACATCCATGCACCACGCCGGCGCAAGCAACAACATGCAAATATTCATGCACACCACACAAGCTTCATGTATAAACATCGTCTCGCCATCGTGCAAACCGCCCGCGCGCGACAAGCGCTTCACCTACAACAAACATCCATCCATACACACCGCCGGCCACACAAAACATGCATATGCATGTCTATCCAACAATACTCACCTAGTAGATTCGTTACCGAGACGTGATCGTGATCGATGAGAGAGTGTGTGGTGTTGGAGAGAAAATAGTGGAGAAAAAAAGATGTATTGGGAGAGGAGGAGAGTATATATGGAGACTCCCCAAGCCCTCACCAATTATCTATCAACCAAAGTAGGTTTAACTACAAAAAATAGAGAAAAGTATGGGCAAAATGGGATGGGAGGGAGGAGGAGGAAGACGAGCTGGGTGGGAGGAGGGAGAAGGTCACAATGGGGTGGTAGGTAGGGGATGACCTTTTGTAGATCTGGGAAACTATTTTTGTGGCGCATGAAATCCCATGCGCCACAGAAATAGCTCTTTCTGTGGCGCATGGGACTGCATGCGTCATAGAAATCAACATTTCTGTGGCGCATCTAGTCCCATGCGCCACAGAAAGTGCACCCACCCAATCATTGGGCGGGGCCCACCATATTTCTGTGGCGCATGAAAATCGATGCGCCGCAGAAATGTTGATTTCTGTGGCGCATCTAGTCCCATGCGCCACAGAAAAGGCACTGAGTTTTCTAATCCAACCGTTGGTGGTGGGGCCCACCATAATTCTATGGCGCACAGTTCTGGATGCGCCACAGAAAGTAGGTATTCAGTGGCGCACGGGCTGGCCATGCGCCACAGACTGTGGAGTAATTCTATGGCGCACCAGCCACGGTGCGCCATAGAATATTTTTTGTGGCGCATGGCTTTATTAGTGCGCCACAAAATGCCGTTCCATCTATAGCCCATTTCGTACTAGTGCCCTCAAGAGCAATCCTGAGTCGCACTCAAGAGGGACAGGGCAGAGCGATTCAGCCATATTCGGCCATGCACATCCCTGCACACCTCCCCTCTTCGTCCCCTCTTGGTTACGTCTTTGTTTCTATGTTATTAGCAGAAGCTAATAACATGAGCAAAGAGCGCAACCACAAATTCTTGTACAGTGACACAAAATAAGATCCCTATTATAAGAGTTTAGCTACTGTTAAATATGGAAGAACTTGAACATGCATTCAGCCCAACACAAGAACATGCATCCAGTCGGACAAAAAACAACTAATTAGGCAACAGTACACATGCATCCAGTCCACCACATCCTCCGGTGCAACACAATGAAATAAGCTGGAACTAAATATATCTAAACATATGGATCCGTTCTAATTTGTTAAACCAATGAAGCTACAAAGTACACATGTTCAACTAGCTAGAGCATGAATATTAAAACCGAACAGAAAAAGTAAGTAGATCCGGAGGATGAGAACATATAAAACTTGCTAACAGTGCTAATGAAACTAGATCAGTCATATAAAAACCAGTACCATGTGCGTGTGAGAGGTTACCTTTCTAAAGGGACGAGGATGAGGTCGAGGGCTAGCCGATGCACAACACGTGCGGCCTTCGACCCCAAAGTACGACGACGACGTCGCCACGGGGGAGGGCGAGGCCGAGCCTGGCTCGCCGGAGGTATCCAAGGCACCGTCGTCCATGGATTTGCACGTGAGACAGACATAATCTACAGAAATGTGGGAGAGATCTAGGTTTCCACACTCGACTAGGTGAGCAGGCGAGTTCCAAAAATGGAGTGGCGGCTGTCGAGTGAAGTGAGACCGGACGGGTGCTGCTGGTCCCAATTTATACAAGAGACAAAGTAGGATTCAGAATAAATGGGCCCAAAATGGGCCCAGTATTCACACACGCTTTACAGGCCACAAAACGTGTGCATTGTCCCCCATTCGCATACGGTTTTCTTTTTCCAATCGTCTGTGTACATATTCAGAGAATGCTACTTATATCTCTACTTTCGGACGGGTGCTGCTGGTACCAATTTATGCAAGAGACAAAGTAGGGTTCAGAATACATGGGCCCAAAATGGGACCAGTATTCACACACGCTTTACGGCCACAAAATGTGTGCATTGTCCCCATTCGCATACGGTTTTCTTATTCCAATCGTCTGTGTACATATTCAGTGAATGCTACTTATATCTCTAATTCATGCATCTCGATATACCTGAAAGTGCAATTACAACAGAGATTAGGATAACTAAAGTAGCTAAAGCATAAAGGAGATGATTTTCCTTGTCACGAACATATTTTCTTATTTTCTTCAACTTCAGCTTGGCCTCTTCAGCTTTTTTCTTGTTATCATGGCCAAGATCTGCGAGTTGCAGCTCCATCTTTATGTTCTCGTATTCGAGCCTCTTCGCTTTTTCTTCTGCTTTCTTTTTCTCCTCGACAGCGTGCAAGATCCTGTAACAGTGCGCTCATTTTGCCTTCCACAGACAGCTTAATATCGGCATGCATTTTGCAGTCGCAGCATCTGGGAACCTTCAAATAGAACGAATTGGAAGGAAATATAAATTACCCCGAGCATGAAGCAAATCGCAAGCTAGAAGCTACGCCCAAATTTACCTCATCCAAGTATGTGTCGCTGGTGATCTCCTCGATCTTGTAGATCATGGCGACGGCAGTTTCTGTGTGCTGCGAGAGGGGTGGGACGGACGACGAGGGATGGAGGACGGCAACGGCTAAAACTGGGGTAGCTGGCCAGCAACGGCTAGAAATCCGTATTTAAATGTAAAGGCACATATCGCACACAGTCTACTTTAACTAACCGTATACGAAGTTAGGCATAAATCGCACACGCTTACAGAAGAGTCAACCGTGGGCGATACTACCAACACAATTCATTCAGTTTTTCGGGTGATACTACTAGAGATTCCATTAATACTTCGAGGGATCTATTAAAATATTACAGCCCTTACATATGTACACAAAATGTATCAAATACTAACTAAATACACTAGATATTCTCCTCGTCAGTGTTTTTGTCGTCGGCGAAATAATCCACTTCGTCGTCGTCACCGTCGCTGAAAGGTGGCTTGCAAGACCCAGAGGACTCGGCATGGTCGGCCGAACCGCATCCGCAATTCATGGTTACACATCTACTCCCTCCGTTCGCAAAAGGATATCTCAACCTAGCCCAAATTTCTAGTACTGTGGAAGATCCGGAAGATGGCTCGCCGCGTGGAGCTTGAGTAGGGTGGAAACAAGGCTTAATTCCTTTGCAACCACAACGGGAGACTCATCCCTTGATCACGTTGTTTATTTCGTCACACCCTTTACCTTTTGTGTCCAGAAGAAATCACGCTTTAGTACTGTGGAAGATTTAAGGCAGCCTTGAAAAGAATCCCGGTGCATCCTAATCCTAACACATCTCACGCGGTTCAGTGGAACAGCCAGGGCAACCCATGTAGGTTACTTCTATACAATATCCTAGTACATGTCTCCGCTTGCTCTTAAATAGGAACACCATGTAGGTTACTTCCACATCATTCCTTCCGTCTAAATAAAAGGCCAGAGTGGTATGTTTGTTCCAGTCCTCTATTTTAAATAGCCGGCTATCACCCGGCTATAGCCCGGCTATAACCTTGCGAGAGGCTCCGCGCTACAGATAAGGTCTTCGTAGGCTATAAAGGTAATAGCGGCTAATAGCCCGGCTATAGGAATTTAGCCCCAATTTAGACCCTTAGCGGCTATATTCCCGCTCGTGGGATCCAAAAAAATTGGACCAAAATTTGTCCTGCTCAGGCCAAATTTGTCCCTCTCAGGCCAAATATGCTCAGGCCAGCTCACGCAAAATGTGCTAATATTTGGACAGAACTATGTTCTGAATTGTGTTACTTAATCTTGTAATATGTGGACAGAACTATGTCCAGAACATTTAATATGTTATGCATATGTGAATTATTGATATATATACAAATATATGCTGCCCAAATATGATTTTTCCCCATTATTTAGCAAAGCGGCTATAAGGTCATAGCTGCGCTATAACCCGGCTATAGCCTTTTGTAGCTTCTGAAATCGCCGGCGCTAAGCACAATAGCCCGCTATTTTAAACAGAGTTCCAGTCTTGTGCCCTTTTTTAGATAAAGAGTATATATTAATATCACGGAGATACTAATTACATCCAACCTCTGCAACAACGCAATAACCTAGGATATTACGGATGCACACAGCCGGAAAACAAAAAGAAGAAGAAACTAAAAAAGAAAAGTCCTGCTACAGAGTTACAGTCTTTGCAGCAGCAGCACAACCACCACCAAGACAACATCTGATATTCATGTTCTCCATAAGCAACGTCTTCAAGAAGGAAACGTGCACAAGCGCCACCGTCGCCCAATCGAAGATCTTGGGTTTTCACCCTGGAAATAGTCTTGTGCCCTTAACTTAGATCATTTATGTGTTGGCTGTGACGTCGTCCAGCAACCTTATGCACCTCCTCTAATTATTTAGTTGCTCACGATTAGCACACAATTCAAATTATGTTCTCAGACAGACCAACCCAAAGACAAGTGGAGCACAAACTGATGGAAACAATAGTTGCAACTGGAAGCGGCCTTTAGCATTTGAAAATGAACAGTATTTATATGCCAAATTAAAAGAAAATAGTGAGAGAACGAAACATAATTCTATTTTGATGGTATCCGTCTTTTAACCAGATGCCTATTAGGTGAATTATCTCCACATTGCTTGTGATGGGTTTAATAGGAACTATGACAAGTGGAAAGTTTTGGTCATATATATAAAGATCTTAAGGCCAACCTAATTGTGCTTTCATAGAAGCGGTTAAATTTCTCAACAGAGTTGGGAATCAAGCTGACAAGGAAAATTTTCAGAGACACATAACCCAAAAAAAAACGGTCTTTGCCTCTTGCCCATGTCGGTCACACCCTTTAAATCATGGCGGCACGACGCTGAACCATAACCCCGAGAAAAAGACAAAAACTAAAAATAACATCCCTGGTATTTAAGGTCTCTTCTATTTACTTTGCAGCTGATAGACCCCTCTTGATCCGTTGTGATCAATACTCGATAGTCAATTTGATTCCACAAAATCAACTGTATCCAAATAAATGTTCACGGATAACACTTTGTCAACACGTCCTTTGAATACGCCGAACTGTATACAAGGACAATTTACTACAAACAAGAAAATCTCCTTCGACTTTCAGGTTTTAGGCTACAAATGAAATGATAATTTATCTTGTCATCTGTAAGCTTTTACACCATCAGCAGGGTCACACATCATATAATCAAAATAAAGGAATAGAGCCATGAGTTCAAATTGTGCTTTACAGAATGGTAAACATTGTCAGACATTCTGAAGAAATTGGCTGAGGCACGCAGAGCAGCCGCATTTCTATGTTTCCTGATGCTTCTAATTCCTACAATGTGCTTTGTGACCTTTAACAACATTGCCAACTCCCCGCATGTTATATTTGTAAACTATGGTGTGTTGTGCTAGTAGAATTAAGAAATGATAAGAATAGAGTGGTATCTACAGGTTTATATGGACCCTCTTGTAGGCCTATGTGGCTAGATACATTTCCATTTCTGCTCTTTAAGACAAGAGTGCTATGGATTTGATGCGGTGTGCCACAAGCATGCCAGGATGTGGTTGTTGACGTATTGAAGTGTTGTGTGCTCATTAACGCAACTCTCTTATTTAACTGAACTTATCCAAGGAGTTCCAAAAATCTATTTCCTCTGCATGAGACTGAGACCCAAACAACAAAAAGAAATTGAATACACATGACGACAAGCAGTAACAATTTCGTCATTACGTCACCTATGCATGAGTTCAAAATATAACCAAGTCATCACGGTTTCCAAATTAAAAATAGAACCATTAAAGGTCAGGGAAGTCAAACCTACGATTTCAAATCTATCTAGAACAATCTATGTAGTTTTGTTGTGCCATCCTTTTTTTTATTTTGTTATGCGGTTGTGTGTCTTAAAAAATGTAGATGCTAGATGTGAATTCTTGTAGATTGTATCGACCTAATACTAACTTTAGAGGTTAAAAGAGCACCCTATATCAGAAATAAACCCTATTTAGATGGAACAAATATTAATGTGAGACGATGTTGGGAAAAAATCTAATATGGTCATTATTCTGTAACACTGGTGATATAGTGAGATTTGTATGCTTCCTAGCAACAGCTAAAAAGGGGGAGATAATTTGTTGAACTCGTTATGTGTTTCCTTAAACATATTTGGTAAACTGATGTTAGAAAATCAGCGTACATAAATATAAAAACTATCTCCCTTTGACGAGCCAAGGAAATCAAGATGACATATTAGCAAGTTTCATCTTTCCACCAGATTTAGATTAACACGAAAGTTCGACACAATACATTTTGCACCTAACAATATACTTTGTTGACCCATTACTGTCAACTTGTCTTAACAAGGGAGACACGGTGGGGGTCCGATGCAATAGTGCTTTTCATTTTGGCAAAGCAAGAGATGATCCTTAACAAGTTTGTCGATTTGTAATATTCCTTTATGTAACAGTTATGTAATTCGGGATGACCAAGTGCGAAGAAGCTAGTGATATTCCAAATCAAAGGAGATCCTCCAACATACTGCACCCTGCAATCTGGTCCATGACAAGTCGGCCCACCAGATGTTGGGTCCACATGTTCGTTGCCCACTTGCATGGTGCAGTACATCAAAGGACCTGTGTCCATAAAAACACTCCAATATTGTTGGATGGAAAATATTCGATTGGGCCCAATTAGGTCCTGAGAAGTCTGTTCGGCTTCGTCTTTCTGCGAACAGAATACGCAAGACCACGGTCAAGCACTGTTAAGTTTCCCGGTGCATCCCAGTCCTACACATGTCGATCACCATCGTATACTACCTTATTTATGTTATAATCGATAGCAAAGAAACGACGAAAAGCGGAACGTTCAAATCAAAGGGGACACGAGATTTTTAACGTGGAAAACCTCTCCAAACAAAGGAGAGGAAAAAACCACGGGCGCCAGCCAGCAACACTTCACTATATCGGGGTGAGGTTACAAATGCCGGGGATTTACACAATGCGACTTATCCCAACCGGCGGCTTACAAGCGCCGGGGATTTACACAATGCGACTTATCCCAACCGCGGCTTACAAGAGGAATATATGGTGGCATAAAACCCTAGGTCGGCTGCAGTCCGACCCAGAAACGATCCGTACCGTTCCGCTCTCCTTCGTCACAAGTTGGCCTTCATCAGTATAGAATTTGGATCATCATAAAACAACACTCCACCTTGAGACAAATTCCATCTTGTAGCATGAACGAGAACTTCACCCTGAAACAACAAAGAAAACACCTTCGGCGCCAAATAGCCTCTTGGGCTAGACAGTGATACCAACTAAGCCCGAGCAAAGCTCGAACTTAGTAACAGGAACTGGCTTTGTCATCATATCAGCAGGATTATCATGAGTACTTATCTTGCATACCTTCAGCTTACCTTTTGCAACAACATCACGCACATAATGGTATTTGACGTCAATGTGCTTTGTTCTCTCATGGAACATCTGATCCTTAGTAAGGTAAATAGCACTCTGACTATCACAAAACAGGTTAATGCAAGTATCATCTCCACAAAGCTCAGCAAACAAACCTTTCAGCCAAACCGATTCTTTACATGCTTCAGCAATAGCCATGTACTCTGCTTCAGTGGTAGACTGGGCAACAACAGATTGCAACGTTGCCCTCCAACTCACGGCACAACCACCAAGCGTGAACACATAACCTGTGAGGGATCTCCTCTTATCCAAATCGGCAGCAAAATCTGAATCCACATAGCCTACGAGTCCCTCATCAGTCTTGCCGAACTTGAGGCAAGCATTGGATGTGCCACGAAGGTACCTGAAAATCCACTGAACAGCCTTCCAATGTTCTTTACCAGGATTAGCCATATATCTACTAACCAAACTCATAGCATATGATAAATCTGGACGTGAGCAAACCATGGCATACATTAAAGAACCAACAGCACTAGAATATGGAACTCTAGACATGTACTCAAAATCCTCATCCGTACTAGGACATTGTTCAGCTGACAATTTAAAGTGAGGAGCAATAGGAGTACTAACAGACTTTGCATCATGCATGTTAAAACGATGAAGAACTTTCTTAATGTAATTTTGCTGACTAAGAAACAACAAACCAGAATTTCTGTCACGGGTAATCTCCATACCTAGAATTTTCTTAGCAGCACCAAGATCCTTCATCTCAAACTCGCTACTCAACTGTGACTTGAGAGCAGCGATATCTTTCTTGCTCTTGGCAGCAATCAACATATCATCAACATATAATAACAGGTATATAGGTGATCCATTAACAAACTTAATGTACACACAGCTATCAAATTCAGACCTCTTAAAGCCATGTGACAACATAAAAGAATCAAACCTTTTATACCACTGACGAGGAGATTGTTTCAAACCGTATAAGGACCTTTTCAACTTACACACAAGATCCTCCTTACCAGGCACTATGAACCCTTCTGGCTGGTCCATGTATATCTCCTCCTCCAACTCTCCATGCAGAAACGCAGTCTTTACATCTAACTGCTCAAGCTCAAGATCACGCATAGCAACAATACCAAAGAATGTACGAATTGAACTATGCTTAACAACTGGAGAGAAAACATCATTATAATCAACACCTGGAATTTGACTGAAGCCTTTTGCAACTAACCTTGCCTTAAACCTCGGAGGCTCGCTAGGAGATAAACCCTCCTTTCTCTTGAAGATCCACTTACAGCGGACTGCCTTCTTTTTCTTAGGCAAGCGCACAACTTCCCATGTGCCATTCTTATCGAGTGACTGCATCTCTTCTTGCATAGCAGCAAGCCACTTCTCGCGGTCACCGGAACCAATAGCTTCAGTATAGTGGACGGCTCATGTCCGTGCTCCACCTGTTCTGCACAACTCAGAGCATAATCAACAATGTTACACTCTTCAATTAAACGTGGTCGAGGACCACAATTCCTCCTGTTCCTACGAGCAGCAATAGACTGTTGTGGCTGCAAAACAGGGGGTGAGTTCTGAACATTATTATTATCAGAATCAGAAGAATCAGAATCATCAGAACCAGCAGAATCAGGATCAGAATCATCTGAAGTAGCAGCACCATCATTGTCAACAGTGACATTTTCCTTTTCAACAGAGTGCTCCACCTCGACACGAACCTGCTCCTCAGAAAAATCTGGCAAAACATCTGAGGACAACTTATCAAAGTACATAACAGATTCATTGAAAACAACACTCCTGCTCATAAATGCCTTGCTAGTTTCGGGATTCCATAACTTGTATCCTTTTACACCCGAACCATAACCAATGAACACACACTTAATAGCTCTCGGCTCTAACTTTCCATTATCAACATGAGCATAAGCAGTGCACCGAAAACTTTAAGCTGTGAATAATCAGCAGGAGAATCTGACCATACCTCAATGGGAGTTTTCTTGTCGAGGGGAATAGATGGTGACCTGTTTATCAAGTAGCAGGCGGTGGCAGCCGCCTCAGCCCAAAAACGCTTACTCATGCGAGCGTTGGAGATCATGCAGCGAGCCTTGGAGATGATGGTCCTGTTCATCCGCTCCGCTACACCATTCTGCTGAGGCGTGTACGGGATGGTGAGGTGCCTGACAATGCCTTCTTTCCTGCAATAATCATTAAAGGCATTCGAACAAAATTCGCCACCATTGTCAGTACGAAGTAATTTCACCTTCCTTTCTGTTTGCCTTTCAATCATAGCTTTCCACTCTTTAAAAGCAGCAAACGTATCATCCTTATTTTTCATGAAATAAGGCCAAACTCTTCTAGAGTAATCATCAATAATGGTAAGCATATAACGAGCACCACCATAAGAGGGCTTACGAGATGGCCCCCAAACATCAGCATGTACATAATCAAGTGTACCTTTGGTGGTGTGGACAGAAGCATTAAACTTAACTCTTGTGTGCTTACCGAAAATGCAGTGTTCACAGAACTGCATCTTACCCAAACTGCATCCTTGCAGCAAGTCTCTCTTGATCAATTCTGCCATACCAAGTTCACTCATATGTCCAAGACGCTTATGCCAAAGGTTAGTTTTACTAGCGTCATCATGAGAAACAGCAGCAACAGTACCAGATAACGTGCTACCTCTAAGAACATATAACTTAGCAGAATTCATATCACCAACCATAACAATGAGAGAACCTTTTGATACCTTTAGGAGTTTATTTCCTCCTTTGTACTTGTACCCGTCACAGTCAAGGGTACTGAGCGAGATCAAATTTCTTGCCATGGTTGGTATGTGTTTCACTCCCGTCAACGTGCGTGTCATACCGTCATGTGTCTTGACCTGAACGGAACCAACGCCAACAATGTTGCATTGCTGGTCGTTCCCCACACGCACGAAATCTCCAGTCTGCACTAACTCATAAGAACTGAACCAATCTTTGTTACAGCAAATATGAAAAGAACATGCAGTATCTAGAATCCATTCATCCTGACGAGAAACACATGCAGCTAAAACAGCTAGGCATTCGCCATCAGAACTACCATCAACAACAGAAGCCTCACCGGTATCATTACCTTCATTATTTTTCGGTTGGTAAGTACCTTTTCTTTTCTCCTTGTTCTGCAACTTCCAACAATCATCAATGACATGATTAGATTTCTTACAATACCTGCAGAACTTGTCTCGTCCTTTGGACTTTGAGCGACCTCTGTCACCCTTGCTCTTGTCTCTGTTGTTGTTGTGGTAGTGGTTATCTCGCTGCTCAGGCCTCCCTCGGACCTGCAAAGCATCGCCCTTGGAGGACGACGTCTCCTCTTTCTGTACCATACCTTTCATCTTTTCCCTGGCAAGCAGGGCCTCATATACTTCCGCGGTGGTTAGTTCATCACGGCTTAACAGTATGGTATCACGAAAATTTGCAAAGGAATTTGGCAGCGAGCATAGAAGTAAAAGTGCTAGATCTTCATCATCGTACTTTACCTCCATCGACACTAGGTCAGAAACGATCTCCTTAAAGATCGATAAGTGATTCATTACCGAACCACCTTCTTGCAACTTGTGCGTGAACAACTTCATCTTCACATGCATCTTGCTGGTGAGATCTTTGGACATGCAGATCGACTCCAGCTTAGCCCACAGTGCCGCTGCGGTTTTCTCCTGGAGTACTTCTTGCAGAATATCATTAGATAGATGAAGTTGAATAAGCGATAAAGCCTTACGGTCTTTCCGCTTCTCATCGGCGGTCCATGCCGCCGCATCCTTGTCGCCGAATTTCTCCAGCGCCTCGTCAAGATCATTGGACTGTGCGAGGATCGCACGCATCTTGACCTGCCACAGCGAAAATCTCGTCTTGTAGTCCAGCGCCGGTAGATCGAACTTCATCGATGCCATCCAAAACCCTAATCTGAAAACAGATCTGAAACAGGGCTCTGATACCACTTGTTAAACGATAGCAAAGAAACGACGAAGAGCGGAACGATCAAACCAAAGGGGACACGAGATTTTAACGTGGAAAACCTCTCCAAACAAAGGAGAGGAAAAAACCACGGGCGCCAGCCAGCAATACTTCACTATATCGGGTGAGGTTACAAACGCCGGGGTTTACACAATGGCTTACCCAACGGCGGCTTACAAGAGGAATATATGGTGGCATAAAACCCTAGGTCGGCTGCAGTCCGACCCGAAAATGATCCGTACCGTTCCGCTCTCCTTCGTCACAAGTTGGCCTTCATCAGTATAGAATTTGGATCATCATAAAACAACAATTTATTTTTACGGTAATAAAAACTACTGCTTAGTAATGTATCACTGCAATGGATGAAAGGTGTATGTAATCAGTACCTACAGGTGTATAAAAAGTTGTAAATGTCCTCTCGTCTCACATCCTCGCACCCTCGCACATCTCACTTGAGCTGATCTATTTAAAAGATGAATGCACACAGGTCTGGATAGCTTTATATAGGGGACTCGTATATTACCTGTCAGGACCGGTCATAAGATTTCGGGGCCAGGCGTAGAACTAAAACCAAGGGGCCAAATGGTACGGGGACACATATAAAATAACCAAATGGTACGGGGACCTATAAAATTGTTGAGGCCTCGTTCGGTTCATGGGAGAAGCGAGGGAATTTTGCAGGTTTTCATTCCTTTGGAAAGTTTTCCTATGGTAGCGTTCATTTCAAAGGAATAGTCTCACTGTTTCCTTAGGAAAGTTTTACTAGCCTGTACTTTTTACAGGAAACGAAACATCCACCAGGACCTCATGTTTTCGTGGAGGCCCGAGGCAAAGCTCTGCCGTTCAGTTAAATAAATAGGTCCCATGTTGCATGTATGAAGAGAGAGAGTATTCATGGAGAATAAACAATGATGATCATGCTTCATGGTTGCGATGAAATACTTTAACTGGATAAATAATTAGTCCTTTCCTTTGCAATGGAGAGTAGTACCGAACGCCCATGACTCTACTCTTTCCTTTACTTTGTACTAGAACTTGCAAGCGCATATAGCATGTGTACTTTTTTTTTGACACATCCAACTTCCACGTATATTCACCACCGAGCCACGTACACAGTACATAGAACAAATACAGAAAAGGAACAATACGTAGAGGATGAACCAGAGCTAGCACCAAGATCCGCGGCAACACCGGCGACGAAGAAGACGAAGACCGGCAACCACCACCTTACCAGAGCCTGGGCGAAATTTAGCCCTTGAAAGACGCCGCCGAAACCGTCCGCCGCGTCGCGGCGGACCTTGTGTCGATGAACGAGCGGGGCAGACGTCCCCCGGCCCTACCACGCCGCTTTGCTGCAGCCGTCATCGTCGTCGACACAGCCGGAGGCCACCGATCTTGTCCAGCTCCTCCCGAAACACATCTCCAGCGCCGCCGCACCACGGCCGCCGGAGAAGGGAGACCGCACACAGCAGATCCGAGGATCCGCGAGCACGGACAGGTCGGCCACCACGCGACGGAGCACCACCGGAGCTCCACCGCCGGAGGGAAGGTCGCCGACACCAAAACACCCACCAACCGCACCACCGCCTCCTCAGCGCCGCCGGCAGGAACCCGCTCACCCTACTCTATATACACGAAGAGGTCCGGGGATCCCCCACCCACCCGCCGCCGGAGCGGACGGGGGAGAGAGATCCCGCGGCCAGCGACGGCGAGAGTGCGGCGACCAGGCGGATCCAGAAATTTCGCCCTTCTCTACTGTAGCAGAGGAGGGGAGGGGAACATGTGCGTCTCCGCCATATAGCATGTGTACTTCGAACTCCTCTAGGACATGAAACCATAGATGCTTATACGACTGGTACACAGAACTCTTCTCATACATCGAACGGCAGATCAATAATATTTTCAGTGTTTCTCCCGACAGGGAAAATATAAGAGCAATGCATGTCGCCTATTTATAATATTGACAACATCCCCTTCAAATACTAAAGCTTACCAGCAATAAAACACAATCCCAAATCCAGCAGATAGACGACGGCAGCCTTCAGACGACCTACAAAAAAAAGGTAAAGAATTACACCGCGGCCATGTCAGTCAAAAACCAGAAAGAAAAGATACCACCTGTAGCTAATAAGGTAACCAAATCAAAATGAAAAAGATTAAATAGCTTTTTCTGGCAATGGACCAACAGTCACTGAAACAAAAAGTACATAACGATATTACACCCCATAGAGAGAACTAACTTTTTTTTGGCTCTTCAGCGACCATCTGCTATCCTTAAAGTCAATATTTTCTAAAAGTACCTGACACGAACAACTGCAGCCTTATCAGATAAAGAAAAGCTTCAACAACACAGTTACTGGTATATGCGACGGATTATCATCAATATCCCAAAAATGAATCCTTGCACATCCATGTCGTCCAAATTTTCCATTTTGGTTCACACTACATTTAGAGGATGCTTTCAGCTATACATAGTTCAAGACACAATATTTCAGCCATGACTTTAAAAAAAGCATATGAAGAACACATGAATAATAGACAAACAGAGAGTTTAACCTCTGTATTAAGGTCTCTAGGAATAAAGTCAAAGGGGACTCCTTCCTGCTAAAACCAAGCACTTTGGAACTGAACCTGAAACGATTAAGAAATTAAAATCCATAGAGAACAAAGCAAAGTAAACCTTAAATTAGTACTTCCAGACAAGATCTAATTGGAATCTAATAATCCTAGCATGCAAATCCATAGTACCGTGCTCCCACTGAGGCAAGCATCACTGAAATTAAATTCGCTGAAACCGTTTCTAAGAAAGGAATTGCCAATCAAGCAAGGATCAAAGAGGCAGACCCGAGAGTCAGAATATAAACAACATCGGCGCCTATGAACTGGGAGGCTGAGAGCTGAGATGAATGAGAAAGCAGCAGAGCACCACGACACCGCAGTAGCAGCTCCGCCTTTGCCGCTCAGTTCGAATGCACCACTCGTACTCAACAGGACCTTTTCTTTTCTCCGTAGTTTCTACTGGGAACAGACTATCATCCACAATTTCAACTATTGAAATGCACAAAATGTTTTTGTCCTGCTTTTTTGCCATACCTGAAATACGTACGCAAACATTGCTGAACAAGAATTAATAGCTGCAAACACAGCCGATTGGCCATGCCCAGAACTGTCAGATCGGGAATCACAAGAGCTAGGGTTAGGATTTTACTTGCTCAGACCTGGCCAGACCTCATCCCCGCAGCACTTGGCCAGACCCTGACCAGACCTCATCCCCGCCGTCCCAGATCTACCGGTCCCCGCCGCCCGAATCCCAGACGACCTCGTCCCTCCCGGATCTCACCCGCAGCGGCGAAAAGTGCTCCTCCTGTTGAGCACGAAGGAGAACGCAACGACGGCCCACCTGCTGAACGCCGGAAAGAAGGGATTGAGGGGCAGCGGATCGACAATAAAACCTTGCTGAAGTCGCAACCGAGTGCGTACCAGGAAGCGCGACGCCTGCGGCGGCTCGCGTACCGGGAGGCGCGATGACCTCGGCGGCTCGCGTACCGGAAGGCGCGACGGCATGGTGGAGACCAGGGCGGCGGCTCCCGCGACCCCGCCGTCCTCCTCGCTGCCTCCCCGCGCGCGGACGCTGCCGCCATGCGGTCAGAGTGGAGAAGCGGGTCGCGCCGTGGACGCGAGCCGCCCTAGCGCGACAGCGGCGAGCGCGCGGCGCAAGGACGAGGGCGCGAGGGGCGGCGGTCGCCGGGGAGGGAGGCGGGGTAGGAGAGGCGGCGGATTGGGGGAGAGGAGGCGGGGATTGGGCGAGGGGGTTGGCGGCGTGGGCTCGGGCGGGGATTGGGGAGAGGGAGACGCGAGGGGATTGGGAGGGAAGAAGCAGAGAAGAAGAGAGCAAATCGCCGGCAAGAGTGAGGAAATGGGGAAAGTGCGAGGTCGGAGACGAGTGAGCACGCACGAGAGAGAAGGAGACTGCGGCGCTGTCTACCGGGCGGAAAAGCGAGGGCGACGCGGGCGACGTGCTCGCGTGGGCCCGGGCCGGTGAAGACCCGACATGTCATGGACCTAACGGGTCCGCCAGCGAGTGAAAATCGCAAAAACGGACGATCCAACGGCCGTGAATCAATGGACGGTGGAAATGAATGGCCAGGATAGTCTGCCCCGATGAATAGTACACGGCTGAGGACACGCCCTGGATGTGGTTGATGTTTGTAGGTTTAATTCCTCCGGTTTGGTCTGCTGCCTTTCCCTATTCCTTTGGAGTTTTCTGTTCCTACGTTTTCTGTTCCTGCATACCGAACAGAGCCTTAGGGATTGAGCTTGGAAAGAGCAATACGGAAGCCATCCCACTAAACTCGCCCCATTGAAAAGTTAAGAAGATAAAAGCTCACTGCGAGAACTATTTGCAAATAATAAAAATTGTTCTAAACTGAGAACCTTGCCCCTCACACCGCTATGAAAACATTATCGTCACGCCGCGTTTGTCGATCGCCTAAAAGAAAAGGAATTCGGAAGTAGAGAGAGGACGCTTTCTTAGCTTGGAAAACATTTCTCCCACGATAATTTGCACGCATTTTAGTCGTAGAAATAAGAAATAGCAGAAGAAAGGAGATTAGTGAACCACCGAAGAGCCAAATGATAATCAGATCAAATTATTCGAGTATTACATGAAGCCCTTGGGCCATTGACAAATAGTGTTGCACTGTCGCTGGCCCACAGGGGGTACACAGAAGCATAACCCGGGTGGGATTGGGGTGCGATACATGTGCTCACTGATGTAGCTCTTACAGAGTACTTGATTACATGGAGTTATAGAAATAGTTTGCTATGTTAGTATGTATAATCACATATAAAAAGCCCAAGGTGAGCATGAGAAATGTGCCAATGAGCTAAAGACAGCCAGAAACAATTTCACCATTCAGGCGCAAAGATGAACTACCCATGAGCAGGTCCATAGACCAAGTTAACAAGATTTACAACGCTGAATCGACGTACTTAATTCCGATATGATTTTACATTAGAACTAGATTCTTACACAAACCAACAAAAACATATGTTCAGAACAGGGCCAAAATCCAGTGATTTTTTAATATGGAACATGTTTCTCACTTCCTCTACTTAATATGATCACCAAAATTTCTCATCTACAAGGTCTCTGGACTCCCCCCCCCCCCCCCCCCCCCCCCCCCCCCACACACTTCGTAGATCGGCGATTTGGTGAAGCAAAACATCACATGGGAGCTGGAAAGAATTTTTCCGTACAACAAATCCAGTGCTAACTAGCTCTGAGAACTCGATCAGCACTGCTAATTCTCCCGATGCTTCCTAATCCTACAAGGTCTTGTGTGAGCTTCGGCGGCAATGTGAACATCCATGTTCTTGCAATTTACAAACATAGTGTATTATGCTGGCGGCACTAAAACACTGTGGCATTTATATTGACATGTCATATGCATTGGAGCCCACATCTTCAAATAAGAGGAGCCATGTGCTGGAGTCATGGGGTGCGACCAACACGCTACAATAATGTTGTGTTGGGTAACACATGGGCATTCAAGTACGTGAGTGTTGTGTGGTCATTGAAATATCTGATTCAAGGAGTTACTCAGAAAGTTCTTTATCAGACACACTCTATAGGCCCCGAAGCATGAACAAATGTGTGAATAAGCATAAGAGAAAGCTAGCAGCAAATTCTCAGCATTCAGACATGAATATGATCTAGAAGAAATAGGACCTTAGACCAAATGATAGAAGGCTCAAAGCTCAACACCGGAATAAATAGAACTAGCTACAGGAATTCAAATCTACTGCCACCAACTTATGAAGAACAAAAGGCAGAAGTGAAAATTCAAAATTCGACCCAAAGATTCAGATGTTAGTTTCGGGGCAAATTTTGGGATAAAGTAATTCATTCCTCCCGTTTCGAAGTTAAATGCTAATGGTAAAATACAGAAATTCCACGAGAAAGTTACGTGAAACGGCATAATTTTCACACACAAGTTTGAAAACAAATCGCATCTTCAGATCAATGCGCAAAAGAGAGCATATGAGGGACTTAAGACAAAACCAAAAACAAATACACAGAGGATCAAATTAGCAGTTAGGTGTGTGTACAAGTTGCCTATTTCCCTAATGGCTTGGATCTACCCAGTTGCACTTACATTGCTTCTTAATACTTTCCGGTAAACAACATATGGGTGCATGATCTCGATGATTTTTTCTTTGTCAAAAAAAAGTATATAGTATATATTTACATATCCAATGATCACCCAAAGATTTGATCCCGTGTTCAAAAGTTATGCTTCTTTCCTCCAAATGGTCATCCAAATTACCCTGAAATGGCCATGCGCCTAGCGTTTTATTGAGTTGAACGGGACAAACAAGAGATCGGGAGAATGGTGCAAGGCAGATTTGCTTTCAAGCAAAGAGAGTTACCTCATGTACTATTGAGTCGGAATTATCCTGATAAGCTCAATGTCAAACAGGAGAGTTTTATCTATTAATCCTTGATTCCTTAGTACGAAATCTAGAGCTCTTTGTCCCTACAATAAAAAGAAATGTTTATGTGATCCAAGCATAAATAATACCTATTGTGTATTTTCAGAACAATAAATTACCGAGAATGTTGTTGGTTTTGGGCCTAACTTGTTCAAGTCATTGTCTGGGTATCCAATATCCGGTGGTACTATTATCCTGAAGTGTGTGAGCATCGAAAATACATTTACAAGATGTGTTAATACATTTAAAATTTGTGGTTACAAAACACGTGGGATTCACCTTCTAACTCCACCTGGATGCATGCCTTTCATAGCCTCTTCAAAAGCTGGTATTACCTAATTCATGTTCTGCTATTTGTCAGAAAGTAACCAAGAAACAAATACTAGCTTCAGAATATGAAGTGGAACAAACATGGAAATATCTAAATATAATTAAGGGTGTGAAAAAAATTCAATGAACATTATATACCATAATACCTAGTACAAATGTAAGCGAACTAATCCCTCAAATTCTACAGAAGTTGTCATTTTGCGCATAGACAAAGTCACTTTAAAAAGACTGACTACAAATATCTCAGAAAGTGTTTAGATTGGATAAATCATGCAATATGTACAGATATGCCTAATTTAGCAATATATAATTTTGTGATATTTTACAAATATATTACTAGAGAAGTTAGTTATCAAAGTAGTTTGTTGGATACGATGTTGATATCCAAAACCGACAACTATTAGGGAAACAGAGGGAAGGAAGAGTAGTTGAGTACTTGAGTGGTATGCACTGCCTAATTAGTAAATTACCTGTCCTGATCCAATCTTAAACTTGAAGAATTCTTTATCACCACCCTGCAATGAAATGCAAAAAGGGGCTATTGGTCGAACTGAAGGAATACGTCAGCCTTTACATACACAAATATCTACGCCATCGAAGCTGAGAACTTTTTTTTCCAATACAGGGACCATTTGTACCTCAAAAGAACCACCTTTGGTCTTGTTTCGGGTTTCAAAATGCGACCATAGTATCCAATTGTGTATCCATCCCAATCAACCTGATACGCATTCACAAACCCAAGTCAATATAATAGTTGGCACACCTGAACAAATGACACTGGAGAACATCATGTAAAATTATCTACAGTTCTATAAAAATATGTGATGCCATTTTGGCATACTCACGAAAAAAATTAGATACAGTCCAATGCAAAATATGATGCTTGTAACTCACCACTACTGTATCACCCTTCTTTGGGGATGGGCCATCTCCATCCCGCAAGTCCTGTAATTTCTCATCAGAATTGTGAACCCGAATTTGAACATGTGAGCATTATGTACAAATCATTGAATGGCACTGCTACCACCTTGTACTGGAGGCCTGATTCTGTTTCAGTGTAATCTGGATAACTCATTTTCGTCTTCCCGTAATCCTTCCCACGAAGCGCTGGCACTAAACTCATAATATCAACATTAAGGCATTATTGCATATTTTAGTTAAGAATGGTTGTATACTTAAACACAGGCTGATTTGGCATAAGTTTGTCATATTAATATATATCACCCCTCCCCCCAGGCATTATTGCATATTTTAGTTAACAATGGTTGTATACTTAAACACAGGCTGATTTGGCATATTGATTTATATGTTGAATGATTTTTGTCTTGTACAAAGAGACCTACGGACAAAAATAACTTCAAAATACGACCATTTTAGTCTAAGGACTAGCATCTTTTGATTTTCAATAATGTCAAAATTGCAGATTTCAACCCAGCTTTATGTCCGATAAGCATAAATGGTACCTGATACGTACATGTTTACAAAAAAGTCTAGTTGGTTCAAAGCATATGTGTTACAGTAAAGAAGAACCTGTCTATTTTCAAATGTGGTGACATTGACTGAACACTCACTATCAGTAAACTGAGCGTTGGCTGCACCATTCTCCAGACTGTACTGAAAGGAGCCAATGGTTATAGTAATTGCAGGAATCAATAGTAGTCTCCTTCTTTCTACCATACGACCTGTACACAAGTAGTGAACGAAGGGATTAAACCAAGATACTTTGTCCATTAAAATAGACATGGTTATCTGGAAATGAATATACAGTCTTCGGAACGCAAAACATGCATTCAAAATTAAGATCTTTCAATGATAAATTCCCAAGGGAGAAAGTTATTCTGACTGGGAGTGGCTTTCCTGTCGTGTTTCATCTTTAGCTGCTAGAGGTCAAGCCTCCAACCAAGACCAGAAGGTGCCACAATGATCGGTACTAGCTTATGACAACACCAAGGATACTGTTCCGTTTATCCTTTTCCCCTGCTGATTACTTGTCATAAGAATGCCAGATTTACACGATGTACACCTATGTTTCTTAGAGATACCATTTGATTTCACATAATTTGGATGACGACTCGGTATAAGGCCCTGGCCTGTTTTATTCTGAGATTTCCAACAAAAGCAAATGTAATAGGTGCCCTCATTCCAAAATACAGCAAGTGAATTCCTAGACGTTAGAAATTTTGTATTTCAACCTTCAGATCAGACAAGCTACATTCAACTTACGAATCTCACTACCTCAATCAATTATCACATCTTCTACAGATATATCACAGTCCTTGACAGTAGACAAGCATGCACTCAACGCGTGGATATGCATTCAGTCCGACCACCCATTCATTTCATATAGAGATAAACTGACACTAGTAGAGGATCTCAAATAGGATCGACATGAACAGGCATATACTGCGCACGCATCAGTAATTCCTCAACTATCAGGACGGACAGAAAAAACACACTTAGAACAATCAATCTAAGCACAAATAAGAGAACTTGGAACAATCCATCCAAGCGAAGCTGGAGCTGCTTACCATGGCAACAAGAGATGACCCGAGTATGGTGACGGCGGCCGGGTGGAGAGGAGAACTCGAAGGTGGAGCGGGCAGGTCCTGTTCGCTGGATAGTACGCTTCGAGACGGACGGGGGAGACGCCGGATGGAGAAGGGAGGTCGCCTGCCGGCGAGGCGCCGGGAGGCTGGGACGGCACGCCGGGGATGACATGGGGACGGACGAAGATGAGCCACAGGTTCGAGCTGGATAACAGGAGGGTGGCTCCTACAAGAAACCATTTGGAGCTTTGCTTGCACCGCGCACATCCGTCCGTCCGTCTGTTGACGAAGACTTCTCTCCTATTAAAAGAAAATTTTCGTTCCTCGTACGTCGTTTCTTTCGTCCGCGTCATGCAGCACCCAATTTTTATTAGTGTTCGGCGTTAATTACGCTCGGTTGTTATTTCGCCCGATTTGTTTCCGCGTTGACTTCCCCTCAACCCTGTGCCCATTGCGCTCCTGCTTCATTCCCTCTGGCGGCCGGTGCTCCCTCTTCTCCATCCGCCTCCACGGTCTCGTCCGGTTCCTCAACTCTTCGCCCTCAACCAACCCTTCCTCCCCACCGAGGTCGGCCTTGCCGAGGCCGTGTATACCGGCGCGACGCCGTTGCCGCCATAGCCCGCCCCAATGCCGGCCTGCCGCCTTCTGTGCCGAGAGCAAAGCGCCAATGCCAATGATTGGCGGCCAATCCCTGGACGCTGCAATCAAGGTCGAGGTGGAGGCTCTGTTCGCGGTGCCGGCCGAGCTGCACCGCACGGCGAGCTGGTGGGCAACGCCTGCGGGGTGCTTGGTGCAGTGGTGGAGGTGGATGCGCTCCAGCGCCTGTAGGATGTGACGGGTGAGGTCACTGTTAATTTTCAGATTTGTCCTCTTCCTGTACTTCTAATGATGATCCATACACTTCATTTTCAGATTTGTACAAATGTGTTAATATGCACATGACATTCCCCTTAGTCATATATCACCAAATCTACTATTTCAAGTATATTATTCACACCCTGAAACTTTGTACCAAACTTTTGAAGGATTGAGCTATTCGATGGAGTGGGTGGTTTAGTTGTAGGATCGATACAAAAGGTTGACAACAATGGATCAGATGTTGAGTTATTAGAAAATACTAGGCATTTTAAGTGGCATTCTTTGCTTCATTGTATGAGTCAGTTAAACTCTCAAAATTTAATATGTATACTAGGGTAATTGCTCCTCTTTCAGGCTGGCTCTAAGAGCCCGCCGTAGTTACAGTAAAAAAAAAATTGCTCCTCAAGGCATTCAGTGGCATGTCTTTGCTGCATTTTGTGAGTCGGATAAACTCTTCGGATTTAATATGCACATCAGGAAAGTTTTTCTACCCCATCCATTGACAATATTAGTTATACTTCCAATCCCAAGGAACATCCAAAGGTGGACATGTAGACTGGCTTATAGAGAAATAGAGAAACGTATTGTATGTTATGTAAAATTTTATATGTCCTATTTTTTTATCTGCTTCTAAATAGGTCACCCTTTGCTTATTTAGAAACTAGGAGCCTTCCAATGTTACGCCTCTTTTGACTTCAAGATGCCAGACGATAGCAGAAAGTAGAGTTGTCAGGTTGCAATGGTTGGTGTTGGCTGCAGTTAAACAATATGAGTCAGAGAATATTTTTATTTGTTAGACTGATATATGTTGAATTACTAGGATATTTCCGCTGTCAACATGCAGTTTGTGACTAAGATGTCAGTGCAGATGTAATAGGTTGAGGCATAACTATCTGCATTACATTTGTACTCTTTAGGCCAGAGAGTACACTGTCACTGAAGCCCCCAATTCAGATATATGATCTTCCTTTGGTTGTAAGTACTCCGCTATTGTTTGTGAACTTACCATGTAACACCACAACCAATCAGATTTATGCATTTACTGCTGCAAAAAGATTCTTCTGGTGATTAACATGCTTGTATAAAATGAGACCATTATGTTCTGAAGCTTATGGACCGGTGTCAACAAAACGTTGAAGTTGCTAGAAATAGTTATCCTCTATAGGTGATGAAGAGGTGTGTAGAACATGTGAAACCTTGGGATTATATGATCTTTGTTATCTTCATTTCAGTGTGTTAGGGTGGGTAGTGATTTTCCACTTTGGCACTCCATTGTTAGGGAAAACTACAGTATAAGTATGTCGTTTGTACTCTCAGATTGTCCAGTAAGTTGGTGAGATGGCTTAGTTAGTTTTGATTTCTCTCTTGGCTATTCTATGCTTTGAATGAAGCGTGTCTAAAAGCTTAAGCTTATGTTTTAGGTTCAAGTTGATGGCACCTCTTGAAACAGGTAGGCTGGTTTAATTTTGATCCTGAATTTCACGTTGAGAGTGAACAGATGTGCTGCTATTTAACTCGGACTACAGGAAGATACGTACTAAATTGTTACAAACAACTTAGATAAAACACTAACATATGGTGGCTGGGTTGAAGCAATGGGACCAAGGTACTGCCTAACAATTGATGACATGGTATTACATCCTGTATATTTATGGTCTGTTACTTTGTGCAATGAAAGAATATGTTTTGATAAATTATGAATAATCCTAACATTGCAAAGATCTTGGAAAGAAAATTAGTTTCCAAATATAGACTTCGCTGTCCTCACCTTGGCGGATCCCTACGGCCATGACCAATCAGCTCACAGGGTGGGCGGCGTCCATGACCTGCAGACTGCTCGCTGAAAACTGCTGCTCCCAAAGACAACAGTGACGCTGCCCTTCGTCCACGTCCTGTAGGATGTGCAATTGGCTTGCATTTGTATTTTTTTTCTTTACTTCTCTTACTGTGTGGCTGTGATCGTTTGTTTTTCTTTCCTTCCTCCCATTTGATTTGTTGACGCCTCTCCTGACTACTATGCACACTAGGGCACTGTGAATGGTGCCTCTCCTGACTACTATGCACACTAGGGGTTGTAGCCTGGAATTAGAAGATTTTTCTCTGAGATGTTAGAACGAGGAAGATATATCTTTGTGGCCATGATATTGAAAACTCATTCGGCACCCATGTGTGATGGAATGACTTCCTTTGGTAATGTCAGTCATTTTTTTATTGCTTCGTGGAAATGCATGTGCATTCAAATGGGCACTTGAGGAGAAATGAAACGAGGAATAATGACATAATTTTGATAACAAATTACCCTACCTTTTAATTAAAAAATGTAGTCATTGTATCTATCTCGCTGCTTTTATTCAATAGGCGTGTTTAAATTCTTGCACGTTTCAGAATCGATTTAGATGTAGGATGGCTAAATTTTTTTATCATTGACGTGCTTACACATTTAAAGTCTCGATAATTATCTTTTTCCAAATATGGCTAAAATGATGGGCAATCGCTAGAGAAGGTGGCTCATGATGAAGTGAAAGGGTAAAAATGGACAGAAATAACACATGTGTTGGTCGATCGAGGTTGAAGAAGAGGGAGAAAATTGCGTGGGGTATTTGAAGACGTCCAACAAAATCACATCAACTATCTCCATATCTTCTTTTCCCGTAGCAACGCACGGGCATTGTCCTAGTCTTTTCAAAATAAAATCGTGGCAGAAAGTACATATGTCCTGTCCTGGGCATTTTGTGAAGATCTTTAAAAAAAACACATTCAAAGTTTGGTATTTTTCTGACAAAAGAGTACACGTAAAGGACTCATGCGCAAGAATACAATTTTTTGAATTCTTCTTCATTTTATTTGATTTTAAAAAAAGGGTTCAAAATGGTCGGCATGGCTATTCATAGCAAATGGTTTGAATGTTTCAATTTTTATGGTGGATATTGCATATAATCATAATTGGATATTTTAAAATGATTTTTGATAGTTTTGGAACCAAACTACAGCACACTTGTAGTTCAAGTTGAATTACAATAGGAAAATCGGCCGAAACTCATTTAAATAGGAAAAATCAGCTAAAAGAGGAAAACTCAAAATATTTGGGAAGTGGCTGTCCAATATGGTCCTCTTTGTGTTAAAATTAGATTGGTGTCATTTTGTAACATATTATTTAGCTGCTTCACAAAAACTCGAACTTTTTTGTAGTAAAAAATGGAAAACAAATTATAGAAGAGTTGGAAACTCTCTTTGGCAAATATGTTTGCCATGCCAAAATGTAGTTGTTCCAAATATGAGCCATTATCATAAACTATGCCAAGGAGATGGCCAAGAGATTTGTCATTTGGCTTGAAACACACTAATGTTCATCCACGATAGGCATTTTTGTGAAGACATTTATTAAATGTTCTAATATTCCAAGTTTGCTATTTTTTTGCAACTAGTACACTTCTAAGGACTCCACCAGAAGGACTGGGTTTTAAAGTTTTCTTCATTTTCATTGAATTTTCAAATAAGGTCATAATGATTGGCATGTTATTCATAGCAAAGGGTTGAAGTTTCAACTCTTAGTGGTCCTTACATATAATGACTATTTTACACTTTAAATGATTTTTTGGCAATTTCTAGGGGCAAACAATCATACACTTGTAGTTCAAATTTAAATATATTGAGAAAACTGTTAAAATCATTAAAATGAGAAAATGGATAGAACATTTAAAAAATATAAGTATTTAGGCATCTTCCATCCAATATTGTCTCATATGAGTGAACTTTTTGAGTGGTTCCATTTGAAAGCTCTCTTAGAAAAGATTGTTTGCAATGACAATATACACTTATGTGCCAAATATAGACCCGCTGTGATGAACTATTCCATGAATATGACCATGAAATTGGTCGCTTGGAACTCCCAAGTGTTCATACATGATAGACTTTTTTGTGAAAGCTTTCTTTAAAGTGTTCATATCCCATTTTTCGTATTTTTTGGCAATTAATATACATCAAAGAATTCCATGTGGAAGTATTGCAATTTTCAATTTTCTACGTTCATTTTATTTTTTTTAAACGTCAAAATGGTCAGCATTGCTATTAATAGAAAAAAGTTGAATATTTCATCTTTTTTTGTGGCTACTACGTACATAGAATCTTAGTTGGGTATAAAAGGTTACAACTTAATCATCACTAGTGAAAGTGCTATGAAAAAGAGAGAAAAATTTGTGGAAAAGTAAAAATGCATAAAAGGGGTAGGCTCAAACTCAAATAAAACAGAGAGCCATAATTCCGATATCAGAATAGAACTGTATACACAAAACCAAATCAAATCCTTGTTTACAAATTGAGGCACCAGCCAGGACTTCATATGGTCTACAGTCAGCATACTGGCCGTAGCCTAGTCAAGAGACCAATTGTCCGAGTCGTCGTGCCCCTGCCTTCACGCAAACGCCAATGGAGCATAAGCACGTCCCGGTCACAGGCATCCTCTCATAGAAAAAGACTCGAGCGCGTGACGAGCTGATGGTGATGCCACTGGTCAGAGTTGAATGTCATTAACCTATTGCCGGGATCAATTTTTCCGATGAAGTACAGCAAGGAAAGCTGGACAACATTACTGTTAATGGTCCTCATCGGTCACTGAAGTGCTTTCTGTGTTTGGCCGATGAACAATCGTGGTTTCAAGTCAAGTCAACGGATACTCTTGGCTGATTGCAATGAGATGCGTAAGAGATAAAAAAGTCATGATTTACAGGTAGAAAATGAGAGCAAGAACTATTGGGTAAACATTTACCAAGATTCAGAGTTTCAGATGAACCGAATCTCACAACACTAGCAGTGCAGGCAACCAATGCGTTGTGTAAACTTGAGCTTGTTTCTCAATCCCAGAAAAAGGCTATCAATACAATCCGGCAATATACTTTCATCAACTTATCCTGGCTGCACTTGAATAGGCCATAGCTATTTTTTCTGAGAAGTAGCTTTCTTCTATGTATGACAAGGAAATGTCCCGAACTACTCCTACTAATATAGACACTGGAATAGATGATGCACTGTACATCTCGACAAGCAGCAATTGACCAGTTCAATATACCACACAAGAATCCAATTCAAGGACATGATTTTCGACCCGTCATGTTGACGCAAAGTGTTCCACCAAGGCGAGTTATGAACCGTCATGTACTACCAATTCACCAAGGGCCATAAGTTTGTTTGCATCAGTAGAAGCGGGAAACAAGCAAAAGCAATGGCACCTCACCTCTTCCAATTCTTGCTGCTCATGGCTCTCCAAGTGAACATCACCTTGGTCTCCTCTTTGACACCCCAGGGGCCAAACACCTCATGGCTCTCGCCCTCCGGCGACTTCGCGTTCCGTCTGTTGCCGGGATCAAATTTTGAAATGGAGTACAACAAGAGGACAGCTAGGCATTGGCTTACTGTTACTGGTCCTCATCAGTCGTCCAAGTGTTTGGTTGGTGACCAACTGTTCCTTGCCAAGTCAAGTCAATGGAAACTCTTGAATCATCATCGCCACGAGATGCCTAAGTGATAATAATCATAATTCACATGTAGGAAATGGGAGCCACAATTGGGTACACTTTTACCAAGATTCAGAGTTGTGACAAACTGAAGAGGTCTTCAGCATTAAGGGACAAATAAAGTTCTATGTTTTATCAATTCCTCTAGAACAAAACTTCAGGAACCAGATTAGCAACGTTTCAATTTTAGTGTATGTTGACGCTAAAGGGAAAAATCCTGTATTTACTAATACAATACAACAATACTTTCATTAGCATATCCAGCCAGTAAAGATGGAGGAAAATAGGATTCAGGAATACCTTCTGTGTGCTTTCTTAGGTTCAACAGTCGGCTCTCTCAAAGAAAGTTCAACAGACAGCAGGCAAAGCTTTTCCATGCATGACAACGAAATGTGAACTACTTACTATTCAGGGCAGAGGAATAGAGACTGAACTGTACATCCCAGAAGCCAGTAGCAACAACTGATTCCCAGCCTCACAGGCTATTCCACGCAGACTATTTCCAAACAAAATCCAATTCATTGAACATGATTCTCTACGTGCCGTATTGACGCATACTGTTGCACAAAGGCAAGCTATGACTGTGAAAGTGTTAAGTATCACCATTCTCCAAGGGGCATAAGCTTATTGGCATCAGTAGAAGCAGGAGACAAGCAAAAGCGATGACGCCTCACCACCTCCCATGGTGCTTCCTCCAATTCTTGCTGCTCCTGAGCATATCATGTGCTCAAGCGCAGGTAAACATCACCCGGGGCTCCTCTTTGACACCCCAGGGACCAAACACCTCATGGATCTCGCCCTCCGGCGACTTCGCGTTCGGCTTCCGGCAGCTGGAAGGTAGCTCCTCGTACCTCCTGGCCGTCTGGTTCGACAAGATCCCTGAGAAGACCGTTGCTTGGTACGCCAAGAGCAGCTCGGAGAGTCAGGACGCACCTGTGGAGGTGCCATTCAGCTCTGTGCTGCGGCTCACAGCGATGGGTTGCTCTCACTTCGGGACTCGTCTGACAATGAGGTCTGGAGCCCCCGGGCCCCCAGTGTGGACCACGCCAGAATGCTCGACACAGGTGACTTCATGCTTGTCGGCGCAGATGGAACAGCAAAGTGGGAGACCTTCGACTTCCCGGCTGATACCATCCTGCCCACGCAAGTGCTCCCTCTGGGCCAGGACAAGGTGCTGAGAAGCCGTCTCATGGCCACGGACTACTCCAATGGAAGGTTTCTCTTAGCGGTGCAACCTGATGGTAATCTTGTGATGTATCCAATGGCCGAGAATTCAACATTTCCGTACACTGCATACTGGGCAACCAATACCGTTGGGAACGGCTCACAGTTGGTGTTCAATGAAACAGGCGGCAGGGTATACTTTGCCTTGAAGAATGGGACACAGATCAATATCACTTCAGCAGGGGGAACTCCATGGGTGATTTCTTCAATCGTGCCACGCTTGATCTAGACGGTGTATTTCGGCAATATGTGTACCCAAAGAGCCCAAAGGTCAGAAGCTTGTGGAGCTTGCAATGGAGGGCGGTAAGTTCAATTCCCCAGAACATCTGCCAGGCAGTGCAGGTAGACAATGCGGGCAGTGGTGCATGCGGCTTCAACAGTTACTGCACATTTGATGGCACAAAGAATCAGACAAGCTGCCAATGCCCACAACGTTACAAATTCTTCGATGAAGAAAGGCAGTACAAAGGGTGCAGGCCAGACTTTGTACCACAAAGCTGTGACCTTGATGAGGCAGCAGCAACAGCACAGTTTGAGATGAATCCGATCGATCGTGTTGATTGGCCTCTATCCGACTATGAGCAGTACAGCCCCATAGACGAGACAGAGTGCAGGAGGCTATGTGTGGTTGATTGCTTCTGCGCCACCGCTGTCTTTGATGCAAGCTCAAACACCTGCTGGAAGAAAAGGCTCCCCTTATCAAATGGGTATATGGCGGACAGTGTCCAGAGGACGGTTCTTATCAAGTTGCCTAGGAACAACAATTCAGAGTCCCAGCTCGGCATAGGCAAATGGAAGAAGGATAAGAAGTATTGGATTCTCGGGAGCTCCTTGTTTCTTGGGAGTTCTGTATTGGTCAACATTCTCTTTATCTCCATTCTGCTCTTTGGCACTTACTGTGGTTTCTCAATCATCTCCAAGAAGAAAATACAGTCATCAAAATCATCAGGTACTTCCATACTGGCCCCGAAGATTTTCACTTGCAATGAGCTGGAGAAGGCAACCGGTGGTTTCCGTGAGGTGCTAGGCAGCGGTGCCTCCAGCACCGTGTACAAAGGACAGCTGCAAGATGACCATGCGACCAGCGTTGCAGTCAAGAAACTAGAAAAGCTCCAGCAAGAGTCCGAAAAGGAATTCATGGTGGAAGTGCAAACCATCGGGCAGACGTTTCACAAGAACTTGGTCAGGCTGCTTGGCTTCTGCAACGACGGAACTGACAGGCTGCTAGTGTACGAATTCATGACCAATGGCTCGCTGAACGAGTTCATCTTCGGTGATGCCCGGCCACACTGGAGCCTCCGTGTTCAAGTTGCGCTTGGAGTGGCACGAGGGCTGCTCTACTTGCACGAGGAGTGTAGTACGCAGATCATCCACTGCGACATAAAACCACAGAACATCCTTCTCGACGACAACTTTACGGCCAAGATTGCAGACTTTGGACTGGCGAAGCTTCTACGGGCCAATCAGACACAGACGAACACCGGCATCCGGGGTACTCGTGGATACGTCGCCCCGGAGTGGTTCAAGAACATAGGGATCACTTCCAAAGTCGATGTTTACAGCTTCGGGGTGATCCTGCTGGAGCTTGTGTGCTGCAGGAGGAATGTGGAGCTAGAGATCGCAGACGAGGAGCGGTCGATACTGACTTACTGGGCCAACGACTGTTACAGGTGTGGGCGGATCGACTTGCTGGTGGAAGGGGATGACGAGGCGAACTTCAACATAAAGAAAGCAGAGCGTTTCGTGGCTGTAGCACTGTGGTGTCTCCAGGAGGAGCCGACAATGCGGCCGACCATGCTTAAAGTTACACAAATGCTCGATGGGGCAGTCCAAATCCCGACGCCTCCAGACCCTTCTTCCTTCATCAGTTCACTTCAGTAGTGTCCTGCTTGTTTTGACAAATAAACTTTAGCCTGAATGAAGATTATGTCATGCACTGATGAGTGATGATATAACATCTCTGTCTATTAAAGAATAATGACAACATTGTATTTCAGGCACTTATGTCTAGCTGCAACCCATAGCATTGGTAGTGCGTCTGTATCATTTTTCTTGATAATGCATATGTTATATCTTTAAATCAAATTTAGTCAAACGTTCTCTACATAGCTCGCAAGAAAAGTGCCAGAGTTGAACACATACAGCTCATAACTAAATTAAATTTAAATCAGTTCACTGTTTGGCTACGTGGCATCAACCACCAGTTAAAATAGTTGCTATTATGTAAGGGATGAATGAAGACAAATATTCTTACCCAGCATATTTGATGGCCTTAAGAAGAACAGTATTATCACAACAAGGACCAGTTTACTATTAAAGTTCAGAGTAACGTGGCAACATAGATGCATTACCACAGTAAAACAACCAAAAACTTCATTTCAGACTAACTATAGAGCAACCAGTTCAGTATTTCCACTCATCTTATGCCAGCAGTAAATTAAAATCAGAAACAGGGGGTAAACCAATCCATCGCCCAAATCGACCAGCGTTCCACATACCCAATTCCCAGCAAATTATATAGTTTGAAGAATTATGGCGACATTTGATTTCAGTCACCTACTCAAGCTGCAAGCCTGCAACAAATATAATCGCTAGTGTGTCTGCATAATTTCTTCAGGTAATATATAGCTCGCAAAAACAGAGGCAAATGTGAATACATACAGCTAGTAACAAAAGTAAGTTTTCTATGAGTACAGTGTTTGATAATTAGCATCGAACATCCGTCAAAAGTACTGCTACTGCATAAGCGATGAATGAAGAAAAACATTCTTGCCAGCATGTTAAAGTACCTTCAGAAAAAACATTGTATTCTACTAACAAAGAAGAGCTATTTCCTGTCAAAGTTCAGAGCAAATTAGGAGTAACTTGGCAAGTAGATGCATTATTACCAGGGTAAAACAACCAAAAACTTCATTATTTAGACTAATGCACAACAAGCAATTCGGTGCCTACAATCACTCTATGCCCGCACTAAATTACATTAGAAATAAGTTGGTAAATCTTTCCACCCCCAAATCGGCCAGCTCTCCACACGCCAGTTCCCCACCCCACGAGTTGGGCAGCAAGAGCGCAGCGGCAGCTTCTTCACCTCTGATTCCACCATATACTTTGCGCATTGACATGGCATTGGGCGCACTATAATCGCCGGCCAACAAAAACCTAATCGAAATCCATTCAAAAATAGAACCAATCGCGAGGCGCTGGAACTCAGAACTGAGGAGGAATGCGCAAGGACTGGGGGCAGGCGGGCGTACGGATGGGCAGAAGCACCAGGAGAGGATAATCCGGCGGCGCGCCGCCGCCTGTCCGTCTGGGAGCGGAAGCGGAGCGGCCGGCAAGCTGCGCCGTCTGCGAGAACATTTTATCGCCGGGGGTCCGTCTCTATATTTTTTTTTATCTTCTTCATATTTGGGTTTCAGCTTCCGATGTTTCACGTTGGAGAGTGACTCAAGATCTCAAAAATGAATGAATAGACATAGAAAACGAACCATAATGGAACAAGCGTGCAGAACAGTATTCTAGAAGAAGCTACCACATAGTAAAAAACTGGAACACCTCTTAAATTCGTTCTTCAGCCCCTAAGCAAAGAAAAATACTCATTTTTTGTCATTTTATTTTGTATCCATATGGACTCTATTTGGGACGAGACAAGTATAAATACGTCCAATAAAAGGGATTGAATATTAGTTTGGAACCACCGCCTGTCCGCTTCACCAATGGCGTTTGACGCGGCCTATCATAGAGTCTCACGGTGCCGATGCAGTCCACCACTCATGGCCCTCTCAGTGTTATGAAATCCTACAAATTGTTCCAACCTAACAGATTAGATATATTCAATGTCGGTTGGATGGGTTGACTACCACATGCCATAAAATCATTTTGCTAGTCTTTCACACGCGGTGAATGAAAAACGAAATAAACTAAAATGTGGTGAACCAGCATTTGGATTCCTCCAAAGTCTCACAAACGATAGATAAATTGGTGAAGGTGGGTGATATCATGGCTTTGGAGTCATGGAGGCGATATCTCTGAAAGACATGTATTTATAGGGTTGCATGCCACATTTTATAGTTTTATAGATCTTTCTTTTTAGTCATGCAACCAATTTTCTTTGAATGAATTGTCACTCTATACATGTATGGTCATCAAAAGATTGTGATGCATCTGAGTTGCCATGTTGATTCACCACTTTTGCATCCCAAGTTCACGTGTTTAGAATGTGTAGGACACGCAAAACCCCACTACACAACTCCTTACAAGCATACTTAGCAATTTCATGAGCTAGGGAATTAGCCTTTCCACAGATATGATGTGGCCGATGACACTGGTTGGGCCACTGATCTCCTCAACTTAGGTAGAAAACCTTCAGAGGGGACTCACAGTCAATCTCCATTAACACATTCTCACGTGGGACATTCAGAACAATCTGCAACGCCGGTCAGCCCTCTTCGCTCGTTCGCGGACGTGCTCTTGGCGCGCCCGGAGATGGACATGTGCTACACCACAGCGACGTGGGTGGTGCTTGCCAGCGAGAGGTGCTACAAGGTGAGCGTGAACGGAGCACTCTCAGAGGAGAACGAGAGGGCCGGTCGGCCAGGTCGACGCATGCTACTTTCTCCGAGCGCCGGATCACCATGGAGCTCTTCTCGCCTGGCGACGCGCTATGCCAGGGGGACATTCCAGCGAGGATGAAGAGGCTGAGGCTGCGGATGGGGAGATGCCACAGCTCTTGCCATGCCTCGCCGAGCTGGGTCAGCAGGCGATGCTGCTGGACGGCGAGGAGGTGGCGCACGAAGACGGTCTTGATAACGACGACGACTCGGTGCGGGGTGACTTTCAGCCCGTTGCTGACGCCATTGACGCCGACGCGGAGGCTGCTGCGCTTGGAAACCTCCTCGCCGCCAATGCTGATGACGACGTTGACGATGATGATGCTATTGACGCCGGTGGAACTGCTCTCTCATCAAACACCGCGATACGCTGTGTCGCGGATCTGTTCAGCCTGACGACTATGCCGTTGCTGCCCACGCCTCTCCCGTCAATGCCACGTGCTCCTGCGGCCCTGCCCGCCCCCGACCGTCGCAGCAGCAGGCTCGCGGCGAAGCCACAACTCCCACCGGTCGACAAAGCGCAGCGTGTCCTCCACAAGAAAATGGGGCTCGACTTCGGAGATATGCCCCTGGTAAAGGCTAGGAAGGAATTCGCGAACACCTGCAAGTCTTCGTTTTCTGCTTCGGCAATCGACGGGTTGACGAAGCTCTTCAGGCTGAACTTGCCGTCCATGACGGCGGCCGATGAAGTTTTGATTGGCCTTGCTAGCCCAGGGGGAAGTGACTTACCGCCACCGGCGGCGCTGGATGTCTCCACCTGAGCTTCCTGGTCCCAAACCGCGCCATATAGTCGCATTTTGAAGAAATGACGATTCATCTTTCCGAGAGACTGGACGGAGTAGGATGATCTGGATCCACGCGGGGATACTTTTCTCTCGTATGGTTCTTTTTCTTTTGGCTTCGGCCGTATCATGTTTGCTTCTCCTATATCAATATAAAAGGCAAAACTTTTGCCCCGTTTCAAAAAAAAACTTCGTAGCTTGAAATTGCCTCGCCCATTTGAGCAGATTAACAATGTTCAGTTTGACCCAGGGCGATGCAATGTATTTCCCTCATGGGCTCTAATAACCGCCCCCGAAAACCCCTCCCTAATTTATTTAGAAACCTTCTGTACACGTTGACTAGGTATTGATCTCACGTGGCCCTCCGCTGAATGGATAAAGAACTAAGTAATGAAAATACGTGCACAATTTTTTCTTTCATTTTAATACTTAGTTTTATGTATTCTCTTGAATATGCTCGTGCACTAGAACAACTATTTAGCAACCCAACGAACAAAGTCATGTAGTAGTATATTAGCTGGTCGAAAAGTCAATTCGTAGGCAGAGGACGATTTTTTTTAAGGTTGGGCAAACTCTAAAGGGAAAAAAATTGATACACAAAGTTATCAGATACTACCCTTGAAATATTATGGATGCTAGATGGCCCACCCACATGTTTACGGAATGCATCTACTGTATTTTTCCAATGGTCAAACTCCAATTCATTGAAACATCATGCCCTAATTTTTCATCTATCTGGTCATGTTTAAAAAGATAACAACAGAAGCAATAAAATTTATCATTTTTCACACTATTTCAACCAATGACATTTCTTATAGCATTGTGGTCGAAAGGATTATTATCTCTATTTGATGGGAAATTATGATGAGTTAGTTGAGTTGGTCCATTCTTTAGCTCACAATTCACAACCAAAATCTGATCCAATTCACTGCAAATTCAAGAAATTATACCTCCCCTTTCAATCTGCATGTCTCTTCCCCTTCCTATCCATCCCTACCATGAAACATCGCGGGAAAGAACATTATTCGCCTAGTCAGCCAGCCGGCCTGCCGGCCGGGCCGAACCCTAGCTTGTTGTTGCTTGCCCGTGTGGTGCCCTTGCTGGTTGCTTCCGCTGCCCATCGCAGCGGCGGCAACAGGGAGCGAGAGGAGAAGCGAGTGAGTGGAAGAGACCAACTAGACCCGATTGAGTGATGAAACTGTAACGCCCCAATTTTGGGAAGTCAGAAAAACACAGTTTTTAGAGAGCCAAAAATCAGGACCAACAATTTTTTTTTTGAAAATGCTTCACTAATGCTTGTGATTCACTTCCCATTTGCTTTGTTTGCCTTTGGGTACTTTGTTGGTTGTGTTTGTTAGCACCTAATAGTAACCTTGTGAGCACAACCTACTTAAACCCTACCTCTTGGTGATAATGTCACGATCTTGCTTGATCACCGACTCACAAAAACACTTGGGAAATTGCTTTGTAAACACAATTGTTTGATTGAACTTGTTGTCTTGTGGTGAGTTGCTAGAGGTGTGATCATTTCTTATGTTTATCTTGGAATGTTTGTACTTGTTTGTTTGTGAGTGTGTGTGGGCTTAATTGGTTTGAAACCTACAAATAATAGGACTTTATAAAAAGGATCAGAGATTAGAGTCATGTCTTTAGCTATCTTCCTAGCTATTAGAGAATGGAATTTTAAACTATTTTTGTGAATAAAAACATTTCCAAAATTCTTTACGAAATTACCCAACATTACTATGGTCTTATATGAGCTCTCTATTCAAAAATATTTGCAAATACTATTTCAAAACCTTGAAGAAACTTGACAGAACCTTCTCTGGACCTATCCTCTTTTCTGTTAAAAGATAGCATTTTTGAAACCTCACCTTTATATTTATTATGGGAATTTTGGAAACAAACCAGCATGATTATATTATATTATATCTTGTCTATCTATACAAACAAAGCTTGTTTCATTTGGAACTTGTGTTTCTAGGTATCCATGGTCATTTTGTGGCCTAATCAAAACAGTGACCCTTTTACCCCAGTATTTTATAGCTTTTTGACATTTTTTTTGACACTTAAAATTGGTCCTTATGTCAATGGTCCACCACCTCATCCATCCTTGGCATATTGTCTCTCATAATAATGTTTTTTTAAGCTTTTCACGGTTTGAACACTCTTAATCCATAATGGTTTTGTTACCTTCAGGATGACAGTTTCCTGGGACTTGGAATAATTCTAAGTCTGAATTTTCTGAACCTGTTATTTTATTCTCTTTTCATCTTCTTGCAAAACCCTCCAAACCTTCCTATTCAGAGGTGCATTGTCAACTTTTGTGATCACCATAGTTTGTACTTCACCTCTGAACTCTTACCCTTAATACTTTCGGACATTTGGTCACTTTTCCATGATGGTTTTGTTAGCATCGTGATAGCAGATTTCTGAATTTTCTGTCAACTTCTAAAAACTGTCCAAACTTTTCAAATTCAATTCTAAACCTTTTAATATCTCTCCAAAACCTCCCCTACATTCCTAGTTACTCATTGGACATAATGTTGGGCAGTACTTGACATTGTGGTCATGAGGGAGACAAGAGGAGAGGAGGTGGCCGTGGCATTAAGGCCATGCATGGCAATGGCATGCCCTACACCTCACCCCTCTCCCACCCCCTATGCCTGGGCTGCGTTCTGGAACCCCACCATCCCCTGGTCCACTTGTCATCCTCTCTAGCTAGCCCAGCTCCTCTTCTCTCCCATGCCCACCTCGGGAACCCGCAGGAGAGGATCATGCTTGATCTCTTCTCTCTCTCTTTCATGAGAGACAAGCCTGTGGACAACGACGGTGCGCTACACCCTTATCTACCTCCCAGACATCCCCTCTCCCTCTCTCCTGCACCGAACAGCTCACCCAATCGCGCCCGGTCTTTTTGTCGAGCACCTGGCTGCCATCCCGTGCCCGTCGCGGACGTCGTCGAGTTCGCCGTCGTTCTAGGCCGCTCCATCAAGAACTGCAGCCACCCACAGCCTCCCCAAGCTCTATGCGTCCTCCACCAACCCTAGGAGGTCCCGTACGTTCCCCAAGGTGAGCAGCCCGAGCTCCACGCCATTGCCGGACCTCTGAACCTGTTGCTTGCGTCCTGGAGAAGAAGAATAGCAGCAGCCGTCGATCTGCAGATCAACGGTTCATGTTTGAGCCTCCCAGATCTGTCCCTGGCCCTTAGATCTCGATCCTAGGGTGACTTACCCCTTGGCCAGCGCGCGCAGCGCCGTGGGTCGGCCCAACACTGTTGGCTTGGCCCAAAGTCGGATCTGGCCCGTTTGTGTGTTTTTCTGATAAAAACGTTTTCTGTTTTATAAATCCAGTTTAGATATGTGTAGGTTTTAATTCACCATTTAATCCTCGAGCATGCAAACTGAGTGATTCCAATTTTGTAGTGTTTCTATGTGTTTTCTTAATCATGAAGAACTGGTTGTTTGAGAAATTATGACTTTAATTGTTGTGTAGGTAAAATCTTGTAAAAAGTTACTTTTTCACTAAATCCTTAATATCTTGAGTTTTATGAATCCAAAATTTGTGAATCCAATTGTTTTGGAAAGAATGTGAGTGTATATTTCTGTATAAATTAACCTCATATGTTTGTGATGCTTAGGTTTAAAATTGCATGTGTTTGAAGTTTGGACCAGTAGGATTTCCTAGCATTTATCTGATTTTCTGTGAATAAGATTTTTGGGTAAATCCAATTGCAGTAGTTTCTAATTCATACAAAGAATTTAAACCCAGATTTTCATAAAATTTGGTTGAACATAACACCCTGGATTTAATAAACTCTTAAAATGGTGTTTTCTGCCTTTTAAAAATGATAAAACAATTGTTTGGTCCTTTATGAAAATGTTGTTTTTGTTGTTGTGAATTGTTTTGGTGCTGTAGCTCACCAAATCAAGTTACTTTTAGTATGTTAGTACTGTTAGTGGCATGTGTTAGGTTTGATTTGAGTTAAGCATGTGTTGTTAAGTGGTGATTGAAAAGCTTAACACTTGTTTGATTATGTTGGTGTTGTCTAATAAATTATATGAGCTAAATAACCACTTTCAATTAATAATGTTAGCTACTGGTTGTTTAAGTTTATTAGTGATGCTTAGTTTTACAATTTGAAAGTGATCCATAAAGGTTGCCTAAATCTCACCTTAACCCTATTTGTAATTAAATGATTAATTGTATTGTAGTTGTCAAACATGTTTGTGTGATTTAATATGTTTGCCTTGTAGTTAAACTTGGTAGTCTTTAAGTTAAATATTAGCTTGAGTAGTTTGTTAATGTCTCTATCTTAGCTTGGTGAATTATTTTATTAATAGAAAATAAGTAGTAACTTAACTTTTGTCTGAAGTATTTCCTGAAAACTAAAGAGATACTTTTGTGTGAAGTATTTCCTAAACTACTGTAGCCGCCTTGTTAAATGACCTAATCACCCTAAGGGGAGTTTTGATTTAGGGTTTACTTAAAATCACCTATTTAACTATTAGGGTGGTGGTGTCATACTTCCATTAGTATGATGCCCATAAGTCTATGGCTTGATAAAATGGCTTGTTAGTTGGAACTGCTTTGTTAGCAGAGAATGAAACTTGTGTTAAGTGTTCTCCAATTAAGTTCACTTAGTGTCTTTGGTTGTTTAGAAAATATGCTTAGTTGGTTGCTTGATTGATTAATTTTATACTTGTGGTTTGTTACTTGTTGTGTATCATTTGTGGTTTTGGTTTGGTGTATTGAGTGTTGTTTATTTCCCTGTTTGCGACGCTAGATATCGACACTATCGGAGTGGCCTCTCGAGAGGATTTATTGAAGAAGGATTTATTTGAGAAGTATGGGAATTCATTTATTTTGATCAACAAGGAAAAGTACAGGGACATATTACCAAGCCAGGCAAGCCACCTCAACACCCTATTAAACTCCTACTATTTGTACAAAGCATGTCTTGTGTTTCAAAATAAAATAATGCATGTTTTATCCTTTATGTGGCATTTTGTCACCCCAAACTATTTTCCAAAAATGATGGTTTGGCCAAATATATATCTACTAGTATATAATAGGTTTATAAAAATAGATCTTTACTTGAGAAGCCTTCTACTGAAGGTGCTATCAAGAAAATTATATTTTCTAGTAGTATATCCTTATAATCTTACCTCAAAACTATAGGATGGGAGCCTGGTTTTAATAAAATGCTTTCAGAAGAAAAACCCGAGTTTGCTGGGAGCAATCGGCGAGAAAAGGTTTTGTAAAACCCGAGTTGCTGGGAGCAATCGGAGATGTTTACAAAAACCCGAGTTGCTGGGAGCAATCGGAGATGATTACGAAAACCCGAGCTGCTGGGAGCAGTCGGAGGTGGAGATGTTTTTGAAAAACAAAGTACAGCCCTAGCTGCCGCCCGAACAATTAACCCGTGCAACCACACTACCTGATATGGGTAGGGCTTAGCCGGAAGCTTGTCCACTTTAGTACGGAGGATCTCATACTTCTATAAGGGTTAGAGTCCCTCGAAGCCGGGTTGCCGTTGTATGAGGCAATACACATGTGGAGGATCCGCGCCGGACGATTACGTTAGGTCCCCTGCCGTGGCGGTGTGGCGTCCCGAGAGAGACCAGGGGTCTAGTGGAGCACACGGTGCCGGGGGGAATAAACCTATCGGGAGTCCTCTGTACTAGGGTGGATTAGTGGAAAGCTTTGATCATGTTATCCGAACCCCTACATATTGTCGTATGAGGACCGTGGCTGATCACGGCGGAATGACTGTTTGGTGTGGTGAAAGTGCACCACCTCTGCAGAGTGTAAAACTATTCGAATAGCCGTGTCCACGGTCATGGACGGTTGGAAAGGCCACCGATCTAGGCGTATGGGCACTTTTCTATTTTAAAAAGAAACTGTTTCGGCAAAGGAAAAAGGAGACATCAAGGAGGTACCTAGGAGGTACGGATTTGGGGAGAAGATGGTTGGTCTCGGGGAGTTAACCAGTCGGAACCCGGAAAGGAAAAAGGGGCATCCCTATCCTAGTGTTTTGAAGAAAGTTTTACAAAAGTGTTTTCGAACGTGGAAATGGTTTCTGCCATTCCTAAAAGAAGGAGAATTATATCTCCAAATGCCTTTTTAACAAGGGTATAGAGATGTTGTATTCTCTATGTCTAAAAGCATCGTTTGCGAAAATTAAGCCCTATAGTCATATATAGCAGCTATCCCAGTTTTCGAAAACGCCTTTATTGCATTACCATGAAAACTTAAGCCTGATGGTGGTCTTGCGAGTACGTAATTGTACTCATGGTTGTGTCCCTGGATATTCCAATGTCCAGATTTCAACGAGGAGATGTACGACGAGGAGGAGGAGTACGCCGACGACTACGCCAACTGAGTGTCACCGGTCAACTGCTCTGTGGGAATGCGTCCGGTTGTGACGAGGGCCGACGCTAGCCGAGAGCTTCCGCTATATCGTAGTTAATTCTGTCTTGCGTGACAGTGATTGCAGACTTGGTCATGTGACCACTATTTATTTGTGTAAGACTTGTATGTACGTTTGAATGATGTAACTTTGTATACCAGTTGGTTATGTGATCGCGATGCACTGATCATTGGGATCGTGATCTGTTTACATAACGTGGGCACCTCGGACTTTGGTATTTCGAGGGGTCCTTACAGACTTGGTATCAGAGCCATCGTTGACCTTAGGAGACCTTAGTTAGAATGGTCGTTAGCTTAAGAAGGAAATATTTTGCTAAAACTTATTTCTACAGAAATCTATTTTCTTCAAGGTAAGCCTAGTATGGTTTCCACTCCTCACCTATTCTCAAAAATTTCTTGATCTTAACTCTCTAATTTCAAGTATTTTCAAAAGAGTTTTCTCTACTCTCTTGTCCCTATTCAAAACTTGTTTAGACTTGACGAGGAACCCAAGTGAGACCTAAGTAGCTAGCACCTAGACGAAGAATTTCTTTATCAAGAAGTTACAATGCATCAAGGAGCTCTCGGATGCTCAGGCTGCAAGACCAAGCTCATCGACGACAACAAAGGCAGGACCTCCAAATACTTTGGAATGTGCAGAATGCAAGACCAGAGTACCATATCACCTGGCGTCCCTCGACTCGACCTCAACAATGTTACTCCATCAACCACTTCAAGAATCTCAAGCTCTCTGGCGGGAACCTAAGGTGAAGACGTGAGGACTTCAGCAATCGGGCGACACCAAAACCCATAGGATAAGGTAGGATATGACCTTTATTTGTTGGACTGATATATGTTGAATTACTAGGATATTTCCGCTGTCAACATGCAGTTTGTGACTAAGATGTCAGTGCAGATGTAATAGATTGAGGCATAACTATCTGCATTACATTTGTACTCTTTAGGCCAGAGAGTACACTGTCACTGAAGCCCCCAATTCAGATATATGATCTTCCTTTGGTTGTAAGTACTCCGCTATTGTTTGTGAACTTACCATGTAACACCACAACCAATCAGATTTATGCATTTACTGCTGCAAAAAGATTCTTCTGGTGATTAACATGCTTGTATAAAATGAGACCATTATGTTCTGAAGCTTATGGACCGGTGTCAACAAAACGTTGAAGTTGCTAGAAATAGTTATCCTCTGTAGGTGATGAAGAGGTGTGTAGAACATGTGAAACCTTGGGATTATATGATCTTTGTTATCTTCATTTCAGTGTGTTAGGGTGGGTAGTGATTTTCCACTTTGGCACTCCATTGTTAGGGAAAACTACAGTATAAGTATGTCGTTTGTACTCTCAGATAGTCCAGTAAGTTGGTGAGATGGCTTAGTTAGTTTTGATTTCTCTCTTGGCTATTCTATGCTTTGAATGAAGCGTGTCTAAAAGCTTAAGCTTATGTTTTAGGTTCAAGTTGATGGCACCTCTTGAAACAGGTAGGCTGGTTTAATTTTGATCCTGAATTTCACGTTGAGAGTGAACAGATGTGCTGCTATTTAACTCGGACTACAGGAAGATACGTACTAAATTGTTACAAACAACTTAGATAAAACACTAACATATGGTGGCTGGGTTGAAGCAATGGGACCAAGGTACTGCCTAACAATTGATGACATGGTATTACATCCTGTATATTTATGGTCTGTTACTTTGTGCAATGAAAGAATATGTTTTGATAAATTATGAATAATCCTAACATTGGAAAGAAAATTAGTTTCCAAATATAGACTTCGCTGTCCTCACCTTGGCGGATCCCTACGGCCAGACAAATCGCTCACAGGGTGGGCGGCGTCCATGACCTGCAGACTGCTCGCTGAAAACTGCTGCTCCCAAAGACAACAGTGACGCTGCCCTTCGTCCACGTCCAGTAGGATGTGCAATTGGCTTGCATTTGTATTTTTTCTTTACTTCTCTTACTATGTGGTTGTGATCGTTTGTTTTTCTTTCCTTCCTCCCATTTGATTTGTTGACGCCTCTCCTGACTACTATGCACACTAGGGCACTGTGAATGGTGCCTCTCCTGACTACTATGCACACTAGGGGTTGTAGCCTGGAATTAGAAGATTTTTTCTCTGAGATGTTAGAACGAGGAAGATATATCTTTGTGGCCATGATATTGAAAACTCATTCGGCACCCATGTGTGATGGAATGACTTCCTTTGGTAATGTCAGTCATTTTTTTATTGCTTCGTGGAAATGCATGTGCATTCAAATGGGCACTTGAGGAGAAATGAAACGAGGAATAATGACATAATTTTGATAACAAATTACCCTACCTTTTAATTAAAAAATGTAGTCATTGTATCTATCTCGCTGCTTTTATTCAATAGGCGTGTTTAAATTCTTGCACGTTTCAGAATCGATTTAGATGTAGGATGGCTAAATTTTTTTATCATTGACGTGCTTACACATTTAAAGTCTCGATAATTATCTTTTTCCAAATATGGCTAAAATGATGGGCAATCGCTAGAGAAGGTGGCTCATGATGAAGTGAAAGGGTAAAAATGGACAGAAATAACACATGTGTTGGTCGATCGAGGTTGAAGAAGAGGGAGAAAATTGCGTGGGGTATTTGAAGACGTCCAACAAAATCACATCAACTATCTCCATATCTTCTTTTCCCGTAGCAACGCACGGGCATTGTCCTAGTCTTTTCAAAAATAAAATGTGGCAGAAAGTACATATGTCCTGTCCTGGGCATTTTGTGAAGATCTTTAAAAAAAAACACATTCAAAGTTTGGTATTTTTCTGACAAAAGAGTACACGTAAAGGACTCATGCGCAAGAATACAATTTTTTGAATTCTTCTTCATTTTATTTGATTTAAAAAAAGGGTTCAAAATGGTCGGCATGGCTATTCATAGCAAATGGTTTGAATGTTTCAATTTTTATGGTGGATATTGCATATAATCATAATTGGATATTTTAAAATGATTTTTGATAGTTTTGGAACCAAACTACAGCACACTTGTAGTTCAAGTTGAATTACAATAGGAAAATCGGCCGAAACTCATTTAAATAGGAAAAATCAGCTACAAAGAGGAAAACTCAAAATATTTGGGAAGTGGCTGTCCAATATGGTCCTCTTTGTGTTAAAATTAGATTGGTGTCATTTTGTAACATATTATTTAGCTGCTTCACAAAAACTCGAACTTTTTTGTAGTAATAAAATGGAAAACAAATTATAGAAGAGTTGGAAACTCTCTTTGGCAAATATATTTGCCATGCCAAAATGTAGTTGTTCCAAATATGAGCCCATTATCATAAACTATGCCAAGGAGATGGCCAAGAGATTTGTCATTTGGCTTGAAACACACTAATGTTCATCCACGATAGGCATTTTTGTGAAGACATTTATTAAATGTTCTAATATTCCAAGTTTGCTATTTTTTTTGCAACTAGTACACTTCTAAGGACTCCACCAGAAGGACTGGGTTTTAAAGTTTTCTTCATTTTCATTGAATTTTCAAATAAGGTCATAATGATTGGCATGTTATTCATAGCAAAGGGTTGAAGTTTCAACTCTTAGTGGTCCTTACATATAATGACTATTTTACACTTTAAATGATTTTTTGGCAATTTCTAGGGGCAAACTATCATACACTTGTAGTTCAAATTTAAATATATTGAGAAAACTGTTAAAATCATTAAAATGAGCGAAAATGGATAGAACATTTAAAAAATATAAGTATTTAGGCATCTTCCATCCAATATTGTCTCATATGAGTGAACTTTTTGAGTGGTTCCATTTGAAAGCTCTCTTAGAAAAGATTGTTTGCAATGACAATATACACTTATGTGCCAAATATAGACCCGCTGTGATGAACTATTCCATGAATATGACCATGAAATTGGTCGCTTGGAACTCCCAAGTGTTCATACATGATAGACTTTTTTGTGAAAGCTTTCTTTAAAGTGTTCATATCCCATTTTTCGTATTTTTTGGCAATTAATATATATCAAAGAATTCCATGTGGAAGTATTGCAATTTTCAATTTTCTACGTTCATTTTATTTTTTTTAAACGTCAAAATGGTCAGCATTGCTATTAATAGAAAAAAGTTGAATATTTCATCTTTTTTTGTGGCTACTACGTACATAGAATCTTAGTTGGGTATAAAAGGTTACAACTTAATCATCACTAGTGAAAGTGCTATGAAAAAGAGAGAAAAATTTGTGGAAAAGTAAAAATGCATAAAAGGGGTAGGCTCAAACTCAAATAAAACAGAGAGCCATAATTCCGATATCAGAATAGAACTGTATACACAAAACCAAATCAAATCCTTGTTTACAAATTGAGGCACCAGCCAGGACTTCATATGGTCTACAGTCAGCATACTGGCCGTAGCCTAGTCAAGAGACCAATTGTCCGAGTCGTCGTGCCCCTGCCTTCACGCAAACGCCAATGGAGCATAAGCACGTCCCGGTCACAGGCATCCTCTCATAGAAAAAGACTCGAGCGCGTGACGAGCTGATGGTGATGCCACTGGTCAGAGTTGAATGTCATTAACCTATTGCCGGGATCAATTTTTCCGATGAAGTACAGCAAGGAAAGCTGGACAACATTACTGTTAATGGTCCTCATCGGTCACTGAAGTGCTTTCTGTGTTTGGCCGATGAACAATCGTGGTTTCAAGTCAAGTCAACGGATACTCTTGGCTGATTGCAATGAGATGCGTAAGAGATAAAAAAGTCATGATTTACAGGTAGAAAATGAGAGCAAGAACTATTGGGTAAACATTTACCAAGATTCAGAGTTTCAGATGAACCGAATCTCACAACACTAGCAGTGCAGGCAACCAATGCGTTGTGTAAACTTGAGCTTGTTTCTCAATCCCAGAAAAAGGCTATCAATACAATCCGGCAATATACTTTCATCAACTTATCCTGGCTGCACTTGAATAGGCCATAGCTATTTTTTCTGAGAAGTAGCTTTCTTCTATGTATGACAAGGAAATGTCCCGAACTACTCCTACTAATATAGACACTGGAATAGATGATGCACTGTACATCTCGACAAGCAGCAATTGACCAGTTCAATATACCACACAAGAATCCAATTCAAGGACATGATTTTCGACCCGTCATGTTGACGCAAAGTGTTCCACCAAGGCGAGTTATGAACCGTCATGTACTACCAATTCACCAAGGGCCATAAGTTTGTTTGCATCAGTAGAAGCGGGAAACAAGCAAAAGCAATGGCACCTCACCTCTTCCAATTCTTGCTGCTCATGGCTCTCCAAGTGAACATCACCTTGGTCTCCTCTTTGACACCCCAGGGGCCAAACACCTCATGGCTCTCGCCCTCCGGCGACTTCGCGTTCCGTCTGTTGCCGGGATCAAATTTTGAAATGGAGTACAACAAGAGGACAGCTAGGCATTGGCTTACTGTTACTGGTCCTCATCAGTCGTCCAAGTGTTTGGTTGGTGACCAACTGTTCCTTGCCAAGTCAAGTCAATGGAAACTCTTGAATCATCATCGCCACGAGATGCCTAAGTGATAATAATCATAATTCACATGTAGGAAATGGGAGCCACAATTGGGTACACTTTTACCAAGATTCAGAGTTGTGACAAACTGAAGAGGTCTTCAGCATTAAGGGACAAATAAAGTTCTATGTTTTATCAATTCCTCTAGAACAAAACTTCAGGAACCAGATTAGCAACGTTTCAATTTTAGTGTATGTTGACGCTAAAGGGAAAAATCCTGTATTTACTAATACAATACAACAATACTTTCATTAGCATATCCAGCCAGTAAAGATGGAGGAAAATAGGATTCAGGAATACCTTCTGTGTGCTTTCTTAGGTTCAACAGTCGGCTCTCTCAAAGAAAGTTCAACAGACAGCAGGCAAAGCTTTTCCATGCATGACAACGAAATGTGAACTACTTACTATTCAGGGCAGAGGAATAGAGACTGAACTGTACATCCCAGAAGCCAGTAGCAACAACTGATTCCCAGCCTCACAGGCTATTCCACGCAGACTATTTCCAAACAAAATCCAATTCATTGAACATGATTCTCTACGTGCCGTATTGACGCATACTGTTGCACAAAGGCAAGCTATGACTGTGAAAGTGTTAAGTATCACCATTTCCAAGGGGCATAAGCTTATTGGCATCAGTAGAAGCAGGAGACAAGCAAAAGCGATGACGCCTCACCACCTCCCATGGTGCTTCCTCCAATTCTTGCTGCTCCTGAGCATATCATGTGCTCAAGCGCAGGTAAACATCACCCGGGGCTCCTCTTTGACACCCCAGGGACCAAACACCTCATGGATCTCGCCCTCCGGCGACTTCGCGTTCGGCTTCCGGCAGCTGGAAGGTAGCTCCTCGTACCTCCTGGCCGTCTGGTTCGACAAGATCCCTGAGAAGACCGTTGCTTGGTACGCCAAGAGCAGCTCGGAGAGTCAGGACGCACCTGTGGAGGTGCCATTCAGCTCTGTGCTGCGGCTCACAGACGATGGGTTGCTCTCACTTCGGGACTCGTCTGACAATGAGGTCTGGAGCCCCCGGGCCCCCAGTGTGGACCACGCCAGAATGCTCGACACAGGTGACTTCATGCTTGTCGGCGCAGATGGAACAGCAAAGTGGGAGACCTTCGACTTCCCGGCTGATACCATCCTGCCCACGCAAGTGCTCCCTCTGGGCCAGGACAAGGTGCTGAGAAGCCGTCTCATGGCCACGGACTACTCCAATGGAAGGTTTCTCTTAGCGGTGCAACCTGATGGTAATCTTGTGATGTATCCAATGGCCGAGAATTCACATTTCCGTACACTGCATACTGGGCAACCAATACCGTTGGGAACGGCTCACAGTTGGTGTTCAATGAAACAGGCGGCAGGGTATACTTTGCCTTGAAGAATGGGACACAGATCAATATCACTTCAGCAGGGGGAACTCCATGGGTGATTTCTTCAATCGTGCCACGCTTGATCTAGACGGTGTATTTCGGCAATATGTGTACCCAAAGAGCCCAAAGGTCAGAAGCTTGTGGAGCTTGCAATGGAGGGCGGTAAGTTCAATTCCCCAGAACATCTGCCAGGCAGTGCAGGTAGACAATGCGGGCAGTGGTGCATGCGGCTTCAACAGTTACTGCACATTTGATGGCACAAAGAATCAGACAAGCTGCCAATGCCCACAACGTTACAAATTCTTCGATGAAGAAAGGCAGTACAAAGGGTGCAGGCCAGACTTTGTACCACAAAGCTGTGACCTTGATGAGGCAGCAGCAACAGCACAGTTTGAGATGAATCCGATCGATCGTGTTGATTGGCCTCTATCCGACTATGAGCAGTACAGCCCCATAGACGAGACAGAGTGCAGGAGGCTATGTGTGGTTGATTGCTTCTGCGCCACCGCTGTCTTTGATGCAAGCTCAAACACCTGCTGGAAGAAAAGGCTCCCCTTATCAAATGGGTATATGGCGGACAGTGTCCAGAGGACGGTTCTTATCAAGTTGCCTAGGAACAACAATTCAGAGTCCCAGCTCGGCATAGGCAAATGGAAGAAGGATAAGAAGTATTGGATTCTCGGGAGCTCCTTGTTTCTTGGGAGTTCTGTATTGGTCAACATTCTCTTTATCTCCATTCTGCTCTTTGGCACTTACTGTGGTTTCTCAATCATCTCCAAGAAGAAAATACAGTCATCAAAATCATCAGGTACTTCCATACTGGCCCCGAAGATTTTCACTTGCAATGAGCTGGAGAAGGCAACCGGTGGTTTCCGTGAGGTGCTAGGCAGCGGTGCCTCCAGCACCGTGTACAAAGGACAGCTGCAAGATGACCATGCGACCAGCGTTGCAGTCAAGAAACTAGAAAAGCTCCAGCAAGAGTCCGAAAAGGAATTCATGGTGGAAGTGCAAACCATCGGGCAGACGTTTCACAAGAACTTGGTCAGGCTGCTTGGCTTCTGCAACGACGGAACTGACAGGCTGCTAGTGTACGAATTCATGACCAATGGCTCGCTGAACGAGTTCATCTTCGGTGATGCCCGGCCACACTGGAGCCTCCGTGTTCAAGTTCGCTTGGAGTGGCACGAGGGCTGCTCTACTTGCACGAGGAGTGTAGTACGCAGATCATCCACTGCGACATAAAACCACAGAACATCCTTCTCGACGACAACTTTACGGCCAAGATTGCAGACTTTGGACTGGCGAAGCTTCTACGGGCCAATCAGACACAGACGAACACCGGCATCCGGGGTACTCGTGGATACGTCGCCCCGGAGTGGTTCAAGAACATAGGGATCACTTCCAAAGTCGATGTTTACAGCTTCGGGGTGATCCTGCTGGAGCTTGTGTGCTGCAGGAGGAATGTGGAGCTAGAGATCGCAGACGAGGAGCGGTCGATACTGACTTACTGGGCCAACGACTGTTACAGGTGTGGGCGGATCGACTTGCTGGTGGAAGGGGATGACGAGGCGAACTTCAACATAAAGAAAGCAGAGCGTTTCGTGGCTGTAGCACTGTGGTGTCTCCAGGAGGAGCCGACAATGCGGCCGACCATGCTTAAAGTTACACAAATGCTCGATGGGGCAGTCCAAATCCCGACGCCTCCAGACCCTTCTTCCTTCATCAGTTCACTTCAGTAGTGTCCTGCTTGTTTTGACAAATAAACTTTAGCCTGAATGAAGATTATGTCATGCACTGATGAGTGATGATATAACATCTCTGTCTATTAAAGAATAATGACAACATTGTATTTCAGGCACTTATGTCTAGCTGCAACCCATAGCATTGGTAGTGCGTCTGTATCATTTTTCTTGATAATGCATATGTTATATCTTTAAATCAATTTAGTCAAACGTTCTCTACATAGCTCGCAAGAAAAGTGCCAGAGTTGAACACATACAGCTCATAACTAAATTAAATTTTAATCAGTTCACTGTTTGGCTACGTGGCATCAACCACCAGTTAAAATAGTTGCTATTATGTAAGGGATGAATGAAGACAAATATTCTTACCCAGCATATTTGATGGCCTTAAGAAGAACAGTATTATCACAACAAGGACCAGTTTACTATTAAAGTTCAGAGTAACGTGGCAACATAGATGCATTACCACAGTAAAACAACCAAAAACTTCATTTCAGACTAACTATAGAGCAACCAGTTCAGTATTTCCACTCATCTTATGCCAGCAGTAAATTAAAATCAGAAACAGGGGTAAACCAATCCATCGCCCAAATCGACCAGCATTCCACATACCCAATTCCCAGCAAATTATATAGTTTGAAGAATTATGGCGACATTTGATTTCAGTCACCTACTCAAGCTGCAAGCCTGCAACAAATATAATCGCTAGTGTGTCTGCATAATTTCTTCAGGTAATATATAGCTCGCAAAAACAGAGGCAAATGTGAATACATACAGCTAGTAACAAAAGTAAGTTTTCTATGAGTACAGTGTTTGCTAATTAGCATCGAACATCCGTCAAAAGTACTGCTACTGCATAAGCGATGAATGAAGAAAAACATTCTTGCCAGCATGTTAAACTACCTTCAGAAAAAACATTGTATTCTACTAACAAAGAAGAGCTATTTCCTGTCAAAGTTCAGAGCAAATTAGGAGTAACTTGGCAAGTAGATGCATTATTACCAGGGTAAAACAACCAAAAACTTCATTATTTAGACTAATGCACAACAAGCAATTCGGTGCCTACAATCACTCTATGCCCGCACTAAATTACATTAGAAATAAGTTGGTAAATCTTTCCACCCCCAAATCGGCCAGCTCTCCACACGCCAGTTCCCCACCCCACGAGTTGGGCAGCAAGAGCGCAGCGGCAGCTTCTTCACCTCTGATTCCACCATATACTTTGCACATTGACATGGCATTGGGCGCACTATAATCGCCGGCCAACAAAAACCTAATCGAAATCCATTCAAAAATAGAACCAATCGCGAGGCGCTGGAACTCAGAACTGAGGAGGAATGCGCAAGGACTGGGGGCAGGCGGGCGTACGGATGGGCAGAAGCACCAGGAGAGGATAATCCGGCGGCGCGCCGCCGCCTGTCCGTCTGGGAGCGGAAGCGGAGCGGCCGGCAAGCTGCGCCGTCTGCGAGAACATTTTATCGCCGGGGGTCCGTCTCTATATTTTTTTTTATCTTCTTCATATTTGGGTTTCAGCTTCCGATGTTTCACGTTGGAGAGTGACTCAAGATCTCAAAAATGAATGAATAGACATAGAAAACGAACCATAATGGAACAAGCGTGCAGAACAGTATTCTAGAAGAAGCTACCACATAGTAAAAAACTGGAACACCTCTTAAATTCGTTCTTCAGCCCCTAAGCAAAGAAAAATACTCATTTTTTGTCATTTTATTTTGTATCCATATGGACTCTATTTGGGACGAGACAAGTATAAATACGTCCAATAAAAGGGATTGAATATTAGTTTGGAACCACCGCCTGTCCGCTTCACCAATGGCGTTTGACGCGGCCTATCATAGAGTCTCACGGTGCCGATGCAGTCCACCACTCATGGCCCTCTCAGTGTTATGAAATCCTACAAATTGTTCCAACCTAACAGATTAGATATATTCAATGTCGGTTGGATGGGTTGACTACCACATGCCATAAAATCATTTTGCTAGTCTTTCACACGCGGTGAATGAAAAACGAAATAAACTAAAATGTGGTGAACCAGCATTTGGATTCCTCCAAAGTCTCACAAACGATAGATAAATTGGTGAAGGTGGGTGATATCATGGCTTTGGAGTCATGGAGGCGATATCTCTGAAAGACATGTATTTATAGGGTTGCATGCCACATTTTATAGTTTTATAGAGCTTTCTTTTTAGTCATGCAACCAATTTTCTTTGAATGAATTGTCACTCTATACATGTCTGGTCATCAAAAGATTGTGATGCATCTGAGCTGCCATGTTGATTCACCACTTTTACGTCCCATGTTCACGTGTTTAGAATGTGTAGGACACGCAAAACCCCACTACACCACTCCTTACAAGCATACTTAGCAATTTCATGAGCTAGGGAATTAGCCTTTCCACAGATATGATGTGGCCGATGACACTGGTTGGGCCACTGATCTCCTCAACTTAGGTAGAAAACCTTCAGAGGGGACTCACAGTCAATCTCCATTAACACATTCTCACGTGGGACATTCGGAACAATCTTCAACGCCGGTCAGCCCTCTTCGCTCGTTCGCGGACGTGCTCTTGGCGCGCCCGGAGATGGACATGTGCTACACCACAACGACGTGGGTGGTGCTTGCCAGCGAGAGGTGCCACAAGGTGAGCGTGGACGGAGCACTCTCAGAGGAGAACGAGAGGGCCGGTCGGCTAGGTCGACGCACTTATGTCAGGCACTTATGTCTAGCTGCAACCCATAGCATTGGTAGTGCGTCTGTATCATTTTTCTTTGATAATGCATATGTTATATCTTTAAATCAATTTTAGTCAAACGTTCTCTACATAGCTCGCAAGAAAAGTGCCAGAGTTGAACACATACAGCTCACAACTAAATTAAATTTTAAATCAGTTCACTGTTTGGCTACGTGGCATCAACCACCAGTTAAAATAGTTGCTATTATGTAAGGGATGAATGAAGACAAATATTCTTACCCAGCATATTTGATGGCCTTAAGAAGAACAGTATTATCACAACAAGGACCAGTTTACTATTAAAGTTCAGAGTAACGTGGCAACATAGATGCATTACCACAGTAAAACAACCAAAAACTTCATTTCAGACTAACTATAGAGCAACCAGTTCAGTATTTCCACTCATCTTATGCCAGCAGTAAATTAAAATCAGAAACAGGGGGTAAACCAATCCATCGCCCAAATCGACCAGCATTCCACATACCCAATTCCCAGCAAATTATATAGTTTGAAGAATTATGGCGACATTTGATTTCAGTCACCTACTCAAGCTGCAAGCTGCAACAAATATAATCGCTAGTGTGTCTGCATAATTTCTTCAGGTAATATATAGCTCGCAAAAACAGAGGCAAATGTGAATACATACAGCTAGTAACAAAAGTAAGTTTTCTATGAGTACAGTGTTTGCTAATTAGCATCGAACATCCGTCAAAAGTACTGCTACTGCATAAGCGATGAATGAAGAAAAACATTCTTGCCAGCATGTTAAACTACCTTCAGAAAAAACATTGTATTCTACTAACAAAGAAGAGCTATTTCCTGTCAAAGTTCAGAGCAAATTAGGAGTAACTTGGCAAGTAGATGCATTATTACCAGGGTAAAACAACCAAAAACTTCATTATTTAGACTAATGCACAACAAGCAATTCGGTGCCTACAATCACTCTATGCCCGCACTAAATTACATTAGAAATAAGTTGGTAAATCTTTCCACCCCCAAATCGGCCAGCTCTCCACACGCCAGTTCCCCACCCCACGAGTTGGGCAGCAAGAGCGCAGCGGCAGCTTCTTCACCTCTGATTCCACCATATACTTTGCACATTGACATGGCATTGGGCGCACTATAATCGCCGGCCAACAAAAACCTAATCGAAATCCATTCAAAAATAGAACCAATCGCGAGGCGCTGGAACTCAGAACTGAGGAGGAATGCGCAAGGACTGGGGGCAGGCGGGCGTACGGATGGGCAGAAGCACCAGGAGAGGATAATCCGGCGGCGCGCCGCCGCCTGTCCGTCTGGGAGCGGAAGCGGAGCGGCCGGCAAGCTGCGCCGTCTGCGAGAACATTTTATCGCCGGGGGTCCGTCTCTATATTTTTTTTTATCTTCTTCATATTTGGGTTTCAGCTTCCGATGTTTCACGTTGGAGAGTGACTCAAGATCTCAAAAATGAATGAATAGACATAGAAAACGAACCATAATGGAACAAGCGTGCAGAACAGTATTCTAGAAGAAGCTACCACATAGTAAAAAACTGGAACACCTCTTAAATTCGTTCTTCAGCCCCTAAGCAAAGAAAAATACTCATTTTTTGTCATTTTATTTTGTATCCATATGGACTCTATTTGGGACGAGACAAGTATAAATACGTCCAATAAAAGGGATTGAATATTAGTTTGGAACCACCGCCTGTCCGCTTCACCAATGGCGTTTGACGCGGCCTATCATAGAGTCTCACGGTGCCGATGCAGTCCACCACTCATGGCCCTCTCAGTGTTATGAAATCCTACAAATTGTTCCAACCTAACAGATTAGATATATTCAATGTCGGTTGGATGGGTTGACTACCACATGCCATAAAATCATTTTGCTAGTCTTTCACACGCGGTGAATGAAAAACGAAATAAACTAAAATGTGGTGAACCAGCATTTGGATTCCTCCAAAGTCTCACAAACGATAGATAAATTGGTGAAGGTGGGTGATATCATGGCTTTGGAGTCATGGAGGCGATATCTCTGAAAGACATGTATTTATAGGGTTGCATGCCACATTTTATAGTTTTATAGAGCTTTCTTTTTAGTCATGCAACCAATTTTCTTTGAATGAATTGTCACTCTATACATGTCTGGTCATCAAAAGATTGTGATGCATCTGAGCTGCCATGTTGATTCACCACTTTTACGTCCCATGTTCACGTGTTTAGAATGTGTAGGACACGCAAAACCCCACTACACCACTCCTTACAAGCATACTTAGCAATTTCATGAGCTAGGGAATTAGCCTTTCCACAGATATGATGTGGCCGATGACACTGGTTGGGCCACTGATCTCCTCAACTTAGGTAGAAAACCTTCAGAGGGGACTCACAGTCAATCTCCATTAACACATTCTCACGTGGGACATTCAGAACAATCTTCAACGCCGATCAGCCCTCTTCGCTCGTTCGCGGACGTGCTCTTGGCGCGCCCGGAGATGGACATGTGCTACACCACAACGACGTGGGTGGTGCTTGCCAGCGAGAGGTGCCACAAGGTGAGCGTGGACGGAGCACTCTCAGAGGAGAACGAGAGGGCCGGTCGGCCAGGTCGACGCACTTATGTCAGGCACTTATGTCTAGCTGCAACCCATAGCATTGGTAGTGCGTCTGTATCATTTTTCTTTGATAATGCATATGTTATATCTTTAAATCAATTTTAGTCAAACGTTCTCTACATAGCTCGCAAGAAAAGTGCCAGAGTTGAACACATACAGCTCACAACTAAATTAAATTTTAAATCAGTTCACTGTTTGGCTACGTGGCATCAACCACCAGTTAAAATAGTTGCTATTATGTAAGGGATGAATGAAGACAAATATTCTTACCCAGCATATTTGATGGCCTTAAGAAGAACAGTATTATCACAACAAGGACCAGTTTACTATTAAAGTTCAGAGTAACGTGGCAACATAGATGCATTACCACAGTAAAACAACCAAAAACTTCATTTCAGACTAACTATAGAGCAACCAGTTCAGTATTTCCACTCATCTTATGCCAGCAGTAAATTAAAATCAGAAACAGGGGGGTAAACCAATCCATCGCCCAAATCGACCAGCATTCCACATACCCAATTCCCAGCAAATTATATAGTTTGAAGAATTATGGCGACATTTGATTTCAGTCACCTACTCAAGCTGCAAGCCTGCAACAAATATAATCGCTAGTGTGTCTGCATAATTTCTTCAGGTAATATATAGCTCGCAAAAACAGAGGCAAATGTGAATACATACAGCTAGTAACAAAAGTAAGTTTTCTATGAGTACAGTGTTTGCTAATTAGCATCGAACATCCGTCAAAAGTACTGCTACTGCATAAGCGATGAATGAAGAAAAACATTCTTGCCAGCATGTTAAACTACCTTCAGAAAAAACATTGTATTCTACTAACAAAGAAGAGCTATTTCCTGTCAAAGTTCAGAGCAAATTAGGAGTAACTTGGCAAGTAGATGCATTATTACCAGGGTAAAACAACCAAAAACTTCATTATTTAGACTAATGCACAACAAGCAATTCGGTGCCTACAATCACTCTATGCCCGCACTAAATTACATTAGAAATAAGTTGGTAAATCTTTCCACCCCCAAATCGGCCAGCTCTCCACACGCCAGTTCCCCACCCCACGAGTTGGGCAGCAAGAGCGCAGCGGCAGCTTCTTCACCTCTGATTCCACCATATACTTTGCACATTGACATGGCATTGGGCGCACTATAATCGCCGGCCAACAAAAACCTAATCGAAATCCATTCAAAAATAGAACCAATCGCGAGGCGCTGGAACTCAGAACTGAGGAGGAATGCGCAAGGACTGGGGGCAGGCGGGCGTACGGATGGGCAGAAGCACCAGGAGAGGATAATCCGGCGGCGCGCCGCCGCCTGTCCGTCTGGGAGCGGAAGCGGAGCGGCCGGCAAGCTGCGCCGTCTGCGAGAACATTTTATCGCCGGGGGTCCGTCTCTATATTTTTTTTTATCTTCTTCATATTTGGGTTTCAGCTTCCGATGTTTCACGTTGGAGAGTGACTCAAGATCTCAAAAATGAATGAATAGACATAGAAAACGAACCATAATGGAACAAGCGTGCAGAACAGTATTCTAGAAGAAGCTACCACATAGTAAAAAACTGGAACACCTCTTAAATTCGTTCTTCAGCCCCTAAGCAAAGAAAAATACTCATTTTTTGTCATTTTATTTTGTATCCATATGGACTCTATTTGGGACGAGACAAGTATAAATACGTCCAATAAAAGGGATTGAATATTAGTTTGGAACCACCGCCTGTCCGCTTCACCAATGGCGTTTGACGCGGCCTATCATAGAGTCTCACGGTGCCGATGCAGTCCACCACTCATGGCCCTCTCAGTGTTATGAAATCCTACAAATTGTTCCAACCTAACAGATTAGATATATTCAATGTCGGTTGGATGGGTTGACTACCACATGCCATAAAATCATTTTGCTAGTCTTTCACACGCGGTGAATGAAAAACGAAATAAACTAAAATGTGGTGAACCAGCATTTGGATTCCTCCAAAGTCTCACAAACGATAGATAAATTGGTGAAGGTGGGTGATATCATGGCTTTGGAGTCATGGAGGCGATATCTCTGAAAGACATGTATTTATAGGGTTGCATGCCACATTTTATAGTTTTATAGAGCTTTCTTTTTAGTCATGCAACCAATTTTCTTTGAATGAATTGTCACTCTATACATGTCTGGTCATCAAAAGATTGTGATGCATCTGAGCTGCCATGTTGATTCACCACTTTTACGTCCCATGTTCACGTGTTTAGAATGTGTAGGACACGCAAAACCCCACTACACCACTCCTTACAAGCATACTTAGCAATTTCATGAGCTAGGGAATTAGCCTTTCCACAGATATGATGTGGCCGATGACACTGGTTGGGCCACTGATCTCCTCAACTTAGGTAGAAAACCTTCAGAGGGGACTCACAGTCAATCTCCATTAACACATTCTCACGTGGGACATTCGGAACAATCTTCAACGCCGGTCAGCCCTCTTCGCTCGTTCGCGGACGTGCTCTTGGCGCGCCCGGAGATGGACATGTGCTACACCACAACGACGTGGGTGGTGCTTGCCAGCGAGAGGTGCCACAAGGTGAGCGTGGACGGAGCACTCTCAGAGGAGAACGAGAGGGCCGGTCGGCCAGGTCGACGCACTTATGTCAGGCACTTATGTCTAGCTGCAACCCATAGCATTGGTAGTGCGTCTGTATCATTTTTCTTTGATAATGCATATGTTATATCTTTAAATCAATTTTAGTCAAACGTTCTCTACATAGCTCGCAAGAAAAGTGCCAGAGTTGAACACATACAGCTCACAACTAAATTAAATTTTAAATCAGTTCACTGTTTGGCTACGTGGCATCAACCACCAGTTAAAATAGTTGCTATTATGTAAGGGATGAATGAAGACAAATATTCTTACCCAGCATATTTGATGGCCTTAAGAAGAACAGTATTATCACAACAAGGACCAGTTTACTATTAAAGTTCAGAGTAACGTGGCAACATAGATGCATTACCACAGTAAAACAACCAAAAACTTCATTTCAGACTAACTATAGAGCAACCAGTTCAGTATTTCCACTCATCTTATGCCAGCAGTAAATTAAAATCAGAAACAGGGGGGTAAACCAATCCATCGCCCAAATCGACCAGCATTCCACATACCCAATTCCCAGCAAATTATATAGTTTGAAGAATTATGGCGACATTTGATTTCAGTCACCTACTCAAGCTGCAAGCCTGCAACAAATATAATCGCTAGTGTGTCTGCATAATTTCTTCAGGTAATATATAGCTCGCAAAAACAGAGGCAAATGTGAATACATACAGCTAGTAACAAAAGTAAGTTTTCTATGAGTACAGTGTTTGCTAATTAGCATCGAACATCCGTCAAAAGTACTGCTACTGCATAAGCGATGAATGAAGAAAAACATTCTTGCCAGCATGTTAAACTACCTTCAGAAAAAACATTGTATTCTACTAACAAAGAAGAGCTATTTCCTGTCAAAGTTCAGAGCAAATTAGGAGTAACTTGGCAAGTAGATGCATTATTACCAGGGTAAAACAACCAAAAACTTCATTATTTAGACTAATGCACAACAAGCAATTCGGTGCCTACAATCACTCTATGCCCGCACTAAATTACATTAGAAATAAGTTGGTAAATCTTTCCACCCCCAAATCGGCCAGCTCTCCACACGCCAGTTCCCCACCCCACGAGTTGGGCAGCAAGAGCGCAGCGGCAGCTTCTTCACCTCTGATTCCACCATATACTTTGCACATTGACATGGCATTGGGCGCACTATAATCGCCGGCCAACAAAAACCTAATCGAAATCCATTCAAAAATAGAACCAATCGCGAGGCGCTGGAACTCAGAACTGAGGAGGAATGCGCAAGGACTGGGGGCAGGCGGGCGTACGGATGGGCAGAAGCACCAGGAGAGGATAATCCGGCGGCGCGCCGCCGCCTGTCCGTCTGGGAGCGGAAGCGGAGCGGCCGGCAAGCTGCGCCGTCTGCGAGAACATTTTATCGCCGGGGGTCCGTCTCTATATTTTTTTTATCTTCTTCATATTTGGGTTTCAGCTTCCGATGTTTCACGTTGGAGAGTGACTCAAGATCTCAAAAATGAATGAATAGACATAGAAAACGAACCATAATGGAACAAGCGTGCAGAACAGTATTCTAGAAGAAGCTACCACATAGTAAAAAACTGGAACACCTCTTAAATTCGTTCTTCAGCCCCTAAGCAAAGAAAAATACTCATTTTTTGTCATTTTATTTTGTATCCATATGGACTCTATTTGGGACGAGACAAGTATAAATACGTCCAATAAAAGGGATTGAATATTAGTTTGGAACCACCGCCTGTCCGCTTCACCAATGGCGTTTGACGCGGCCTATCATAGAGTCTCACGGTGCCGATGCAGTCCACCACTCATGGCCCTCTCAGTGTTATGAAATCCTACAAATTGTTCCAACCTAACAGATTAGATATATTCAATGTCGGTTGGATGGGTTGACTACCACATGCCATAAAATCATTTTGCTAGTCTTTCACACGCGGTGAATGAAAAACGAAATAAACTAAAATGTGGTGAACCAGCATTTGGATTCCTCCAAAGTCTCACAAACGATAGATAAATTGGTGAAGGTGGGTGATATCATGGCTTTGGAGTCATGGAGGCGATATCTCTGAAAGACATGTATTTATAGGGTTGCATGCCACATTTTATAGTTTTATAGAGCTTTCTTTTTAGTCATGCAACCAATTTTCTTTGAATGAATTGTCACTCTATACATGTCTGGTCATCAAAAGATTGTGATGCATCTGAGCTGCCATGTTGATTCACCACTTTTACGTCCCATGTTCACGTGTTTAGAATGTGTAGGACACGCAAAACCCCACTACACCACTCCTTACAAGCATACTTAGCAATTTCATGAGCTAGGGAATTAGCCTTTCCACAGATATGATGTGGCCGATGACACTGGTTGGGCCACTGATCTCCTCAACTTAGGTAGAAAACCTTCAGAGGGGACTCACAGTCAATCTCCATTAACACATTCTCACGTGGGACATTCAGAACAATCTTCAACGCCGTCAGCCCTCTTCGCTCGTTCGCGGACGTGCTCTTGGCGCGCCCGGAGATGGACATGTGCTACACCACAACGACGTGGGTGGTGCTTGCCAGCGAGAGGTGCCACAAGGTGAGCGTGGACGGAGCACTCTCAGAGGAGAACGAGAGGGCCGGTCGGCCAGGTCGACGCACTTATGTCAGGCACTTATGTCTAGCTGCAACCCATAGCATTGGTAGTGCGTCTGTATCATTTTTCTTTGATAATGCATATGTTATATCTTTAAATCAATTTTAGTCAAACGTTCTCTACATAGCTCGCAAGAAAAGTGCCAGAGTTGAACACATACAGCTCACAACTAAATTAAATTTTAAATCAGTTCACTGTTTGGCTACGTGGCATCAACCACCAGTTAAAATAGTTGCTATTATGTAAGGGATGAATGAAGACAAATATTCTTACCCAGCATATTTGATGGCCTTAAGAAGAACAGTATTATCACAACAAGGACCAGTTTACTATTAAAGTTCAGAGTAACGTGGCAACATAGATGCATTACCACAGTAAAACAACCAAAAACTTCATTTCAGACTAACTATAGAGCAACCAGTTCAGTATTTCCACTCATCTTATGCCAGCAGTAAATTAAAATCAGAAACAGGGGGGTAAACCAATCCATCGCCCAAATCGACCAGCATTCCACATACCCAATTCCCAGCAAATTATATAGTTTGAAGAATTATGGCGACATTTGATTTCAGTCACCTACTCAAGCTGCAAGCCTGCAACAAATATAATCGCTAGTGTGTCTGCATAATTTCTTCAGGTAATATATAGCTCGCAAAAACAGAGGCAAATGTGAATACATACAGCTAGTAACAAAAGTAAGTTTTCTATGAGTACAGTGTTTGCTAATTAGCATCGAACATCCGTCAAAAGTACTGCTACTGCATAAGCGATGAATGAAGAAAAACATTCTTGCCAGCATGTTAAACTACCTTCAGAAAAAACATTGTATTCTACTAACAAAGAAGAGCTATTTCCTGTCAAAGTTCAGAGCAAATTAGGAGTAACTTGGCAAGTAGATGCATTATTACCAGGGTAAAACAACCAAAAACTTCATTATTTAGACTAATGCACAACAAGCAATTCGGTGCCTACAATCACTCTATGCCCGCACTAAATTACATTAGAAATAAGTTGGTAAATCTTTCCACCCCCAAATCGGCCAGCTCTCCACACGCCAGTTCCCCACCCCACGAGTTGGGCAGCAAGAGCGCAGCGGCAGCTTCTTCACCTCTGATTCCACCATATACTTTGCACATTGACATGGCATTGGGCGCACTATAATCGCCGGCCAACAAAAACCTAATCGAAATCCATTCAAAAATAGAACCAATCGCGAGGCGCTGGAACTCAGAACTGAGGAGGAATGCGCAAGGACTGGGGGCAGGCGGGCGTACGGATGGGCAGAAGCACCAGGAGAGGATAATCCGGCGGCGCGCCGCCGCCTGTCCGTCTGGGAGCGGAAGCGGAGCGGCCGGCAAGCTGCGCCGTCTGCGAGAACATTTTATCGCCGGGGGTCCGTCTCTATATTTTTTTTTATCTTCTTCATATTTGGGTTTCAGCTTCCGATGTTTCACGTTGGAGAGTGACTCAAGATCTCAAAAATGAATGAATAGACATAGAAAACGAACCATAATGGAACAAGCGTGCAGAACAGTATTCTAGAAGAAGCTACCACATAGTAAAAAACTGGAACACCTCTTAAATTCGTTCTTCAGCCCCTAAGCAAAGAAAAATACTCATTTTTTGTCATTTTATTTTGTATCCATATGGACTCTATTTGGGACGAGACAAGTATAAATACGTCCAATAAAAGGGATTGAATATTAGTTTGGAACCACCGCCTGTCCGCTTCACCAATGGCGTTTGACGCGGCCTATCATAGAGTCTCACGGTGCCGATGCAGTCCACCACTCATGGCCCTCTCAGTGTTATGAAATCCTACAAATTGTTCCAACCTAACAGATTAGATATATTCAATGTCGGTTGGATGGGTTGACTACCACATGCCATAAAATCATTTTGCTAGTCTTTCACACGCGGTGAATGAAAAACGAAATAAACTAAAATGTGGTGAACCAGCATTTGGATTCCTCCAAAGTCTCACAAACGATAGATAAATTGGTGAAGGTGGGTGATATCATGGCTTTGGAGTCATGGAGGCGATATCTCTGAAAGACATGTATTTATAGGGTTGCATGCCACATTTTATAGTTTTATAGAGCTTTCTTTTTAGTCATGCAACCAATTTTCTTTGAATGAATTGTCACTCTATACATGTCTGGTCATCAAAAGATTGTGATGCATCTGAGCTGCCATGTTGATTCACCACTTTTACGTCCCATGTTCACGTGTTTAGAATGTGTAGGACACGCAAAACCCCACTACACCACTCCTTACAAGCATACTTAGCAATTTCATGAGCTAGGGAATTAGCCTTTCCACAGATATGATGTGGCCGATGACACTGGTTGGGCCACTGATCTCCTCAACTTAGGTAGAAAACCTTCAGAGGGGACTCACAGTCAATCTCCATTAACACATTCTCACGTGGGACATTCAGAACAATCTTCAACGCCGGTCAGCCCTCTTCGCTCGTTCGCGGACGTGCTCTTGGCGCGCCCGGAGATGGACATGTGCTACACCACAACGACGTGGGTGGTGCTTGCCAGCGAGAGGTGCCACAAGGTGAGCGTGGACGGAGCACTCTCAGAGGAGAACGAGAGGGCCGGTCGGCCAGGTCGACGCACTTATGTCAGGCACTTATGTCTAGCTGCAACCCATAGCATTGGTAGTGCGTCTGTATCATTTTTCTTGATAATGCATATGTTATATCTTTAAATCAATTTTAGTCAAACGTTCTCTACATAGCTCGCAAGAAAAGTGCCAGAGTTGAACACATACAGCTCACAACTAAATTAAATTTTAAATCAGTTCACTGTTTGGCTACGTGGCATCAACCACCAGTTAAAATAGTTGCTATTATGTAAGGGATGAATGAAGACAAATATTCTTACCCAGCATATTTGATGGCCTTAAGAAGAACAGTATTATCACAACAAGGACCAGTTTACTATTAAAGTTCAGAGTAACGTGGCAACATAGATGCATTACCACAGTAAAACAACCAAAAACTTCATTTCAGACTAACTATAGAGCAACCAGTTCAGTATTTCCACTCATCTTATGCCAGCAGTAAATTAAAATCAGAAACAGGGGGGTAAACCAATCCATCGCCCAAATCGACCAGCATTCCACATACCCAATTCCCAGCAAATTATATAGTTTGAAGAATTATGGCGACATTTGATTTCAGTCACCTACTCAAGCTGCAAGCCTGCAACAAATATAATCGCTAGTGTGTCTGCATAATTTCTTCAGGTAATATATAGCTCGCAAAAACAGAGGCAAATGTGAATACATACAGCTAGTAACAAAAGTAAGTTTTCTATGAGTACAGTGTTTGCTAATTAGCATCGAACATCCGTCAAAAGTACTGCTACTGCATAAGCGATGAATGAAGAAAAACATTCTTGCCAGCATGTTAAACTACCTTCAGAAAAAACATTGTATTCTACTAACAAAGAAGAGCTATTTCCTGTCAAAGTTCAGAGCAAATTAGGAGTAACTTGGCAAGTAGATGCATTATTACCAGGGTAAAACAACCAAAAACTTCATTATTTAGACTAATGCACAACAAGCAATTCGGTGCCTACAATCACTCTATGCCCGCACTAAATTACATTAGAAATAAGTTGGTAAATCTTTCCACCCCCAAATCGGCCAGCTCTCCACACGCCAGTTCCCCACCCCACGAGTTGGGCAGCAAGAGCGCAGCGGCAGCTTCTTCACCTCTGATTCCACCATATACTTTGCACATTGACATGGCATTGGGCGCACTATAATCGCCGGCCAACAAAAACCTAATCGAAATCCATTCAAAAATAGAACCAATCGCGAGGCGCTGGAACTCAGAACTGAGGAGGAATGCGCAAGGACTGGGGGCAGGCGGGCGTACGGATGGGCAGAAGCACCAGGAGAGGATAATCCGGCGGCGCGCCGCCGCCTGTCCGTCTGGGAGCGGAAGCGGAGCGGCCGGCAAGCTGCGCCGTCTGCGAGAACATTTTATCGCCGGGGGTCCGTCTCTATATTTTTTTTTATCTTCTTCATATTTGGGTTTCAGCTTCCGATGTTTCACGTTGGAGAGTGACTCAAGATCTCAAAAATGAATGAATAGACATAGAAAACGAACCATAATGGAACAAGCGTGCAGAACAGTATTCTAGAAGAAGCTACCACATAGTAAAAAACTGGAACACCTCTTAAATTCGTTCTTCAGCCCCTAAGCAAAGAAAAATACTCATTTTTTGTCATTTTATTTTGTATCCATATGGACTCTATTTGGGACGAGACAAGTATAAATACGTCCAATAAAAGGGATTGAATATTAGTTTGGAACCACCGCCTGTCCGCTTCACCAATGGCGTTTGACGCGGCCTATCATAGAGTCTCACGGTGCCGATGCAGTCCACCACTCATGGCCCTCTCAGTGTTATGAAATCCTACAAATTGTTCCAACCTAACAGATTAGATATATTCAATGTCGGTTGGATGGGTTGACTACCACATGCCATAAAATCATTTTGCTAGTCTTTCACACGCGGTGAATGAAAAACGAAATAAACTAAAATGTGGTGAACCAGCATTTGGATTCCTCCAAAGTCTCACAAACGATAGATAAATTGGTGAAGGTGGGTGATATCATGGCTTTGGAGTCATGGAGGCGATATCTCTGAAAGACATGTATTTATAGGGTTGCATGCCACATTTTATAGTTTTATAGAGCTTTCTTTTTAGTCATGCAACCAATTTTCTTTGAATGAATTGTCACTCTATACATGTCTGGTCATCAAAAGATTGTGATGCATCTGAGCTGCCATGTTGATTCACCACTTTTACGTCCCATGTTCACGTGTTTAGAATGTGTAGGACACGCAAAACCCCACTACACCACTCCTTACAAGCATACTTAGCAATTTCATGAGCTAGGGAATTAGCCTTTCCACAGATATGATGTGGCCGATGACACTGGTTGGGCCACTGATCTCCTCAACTTAGGTAGAAAACCTTCAGAGGGGACTCACAGTCAATCTCCATTAACACATTCTCACGTGGGACATTCGGAACAATCTTCAACGCCGGTCAGCCCTCTTCGCTCGTTCGCGGACGTGCTCTTGGCGCGCCCGGAGATGGACATGTGCTACACCACAACGACGTGGGTGGTGCTTGCCAGCGAGAGGTGCCACAAGGTGAGCGTGGACGGAGCACTCTCAGAGGAGAACGAGAGGGCCGGTCGGCTAGGTCGACGCACTTATGTCAGGCACTTATGTCTAGCTGCAACCCATAGCATTGGTAGTGCGTCTGTATCATTTTTCTTTGATAATGCATATGTTATATCTTTAAATCAATTTTAGTCAAACGTTCTCTACATAGCTCGCAAGAAAAGTGCCAGAGTTGAACACATACAGCTCACAACTAAATTAAATTTTAAATCAGTTCACTGTTTGGCTACGTGGCATCAACCACCAGTTAAAATAGTTGCTATTATGTAAGGGATGAATGAAGACAAATATTCTTACCCAGCATATTTGATGGCCTTAAGAAGAACAGTATTATCACAACAAGGACCAGTTTACTATTAAAGTTCAGAGTAACGTGGCAACATAGATGCATTACCACAGTAAAACAACCAAAAACTTCATTTCAGACTAACTATAGAGCAACCAGTTCAGTATTTCCACTCATCTTATGCCAGCAGTAAATTAAAATCAGAAACAGGGGGGTAAACCAATCCATCGCCCAAATCGACCAGCATTCCACATACCCAATTCCCAGCAAATTATATAGTTTGAAGAATTATGGCGACATTTGATTTCAGTCACCTACTCAAGCTGCAAGCCTGCAACAAATATAATCGCTAGTGTGTCTGCATAATTTCTTCAGGTAATATATAGCTCGCAAAAACAGAGGCAAATGTGAATACATACAGCTAGTAACAAAAGTAAGTTTTCTATGAGTACAGTGTTTGCTAATTAGCATCGAACATCCGTCAAAAGTACTGCTACTGCATAAGCGATGAATGAAGAAAAACATTCTTGCCAGCATGTTAAACTACCTTCAGAAAAAACATTGTATTCTACTAACAAAGAAGAGCTATTTCCTGTCAAAGTTCAGAGCAAATTAGGAGTAACTTGGCAAGTAGATGCATTATTACCAGGGTAAAACAACCAAAAACTTCATTATTTAGACTAATGCACAACAAGCAATTCGGTGCCTACAATCACTCTATGCCCGCACTAAATTACATTAGAAATAAGTTGGTAAATCTTTCCACCCCCAAATCGGCCAGCTCTCCACACGCCAGTTCCCCACCCCACGAGTTGGGCAGCAAGAGCGCAGCGGCAGCTTCTTCACCTCTGATTCCACCATATACTTTGCACATTGACATGGCATTGGGCGCACTATAATCGCCGGCCAACAAAAACCTAATCGAAATCCATTCAAAAATAGAACCAATCGCGAGGCGCTGGAACTCAGAACTGAGGAGGAATGCGCAAGGACTGGGGGCAGGCGGGCGTACGGATGGGCAGAAGCACCAGGAGAGGATAATCCGGCGGCGCGCCGCCGCCTGTCCGTCTGGGAGCGGAAGCGGAGCGGCCGGCAAGCTGCGCCGTCTGCGAGAACATTTTATCGCCGGGGGTCCGTCTCTATATTTTTTTTTATCTTCTTCATATTTGGGTTTCAGCTTCCGATGTTTCACGTTGGAGAGTGACTCAAGATCTCAAAAATGAATGAATAGACATAGAAAACGAACCATAATGGAACAAGCGTGCAGAACAGTATTCTAGAAGAAGCTACCACATAGTAAAAAACTGGAACACCTCTTAAATTCGTTCTTCAGCCCCTAAGCAAAGAAAAATACTCATTTTTTGTCATTTTATTTTGTATCCATATGGACTCTATTTGGGACGAGACAAGTATAAATACGTCCAATAAAAGGGATTGAATATTAGTTTGGAACCACCACCTGTCCGCTTCACCAATGGCGTTTGACGCGGCCTATCATAGAGTCTCACGGTGCCGATGCAGTCCACCACTCATGGCCCTCTCAGTGTTATGAAATCCTACAAATTGTTCCAACCTAACAGATTAGATATATTCAATGTCGGTTGGATGGGTTGACTACCACATGCCATAAAATCATTTTGCTAGTCTTTCACACGCGGTGAATGAAAAACGAAATAAACTAAAATGTGGTGAACCAGCATTTGGATTCCTCCAAAGTCTCACAAACGATAGATAAATTGGTGAAGGTGGGTGATATCATGGCTTTGGAGTCATGGAGGCGATATCTCTGAAAGACATGTATTTATAGGGTTGCATGCCACATTTTATAGTTTTATAGAGCTTTCTTTTTAGTCATGCAACCAATTTTCTTTGAATGAATTGTCACTCTATACATGTCTGTTCATCAAAAGATTGTGATGCATCTGAGCTGCCATGTTGATTCACCACTTTTACGTCCCATGTTCACGTGTTTAGAATGTGTAGGACACGCAAAACCCCACTACACCACTCCTTACAAGCATACTTAGCAATTTCATGAGCTAGGGAATTAGCCTTTCCACAGATATGATGTGGCCGATGACACTGGTTGGGCCACTGATCTCCTCAACTTAGGTAGAAAACCTTCAGAGGGGACTCACAGTCAATCTCCATTAACACATTCTCACGTGGGACATTCGGAACAATCTTCAACGCCGGTCAGCCCTCTTCGCTCGTTCGCGGACGTGCTCTTGGCGCGCCCGGAGATGGACATGTGCTACACCACAACGACGTGGGTGGTGCTTGCCAGCGAGAGGTGCCACAAGGTGAGCGTGGACGGAGCACTCTCAGAGGAGAACGAGAGGGCCGGTCGGCTAGGTCGACGCACTTATGTCAGGCACTTATGTCTAGCTGCAACCCATAGCATTGGTAGTGCGTCTGTATCATTTTTCTTTGATAATGCATATGTTATATCTTTAAATCAATTTTAGTCAAACGTTCTCTACATAGCTCGCAAGAAAAGTGCCAGAGTTGAACACATACAGCTCACAACTAAATTAAATTTTAAATCAGTTCACTGTTTGGCTACGTGGCATCAACCACCAGTTAAAATAGTTGCTATTATGTAAGGGATGAATGAAGACAAATATTCTTACCCAGCATATTTGATGGCCTTAAGAAGAACAGTATTATCACAACAAGGACCAGTTTACTATTAAAGTTCAGAGTAACGTGGCAACATAGATGCATTACCACAGTAAAACAACCAAAAACTTCATTTCAGACTAACTATAGAGCAACCAGTTCAGTATTTCCACTCATCTTATGCCAGCAGTAAATTAAAATCAGAAACAGGGGGGTAAACCAATCCATCGCCCAAATCGACCAGCATTCCACATACCCAATTCCCAGCAAATTATATAGTTTGAAGAATTATGGCGACATTTGATTTCAGTCACCTACTCAAGCTGCAAGCCTGCAACAAATATAATCGCTAGTGTGTCTGCATAATTTCTTCAGGTAATATATAGCTCGCAAAAACAGAGGCAAATGTGAATACATACAGCTAGTAACAAAAGTAAGTTTTCTATGAGTACAGTGTTTGCTAATTAGCATCGAACATCCGTCAAAAGTACTGCTACTGCATAAGCGATGAATGAAGAAAAACATTCTTGCCAGCATGTTAAACTACCTTCAGAAAAAACATTGTATTCTACTAACAAAGAAGAGCTATTTCCTGTCAAAGTTCAGAGCAAATTAGGAGTAACTTGGCAAGTAGATGCATTATTACCAGGGTAAAACAACCAAAAACTTCATTATTTAGACTAATGCACAACAAGCAATTCGGTGCCTACAATCACTCTATGCCCGCACTAAATTACATTAGAAATAAGTTGGTAAATCTTTCCACCCCCAAATCGGCCAGCTCTCCACACGCCAGTTCCCCACCCCACGAGTTGGGCAGCAAGAGCGCAGCGGCAGCTTCTTCACCTCTGATTCCACCATATACTTTGCACATTGACATGGCATTGGGCGCACTATAATCGCCGGCCAACAAAAACCTAATCGAAATCCATTCAAAAATAGAACCAATCGCGAGGCGCTGGAACTCAGAACTGAGGAGGAATGCGCAAGGACTGGGGGCAGGCGGGCGTACGGATGGGCAGAAGCACCAGGAGAGGATAATCCGGCGGCGCGCCGCCGCCTGTCCGTCTGGGAGCGGAAGCGGAGCGGCCGGCAAGCTGCGCCGTCTGCGAGAACATTTTATCGCCGGGGGTCCGTCTCTATATTTTTTTTTATCTTCTTCATATTTGGGTTTCAGCTTCCGATGTTTCACGTTGGAGAGTGACTCAAGATCTCAAAAATGAATGAATAGACATAGAAAACGAACCATAATGGAACAAGCGTGCAGAACAGTATTCTAGAAGAAGCTACCACATAGTAAAAAACTGGAACACCTCTTAAATTCGTTCTTCAGCCCCTAAGCAAAGAAAAATACTCATTTTTTGTCATTTTATTTTGTATCCATATGGACTCTATTTGGGACGAGACAAGTATAAATACGTCCAATAAAAGGGATTGAATATTAGTTTGGAACCACCACCTGTCCGCTTCACCAATGGCGTTTGACGCGGCCTATCATAGAGTCTCACGGTGCCGATGCAGTCCACCACTCATGGCCCTCTCAGTGTTATGAAATCCTACAAATTGTTCCAACCTAACAGATTAGATATATTCAATGTCGGTTGGATGGGTTGACTACCACATGCCATAAAATCATTTTGCTAGTCTTTCACACGCGGTGAATGAAAAACGAAATAAACTAAAATGTGGTGAACCAGCATTTGGATTCCTCCAAAGTCTCACAAACGATAGATAAATTGGTGAAGGTGGGTGATATCATGGCTTTGGAGTCATGGAGGCGATATCTCTGAAAGACATGTATTTATAGGGTTGCATGCCACATTTTATAGTTTTATAGAGCTTTCTTTTTAGTCATGCAACCAATTTTCTTTGAATGAATTGTCACTCTATACATGTCTGTTCATCAAAAGATTGTGATGCATCTGAGCTGCCATGTTGATTCACCACTTTTACGTCCCATGTTCACGTGTTTAGAATGTGTAGGACACGCAAAACCCCACTACACCACTCCTTACAAGCATACTTAGCAATTTCATGAGCTAGGGAATTAGCCTTTCCACAGATATGATGTGGCCGATGACACTGGTTGGGCCACTGATCTCCTCAACTTAGGTAGAAAACCTTCAGAGGGGACTCACAGTCAATCTCCATTAACACATTCTCACGTGGGACATTCGGAACAATCTTCAACGCCGGTCAGCCCTCTTCGCTCGTTCGCGGACGTGCTCTTGGCGCGCCCGGAGATGGACATGTGCTACACCACAACGACGTGGGTGGTGCTTGCCAGCGAGAGGTGCCACAAGGTGAGCGTGGACGGAGCACTCTCAGAGGAGAACGAGAGGGCCGGTCGGCTAGGTCGACGCACTTATGTCAGGCACTTATGTCTTGCTGCAACCCATAGCATTGGTAGTGCGTCTGTATCATTTTTCTTTGATAATGCATATGTTATATCTTTAAATCAATTTTAGTCAAACGTTCTCTACATAGCTCGCAAGAAAAGTGCCAGAGTTGAACACATACAGCTCACAACTAAATTAAATTTTAAATCAGTTCACTGTTTGGCTACGTGGCATCAACCACCAGTTAAAATAGTTGCTATTATGTAAGGGATGAATGAAGACAAATATTCTTACCCAGCATATTTGATGGCCTTAAGAAGAACAGTATTATCACAACAAGGACCAGTTTACTATTAAAGTTCAGAGTAACGTGGCAACATAGATGCATTACCACAGTAAAACAACCAAAAACTTCATTTCAGACTAACTATAGAGCAACCAGTTCAGTATTTCCACTCATCTTATGCCAGCAGTAAATTAAAATCAGAAACAGGGGGTAAACCAATCCATCGCCCAAATCGACCAGCATTCCACATACCCAATTCCCAGCAAATTATATAGTTTGAAGAATTATGGCGACATTTGATTTCAGTCACCTACTCAAGCTGCAAGCCTGCAACAAATATAATCGCTAGTGTGTCTGCATAATTTCTTCAGGTAATATATAGCTCGCAAAAACAGAGGCAAATGTGAATACATACAGCTAGTAACAAAAGTAAGTTTTCTATGAGTACAGTGTTTGCTAATTAGCATCGAACATCCGTCAAAAGTACTGCTACTGCATAAGCGATGAATGAAGAAAAACATTCTTGCCAGCATGTTAAACTACCTTCAGAAAAAACATTGTATTCTACTAACAAAGAAGAGCTATTTCCTGTCAAAGTTCAGAGCAAATTAGGAGTAACTTGGCAAGTAGATGCATTATTACCAGGGTAAAACAACCAAAAACTTCATTATTTAGACTAATGCACAACAAGCAATTCGGTGCCTACAATCACTCTATGCCCGCACTAAATTACATTAGAAATAAGTTGGTAAATCTTTCCACCCCCAAATCGGCCAGCTCTCCACACGCCAGTTCCCCACCCCACGAGTTGGGCAGCAAGAGCGCAGCGGCAGCTTCTTCACCTCTGATTCCACCATATACTTTGCACATTGACATGGCATTGGGCGCACTATAATCGCCGGCCAACAAAAACCTAATCGAAATCCATTCAAAAATAGAACCAATCGCGAGGCGCTGGAACTCAGAACTGAGGAGGAATGCGCAAGGACTGGGGGCAGGCGGGCGTACGGATGGGCAGAAGCACCAGGAGAGGATAATCCGGCGGCGCGCCGCCGCCTGTCCGTCTGGGAGCGGAAGCGGAGCGGCCGGCAAGCTGCGCCGTCTGCGAGAACATTTTATCGCCGGGGGTCCGTCTCTATATTTTTTTTTATCTTCTTCATATTTGGGTTTCAGCTTCCGATGTTTCACGTTGGAGAGTGACTCAAGATCTCAAAAATGAATGAATAGACATAGAAAACGAACCATAATGGAACAAGCGTGCAGAACAGTATTCTAGAAGAAGCTACCACATAGTAAAAAACTGGAACACCTCTTAAATTCGTTCTTCTGCCCCTAAGCAAAGAAAAATACTCATTTTTTGTCATTTTATTTTGTATCCATATGGACTCTATTTGGGACGAGACAAGTATAAATACGTCCAATAAAAGGGATTGAATATTAGTTTGGAACCACCACCTGTCCGCTTCACCAATGGCGTTTGACGCGGCCTATCATAGAGTCTCACGGTGCCGATGCAGTCCACCACTCATGGCCCTCTCAGTGTTATGAAATCCTACAAATTGTTCCAACCTAACAGATTAGATATATTCAATGTCGGTTGGATGGGTTGACTACCACATGCCATAAAATCATTTTGCTAGTCTTTCACACGCGGTGAATGAAAAACGAAATAAACTAAAATGTGGTGAACCAGCATTTGGATTCCTCCAAAGTCTCACAAACGATAGATAAATTGGTGAAGGTGGGTGATATCATGGCTTTGGAGTCATGGAGGCGATATCTCTGAAAGACATGTATTTATAGGGTTGCATGCCACATTTTATAGTTTTATAGAGCTTTCTTTTTAGTCATGCAACCAATTTTCTTTGAATGAATTGTCACTCTATACATGTCGGTTCATCAAAAGATTGTGATGCATCTGAGCTGCCATGTTGATTCACCACTTTTACGTCCCATGTTCACGTGTTTAGAATGTGTAGGACACGCAAAACCCCACTACACCACTCCTTACAAGCATACTTAGCAATTTCATGAGCTAGGGAATTAGCCTTTCCACAGATATGATGTGGCCGATGACACTGGTTGGGCCACTGATCTCCTCAACTTAGGTAGAAAACCTTCAGAGGGGACTCACAGTCAATCTCCATTAACACATTCTCACGTGGGACATTCAGAACAATCTTCAACGCCGGTCAGCCCTCTTCGCTCGTTCGCGGACGTGCTCTTGGCGCGCCCGGAGATGGACATGTGCTACACCACAGCGACGTGGGTGGTGCTTCCCAGCGAGAGGTGCCACAAGGTGAGCGTGGACGGAGCACTCTCAGAGGAGAACGAGAGGGCCGGTCGGCCAGGTCGACGCACGCTACTTTCTCCGGGCGCCGGGATCACCATCACTAGTACAGAACGACACATCGGAAACGGGCCAAAAACCCCTTCGGCAACGGAGAAAGGGTCCGTGTCCCCGCCTCTGTCACTGATGTGAAGCCTCACAATGGCAACGGAGATTTTTATCGTTTGCAATAAGTTTAGCAACGGGCATAATATATAACCGTTGCCTTTAGTCTTTACATCAGATACGGAGATTAATTTTTGACCGTTTGTAATGAGGGCTAAAGGAAAAAAAAAACCGGTGACGTCTGCTGCACCGTCGACGGAGCCTGTGGTTCCTGCTTGACGGCCGCCGGTTCTTCACCTTCCTCTTCGCCCAGCTTCATTGCGTGGTCTTCTTCTACCTATTTAGTACTGCACAAAAGTCTTGCTCCTGGAGGCGCCGGCTTCTGTGGACCGTGTGGACGGAGCCCCTCTCCTACGTCTTCACGGCCGCCGCATAGTCTCCAGGTTTCCTCCTCGCCCTAAAGGAGATGAAAAAAATCAAAATGAAAGCTCCTTCATCTCTATACACAAGACATATGCTTCTTCATCGGCATTACAGAAAATATAGAACTAATTACAACTAGAATCTATCCTAAACAATGCCTCATATATAGGTAGATTGGACACACAAATTTCAGGGATGGAACAAGCGAGCCAAGTAGGATGCACAGAGCTAAAATCAGAGCAAATGCCTACTAAAAACAGAGCATATCAATGGATAAACAATTAGCTACTTACAACTAGAAAACAGCTAAAATCTATGTGTAAACAATACCTACTAAAAACAGAGCATATCCATGGATAAACAATTAGGTACTTACAACTAGAAAACAGCTAAAATCTATGTGTAAACAATGCCTACTAAAAACAGAGCATATCCATGGATAAACAATTAGCTACTTACAATTAGAAAACAACTAAAATCTATGTGTAAACAATGTCTACTAAAAACAGAGCAAATCTATGGATAAACAATTAGTTACTTACAACTAGAAAACAGCTAAAATCTATGTGTAAACAATGCCTACTAAAAACAGATCAAATATATGGATAAACAATTAGCTAATTACAACTAGAAAACAGCTAAAATCTATGTGTAAACAATGCCTACTAAAAACAGAGCATATCCATGGATAAACAATTAGCTACTTACAACTAGAAAACAACTAAAATCTATGTGTAAACAATGCCTACTAAAAACAGAGCAAATCTATGGATAAACAATTAGCTACTTACAACTAGAAAACAGCTAAAATATATGTGTAAACAATGCCTACTAAAAACAGAGCAAATCTATGGATAAACAATTAGCTACTTACAACTAGAAAACAGCTAAAATCTATATGTAAACAATGCCTACTAAAAACAGAGCAAATCTATGGATAAACAATTAGCTACTTACAACTAGAAAACAGCTAAAATCTATGTGTAAACAATGCCTACTAAAAACAGAGCAAATCTATGGATAAACAATTAGCTACTTACAACTAGAAAACAGCTAAAATCTATGTGTAAACAATGCCTACTAAAAACAGAGCAAATCTGTGGATAAACAATTAGCTACTTACAAATAGAAAACAGCTAAAATCTATGTGTAAACAATGCCTACTAAAAACAGAGCAAATCTATGAATAAACAATTAGCTACTTAAAACTAGAAAACAGCTAAAATCTATGTGTAAAAAATGCCTACTAAAAACAGAGCAAATCTATGGATAAATAATTAGCTACTTACAACTAGAAAACAGCTATCCTACTGAACTGGGGTCTTACATTAGGCGAGGCGGGCTCGCTTAGCGTCGCCGCCGGCGACGGAGCTAGCGCCGGCCTCCCTGGCGGCGCCTTGCCCTCGCCGTGGACCAAAGAGAGTGCTATGGCGGCCCGGAGGTCAGACTGGTAGACCACCTCCTCGGCGCGTTCGACCTGGGTCGACGCCTCGGAGAGGAGGACCGCCGCCTCCAGATCGGCCTCGCCCTGATGACGCTTAGCGTCCTCGCGCTCGAAATCGGCGCGGGAGAGTTGGCAAGCGATCTCCAGATCACGATCCTCCTCCTCTTCCTCTTCCTCTTCCTCCTCGTCGGAGGACGAGGACGAGGAGCAGGAAGAAGACGGATGGCGGCCGGGGTATATCGCCTGGCGGATCTCGCGGTAATGGTGGCCAAATGAGCGGGTGCGGCCGGAGCCTTCGCTGTGCGGACGAGCGCCAAGGCTGCGGGACCGGCCCGCGGGGGACGGATCGGCGGCGGCCAGTTCTGCAAGCTCGTCCCGCAACACCAGCTGATGCTGCTGCTGCCTGAAGGCCTGGAGGGTGGGGCGGCGACGGCCGCGATGGCCGGATCTACCAGCGCCGACGGTGGAAGCCATGCGAGAGAGTGGAGAGAGAGGAGACTGTGCGGCGGCTAGGGTTGGAAGTGAGTGAGAGTGAGAGTGAAGGGCATAGTAGGTTCTTATAGGCCGGCTGTCGGGCTACTTCTAATGGCAACGGAGATTACGAAACTGTCCATGTGCGATGAGCACACATCGGTAACGGAGTTAAACCAAACTCCGTTGCCAACATATATTCCACTATTCACCCGTTGCCGATGTTGTGGGCCTGCTTTACGGCCTAGTGCGGGCACGCGGGGGATGTCGCGATTTACCGTCGCCTAACTCCTGTCGTTGCCATAGAGGGGTATCCGATGTGTCGTTATGTACTAGTGCATGGAGCTGTTCTCGCCTGGCGACGCGCTATGCCAGGGGGGACATTCCAGCGAGGATGAAGAGGCTAAGGCTGCAGATGGGGAGATGCCACAGCTCTTGCCATGCCTCGCCGAGCTGGGTCAGCAGGTGATGCTGCTGGACGGCGAGGAGGTGGCGCACGAAGACGGCCTTGATAACGACGACGACTCGGTGCGGGGTGAGTTTCAGCCCGTTGCGGACGCCATTGACGCCGACGCGGAGGCTGCTGGGCTTGGAAACCTCCTCGCCGCCGATGCTGATGACGACGTTGACGATGATGATGCTATTGACGCCGGTGGTACTGCTCTCTCATCAAGCACTGCGATACGCTGTGTCGCGGATCTGTTCAGCATGACGACTGTGCCGTTGCTGCCCACGCCTCTCCCGTCAATGCCACGTGCTCCTGCGGCCCTGCCCGCCCCCGACCATCGCAGCAGCAGGCTCGCGGCGAAGCCACAACTCCCACCGGTCGACAAGGCGCAGCGTGTCCTCCACAAGAAAATGGGGCTCGACTTCGGAGATATGCCCCTGGTAAAGGCTAGGAAGGAATTCGCGAACACCTGCAAGTCTTCGTTTTCTGCTTCGGCAATCGACGGGTTGACGAAGCTCTTCAGGCTGAACTTGCCGTCCATGACGGCGGCCGATGAAGTTTTGATTGGCCTTGCTGGCCCAGGGGGAAGTGACTTACCGCCACCGGCGGCGCTGGATGTCTCCACCTGAGCTTCCTGGTCCCAGACCGCGCCATATAGTCGCATTTTGAAGAAATGACGATTCATCTTTCCGAGAGACTGGACGGAGTAGGATGATCTGGATCCACGCGGGGATACTTTTCTCTCGTATGGTTCTTTTTCTTTTGGCTTCGGCCGTATCATGTTTGCTTCTCCTATATCAATATAAAAAGCAAAACTTTTGCTCCGTTTCAAAAAAAAAACCTCGTAGCTTGAAATTGCCTCGCCCATTTGAGCAGATTAACAATGTTCAGTTTGACCCAGGGCGATGCAATGTATTTCCCTCATGGGCTCTAATAACCGCCCCCGAAAACCCCTCCCTAATTTATTTAGAAACCTTCTGTACACGTTGACTAGGTATTGATCTCACGTGGCCCTCCGCTGAATGGATAAAGAACTAAGTAATGAAAATACGTGCACAATTTTTTCTTTCATTTTAATACTTAGTTTTATGTATTCTCTTGAATATGCTCGTGCACTAGAACAACTATTTAGCAACCCAACGAACAAAGTCATGTAGTAGTATATTCGCTGGTCGAAAAGTCAATTCGTAGGCAGAGGACGATTTTTTTAAAGGTTGGGCAAACTCTAAAGGGAAAAAATTTGATACACAAAGTTATCAGATACTACCCTTGAAATATTATGGATGCTAGATGGCCCACCCACATGTTTACGGAATGCATCAACTGTATTTTTCCAATGGTCAAACTCCAATTCATTGAAACATCATGCCCTAATTTTTCATCTATCTGGTCATGTTTAAAAAGATAACAACAGAAGCAATAAAATTTATCATTTTTCACACTATTTCAACCAATGACATTTCTTATAGCATTGTGGTCGAAAGGATTATTATCTCTATTTGATGGGAAATTATGATGAGTTAGTTGAGTTGGTCCATTCTTTAGCTCACAATTCACAATCAAAATCTGATCCAATTCACTGCAAATTCAAGAAATTATACCTCCCCTTTCAATCTGCATGTCTCTTCCCCTTCCTATCCATCCCTACCATGAAACGTCGCGGGAAAGAACATTATTCGCCTAGTCAGCCAGCCGGCCTGCCGGCCGGGCCGAACCCTAGCTTGTTGTTGCTTGCCCGTTTGGTGCCCTTGCTGGTTGCTTCCGCTGCCCATCGCAGCGGCGGCAACAGGGGGCGAGAGGAGAAGCGAGTGAGTGGAGGAGACCAACTAGACCCGACTGAGTGATGAAACTGTAACGCCCCAATTTTGGGAAGTCAGAAAAACACAGTTTTTAGAGAGCCAAAAATCAGGACCAACAAAAACTTTTTTGAAAATGCTTCACTAATGCTTGTGATTCACTTCCCATTTGCTTTGTTTGCCTTTGGGTACTTTGTTGGTTGTGTTTGTTAGCACCTAATAGTAACCTTGTGAGCACAACCTACTTAAACCCTACCTCTTGGTGATAATGTCATGATCTTGCTTGATCACCAACTCACAAAAACACTTGGGAAATTGCTTTGTAAACACAATTGTTTGATTGAACTTGTTGTCTTGTGGTGAGTTGCTAGAGGTGTGATCATTTCTTATGTTTATCTTGGAATGTTTGTACTTGTTTGTTTGTGAGTTTGTGTGGGCTTAATTGGTTTGAAACCTACAAATAATAGGACTTTATAAAAAGGATCAGAGATTAGAGTCATGTCTTTAGCTATCTTCCTAGCTATTAGAGAATGGAATTTTAAACTATTTTTGGGAATAAAAACATTTCCAAAATTCTTTACGAAATTACCCAACATTACTATGGTCTTATATGAGCTCTCTATTCAAAAATATTTGCAAATACTATTTCAAAACCTTGAAGAAACTTGACAGAACCTTATCTGGACCTATCGATAATTAAGTTCACTTAGTGTCTTTGGTTGTTTAGAAAATATGCTTAGTTGGTTGCTTGATTGATTAATTTTATACTTGTGGTTTGTTACTTGTTGTGTATCATTTGTGGTTTTGGTTTGGTGTATTGAGTGTTGTTTATTTCCCTATTTGCGACGCTAGATATCGACACTATCGGAGTGGCCTCTCGAGAGGATTTATTGAAGAAGGATTTATTTGAGAAGTATGGGAATTCATTTATTTTGATCAACAAGGAAAAGTACAGGGACATATTACCAAGCCAGGCAAGCCACCTCAACACCCTATTAAACTCCTACTATTTGTACAAAGCATGTCTTGTTTTCAAAATAAAATAATGCATGTTTTATCCTTTATGTGGCATTTTGTCACCCCAAACTATTTTCCAAAAATGATGGTTTGGCCAAATATATATCTACTAGTATATAATAGGTTTATAAAAATAGATCTTTACTTGAGAAGCCTTCTACTGAAGGTTCTATCAAGAAAATTATATTTTCTAGTAGTATATCCTTATAATCTTACCTCAAAACTATAGGATGGGAGCCTGGTTTTAATAAAATGCTTTCAGAAGAAAAACCCGAGTTTGCTGAGAGCAATCGGCGAGAAAAGGTTTTATAAAACCCGAGTTGCTGGGAGCAATCGGAGATGTTTACAAAAACCTGAGTTGCTGGGAGCAATTGGAGATGATTACGAAAACCCGAGCTGCTGGGAGCAGTCGGAGGTGGATATGTTTTTGAAAAACAAAGTACAGCCCTAGCAGCCGCCCGAACAATTAACCCGTGCAACCACACTACCTGATATGGGTAGGGCTTAGCCGGAAGCTTGTCCACTTTAGTACGGAGGATCTCATGGACGGTTGGAAAGGCCACCGATCTAGGCGTATGGGCACTTTTCTGTTTTAAAAAGAAACTGTTTCGGCAAAGGAAAAAGGAGACATCAAGGAGGTACCTGGGAGGTACGGATTTGGGGAGAAGATGGTTGGTCTCGGGGAGTCAACCAGTCGGAACCCGGAAAGGAAAAATGGGCATCCCTATCCTAGTGTTTTGAAGAAAGTTTTACAAAAGTGTTTTCGAACGTGGAAATGGTTTCTGCCATTCCTAAAAGAAGGAGAATTATATCTCCAAATGCCTTTTTAACAAGGGTATAGAGATGTTGTATTCTCTATGTCTAAAAGCATCGTTTGCGAAAATTAAGCCCTATAGTCATATATAGCAGCTATCCCAGTTTTCGAAAACGCCTTTATTGCATTACCATGAAAACTTAAGCCTGATGGTGGTCTTGCAAGTACGTAATTGTACTCATGGCTGTGTCCCTGGATATTCCAATGTCCAGATTTCAACGAGGAGATGTACGACGAGGAGGAGGAGTACGCCGACGACTACGCCAACTGAGTGTCACCGGTCAACTGCTCTGTGGGAATGCGTCCGGTTGTGACGAGGGCCGACGCTAGCCGAGAGCTTCCGCTATATCGTAGTTAATTCTGTCTTGCGTGACAGTGATTGCAGACTTGGTCATGTGACCACTATTTATTTGTGTAAGACTTGTATGTACGTTTGAATGATGTAACTTTGTATACCAGTTGGTTATGTGATCGCGATGCACTGATCATTGGGATCGTGATCTGTTTACATAACGTGGGCACCTCGGACTTTGCTATTTCGAGGGGTCCTTACAGACTTGGTATCAGAGCCATCGTTGACCTTAGGAGACCTTAGTTAGCATGGTCGTTAGCTTAGGAAGGAAATATTTTGCTAAAACTTATTTCTACAGAAATCTATTTTCTTCAAGGTAAGCCTAGTATGGTTTCCACTCCTCACCTATTCTCAAAAATTTCTTGATCTTAACTCTCTAATTTCAAGTATTTTCAAAAGAGTTTTCTCTACTCTCTTGTCCCTATACAAAACATGTTTAGACTTGACGAGGAACCCAAGTGAGACCTAAGTAGCTAGCACCTAGACGAAGAATTTCTTTATCAAGAAGTTACAATGCATCAAGGAGCTCTCGGATGCTCAGGCTGCAAGACCAAGCTCATCGACGACAACAAAGGCAGGACCTCCAAATACTTTGGAATGTGCAGAATGCAAGACCAGAGTACCATATCACCTGGCGTCCCTCGACTCGGCCTCAACAATGTTACTCCATCAACCACTTCAAGAATCTCAAGCTCTCTGGCGGGAACCTAAGGTGAAGACGTGAGGACTTCAGCAATCGGGCGACACCAAAACCCATAGGATAGGGTAGGATATGACCTTGGTTGAATTACCCGACCCTCACGATTTCTAGTGCCCTTCTGGCACTATAGGTGTCTTGTGTGCTCTTTTGCTGTTATGCTTTTTGCTTGTGCATCTTGCTTGTGTGCTTGTTGTTGGCATTGTTTTTCAGGTATGTTTCACAGGTACGCCTTATCGGCATCACGTATTAGACACATACTTCCCTTGTGTTGAAACACCTTTTTGGCCCCTTTAGCCGTAGCTGCACCGTGATGCACTTATAAACCTGTCTTAGAACCCTTTCTAAAATGTTTTCCCGCTGATCTAAACTTTAGCACGTGAGAGCTATCAACGGCACCTGATACAGAAGATCACCCGGAGAAAGCTCATCCCCGTGATGTGACGAGCCTTGTCTAATTTAATGAGCTTTTCGAATTACAAGTATACCATCACTAACTTAACGTATCTAACTTTAGAGTAACACCTAACACCAATTTGTTGTGTTGCTAATCAACTAACCTACTCAAGACCTACCAAACCGAGACAAGAAAATAGGTGCCAACGGAAGTCTCTCTTACGGATGGCAATACGGAAGACTCAAATAACGCCAGGAGCTACTACTCTTTGAAGATTTTATGAAGCCCTCAAGCCGTGACACACAAAGAAGATCAACGTCAGCAACAACGAAGATAACCAGCACTGAAGATCGTCTACATCAAGATGCACCCCGAAGCAAGAGTCATAAGTGCCTTCTATGCGCCAAACTTATTAACTCGACTTGCCTGACTTGAGACTGATAGCAATAAGTATCTTAACTAATCTTCTAGGCTAACTAAGATAGAACCGACCTCTGAAGGATAGTGTGTGGTGTCATGAAGTCAACGAACCAAGGAAGTCTTCATCAACTTTGTTCGTCAGCTAAACCGAAGGTGGGCACAATAGAAGACATCATATCTAACAAGACGCCAAGAACGACGAAAGGCCCGAAGACTGTTGCTGTTGACAACACACTAAGCAAGATTAGACGCCTTTTTGTAGCTTGTAGCACCCTTTGAATTTTTTTAGGAAAAACCTGAGAGAGTCAAGTCTACGGACCTGACACCCCTGTGAGGCTTGAAAACTGTTGGCGGATATTTAACTGCTAATCCCTCAAGACGGCAATACCTAGGCAAGTGTCTACATCAACCGCAAGCGCCAAGGAGTTACGACCAAGACAAAGATCGCCGTGATACCCAAGAACCACAACATATTGAAGTTGGCAACAACTTATACCTTCAACAGCTACCCATAAAGGCCCCTTTTTAAGGGGGAAAGGCAATACGCTAGTTTTATTAGGGAGTTTTGGCAAACTATCCTTTACGCCCTAACTTTGGAGTATTTGAACTCAACTCGACAAGAACGCTGATCAGCATCGACCTTCGTGACAACACAGTCAGCAGAGACCAAAAGCCTTCCGGAAGAAAATCCGATGACATTTCGACAAGGAGACCTCAGTTGAGAATCGATAATTCCGGAAGATAAAGGAGCAACAAACCCACTAACCTTGCACTCTCTTAGTACCCGCTTAGGAATCTCGGGACGAGATTCTTTTAAGGGGGAAGGTCTGTAACGCCCCAATTTTGGGAAGTCAGAAAAACACAGTTTTTAGAGAGCCAAAAATCAGGACCAACAAAAACTTTTTTGAAAATGCTTCACTAATGCTTGTGATTCACTTCCCATTTGCTTTGTTTGCCTTTGGGTACTTTGTTGGTTGTGTTTGTTAGCACCTAATAGTAACCTTGTGAGCACAACCTACTTAAACCCTACCTCTTGGTGATAATGTCATGATCTTGCTTGATCACCAACTCACAAAAACACTTGGAAATTGCTTTGTAAACACAATTGTTTGATTGAACTTGTTGTCTTGTTGTGAGTTGCTAGAGGTGTGATCATTTCTTATGTTTATCTTGGAATGTTTGTACTTGTTTGTTTGTGAGTGTGTGTGGGCTTAATTGGTTTGAAACCTACAAATAATAGGACTTTATAAAAAGGATCAGAGATTAGAGTCATGTCTTTAGCTATCTTCCTAGCTATTAGAGAATGGAATTTTAAACTATTTTTGTGAATAAAAACATTTCCAAAATTCTTTACGAAATTACCCAACATTACTATGGTCTTATATGAGCTCTCTATTCAAAAATATTTGCAATACTATTTCAAAACCTTGAAGAAACTTGACAGAACCTTCTCTGGACCTATCCTCTTTTCTGTTAAAAGATAGCATCTTTGAAACCTCACCTTTATATTTATTATGGGAATTTTGGAAACAAACCAGCATGATTATATTATATTATATCTTGTCTATCTATCCAAGCAAAGCTTGTTTCATTTGGAACTTGTGTTTCTAGGTATCCATGGTCGTTTTGTGGCCTAATCAAAACAGTGACCCTTTTACCCCAGTATTTTATAGCCTTTTGACATTTTTTTTTGACACTTAAAATTGGTCCTTATGTCAATGGCCACCACCTCATCCATCCTTGGCATCTTGTATCTCATAATAATGTTTTTTTAAGCTTTTCACGGTTTAAACACTCTTAATCCATAATGGTTTTGTTACCTTCAGGATGACAGTTTCCTGGGACTTAGAATAATTCTAAGTCTGAATTTTCTGAACCTGTTATTTTATTCTCTTTTCATCTTCTTGCAAAACCCTCCAAACCTTCCTATTCAGAGGTGCATTGTCAACTTTTGTGATCAACATAGTTGTACTTCACCTCTGAACTCTTATCCTTAATACTTTCGGACATTTGGTCACTTTTCCATGATGGTTTTGTTAGCATCGTGATAGCAGATTTCTGAATTTTCTGTCAACTTCTAAAACTGTCCAAACTTTTCAAATTCGATTCTAAACCTTTTAATATCTCTCCAAAACCTCCCCTACATTGCTAGTTACTCATTGGACATAATGTTGGGCAGTACTTGACATTGTGGTCATGAGGGAGACAAGAGGAGAGGAGGTGGCCGTGGCAGCAATGGCATGCCCTACACCTCACCCCTCTCCCACCCCCTATGCCTGGGCTGCGTTCTGGAACCCCACCATCCCCTGGTCCACTTGTCATCCTCTCTAGCTAGCCCAGCCCCTCTTCTCTCCCATGCCCACCTCGGGAACCCGCAGGAGAGGATCATGCTTGATCTCTTCTCTCTCTCTTTCATGAGAGACAAGCCAGTGGACAACGACGGTGCCCTACACCCTTCTCTACCTCCCAGACACCCCCTCTCCCTCTCTCCTGCACCCCAGCACCGCACAGCTCACCCAATCGCGCCCGGTCTTTTTGTCGAGCACCTGGCGGGCAGACAAGACCTCTCCTTGCTCTCCTCGCGTGCCAACGGCCCTCTTCCAGAGCTAGTGTCCAAGGCGTGCTGCAGCGCGAGAACACGCTCCTCCACCGCCTCCCTCACCCAATCGCTGCCTCGTGCCCTCCTCACTCGTGCCCATGATCGGAGTCCATCATGGACCGGTCATCTCGTGGATAGAAGGCCACAGGCCCTCTCCCGCACTCTCTCCTTGCCAATTACACTCCTCCACCATCACTCCCCCACCCCTGAGAAAATCTCGACCTCGCGTCTCTGCCGCCGAGGAACACGAGAAGTTCATCTCGGTCCTGAGATCTTGCCCGGACGAATGCGAGCGCCACCGTCCCTCTTTCTCCACCATTCTTGCACCCTCGAGTTCCTCTTTTCTTCTCCCCCTCATGCGCCCTTTCTCTTTGACCAGGAATCCACGGAGCAGCCGCTGCCATCCCGTGCCCGTCGCGGACGTCGTCGAGTTCGCCGTCGTTCTAGGCCGCTCCATCAAGAACTGCAGCCACCCACAGCCTCCCCAAGCTCTATGCGTCCTCCACCAACCCTAGGAGGTCCCGTACGTGCCCCAAGGTGAGCAGCCCGAGCTCCACGCCATTGCCGGACCTCTGAACCTGTTGCTTGCGTCCTGGAGAAGAAGAATAGCAGCAGCCGTCGATCTGCAGATCTGTCCCTGGCCCTTAGATCTCGATCCTAGGGTGACTTACCCCTTGGCCAGCGCGCGCAGCGCCGTGGGCCGGCCCAACACTGTTGGCTTGGCCCAAAGTCGGATCTGGCCCGTTTGTGTGTTTTTCTGATAAAAACGTTTTCTGTTTTATAAATCCAGTTTAGATATGTGTAGGTTTTAATTCACCATTTAATCCTCGAGCATGCAAACTGAGTGATTCCAATTTTGTAGTGTTCCTATGTGTTTTCTTAATCATGCAGAACTGGTTGTTTGCCAAATTATGACTTTAATTGTTGTGTAGGTAAAATCTTGTAAAAAGTTACTTTTTCACTAAATCCTTAATATCTTGAGTTTTATGAATCCAAAATTTGTGAATCCAATTGTTTTGGAAAGCATGTGAGTGTAGCTTTCTGTAGAAATTAACCTCATATGTTTGTGATGCTTAGGTTTAAAATTGCATGTGTTTGAAGTTTGGACCAGTAGGGTTTCCTAGCATTTATCTGATTTTTTGTGAATAAGATTTTTGGGTAAATCCAATTGCAGTAGTTTCTAATTCATACAAAGAATTAAACCTAGCTTTTCATAAAATTGGTTGAACAGAACACCCTGGATTTAATAAACTCTTAAAATGGTGTTTTCTGCCTTTTAAAAATGATAAAACAATTGTTTGGTCCTTTATGAAAATGTTGTTTTTGTTGTTGTGAATTGTTTTGGTGCTGTAGCTCACCAAATCAAGTTACTTTTAGTATGTTAGTACTGTTAGTGGCATGTGTTAGGTTTGATTTGAGTTAAGCATGTGTTGTTAAGTGGTGATTGAAAAGCTTAACACTTGTTTGATTATGTTGGTGTTGTCTAATAAATTATATGAGCTAAATAACCACTTTCAATTAAGAATGTTAGCTACTGGTTGTTTAAGTTTATTAGTGATGCTTAGTTTTACAATTTGAAAGTGATCCATAAAGGTTGCCTAAATCTCACCTTAACCCTATTTGTAATTAAATAATTAATTGTATTGTAGTTGCCAAACATGTTTGTGTGATTTAATATGTTTGCCTTGTTAGTTAAACTTGGTAGTCTTTAAGTTAAATATTAGCATGAGTAGTTTGTTAATGTCTCTATCTTAGCTTGGTGAATTATTTTATTAATAGAAAATAAGTAGTAACTTAACTTTTGTCTGAAGTATTTCCTGAAAACTAAAGAGATACTTTTGTGTGAAGTATTTCCTAAACTACTGTAGCCGCCTTGTTAAATGACCTAATCACCCTAAGGGGAGTTTTGATTTAGGGTTTACTTAAAACCACCAATTTAACTATTAGGGTGGTGGTGTCATACTTCCGTTAGTATGATGCCCATAAGTCTATGGCTTGATAAAATGGCTTGTTAGTTGGAACTGCTTTGTTAGCAGAGAATGAAACTTGTGTTAAGTGTTCTCCAATTAAGTTCACTTAGTGTCTTTGGTTGTTTAGAAAATATGCTTAGTTGGTTGCTTGATTGATTAATTTTATACTTGTGGTTTGTTACTTGTTGTGTATCATTTGTGGTTTTGGTTTGGTGTATTGAGTGTTGTTTATTTCCCTGTTTGCGACGCTAGATATCGACACTATCGGAGTGGCCTCTCGAGAGGATTTATTGAAGAAGGATTTATTTGAGAAGTATGGGAATTCATTTATTTTGATCAACAAGGAAAAGTACAGGGACATATTACCAAGCCAGGCAAGCCACCTCAACACCCTATTAAATCCTACTATTTGTACAAAGCATGTTTGTTTTCAAAATAAAATAATGCATGTTTTATCTTTATGTGGCATTTTGCACCCAAAACTATTTTCAAAAATGATGTTTGGCCAAATATATATCTACTAGTATATAATAGGTTTATAAAAATAGATCTTTACTTGAGAAGCCTTCTACTGAAGGTGCTATCAAGAAAATTATATTTTCTAGTAGTATATCCTTATAATCTTACCTCAAAACTATAGGATGGGAGCCTGGTTTTAATAAAATGTTTCAGAAGAAAAACCCGAGTTTGCTGGGAGCAATCGGCGAGAAAAGGTTTTATAAAACCCGAGTTGCTGGGAGCAATCGGAGATGTTTACAAAAACCCGAGTTGCTGGGAGCAATCGGAGATGATTACGAAAACCCGAGCTGCTGGGAGCAGTCGGAGGTGGAGATGTTTTTGAAAAACAAAGTACAGCCCTAGCGGCCGCCCGAACAATTAACCCGTGCAACCACACTACCTAATATGGGTAGGGCTTAGCCGGAAGCTTGTCCACTTTAGTACGGAGGATCTCATACTTCTATAAGGGTTAGAGTCCCTCGAAGCCGGGTTGCCGTTGTATGAGGCAATACACATGTGGAGGATCCGCGCCGGACGATTACGTTAGGTCCCCTGCCGTGGCGGTGTGGCGTCCCGAGAGAGACCAGGGGTCTAGTGGAGCACACGGTGCCGGGGGGAATAAACCTATCGGGAGTCCTCGGTACTAGGGTGGATTAGTGGAAAGCTTTGATCATGTTATCCGAACCCCTACATACTGTCGTATGAGGACCGTGGCTGATCACGGCGGAATGACTGTTTGGTGTGGTGAAAGTGCACCACCTCTGCAGAGTGTAAAACTATTCGAATAGCCGTGTCCGCGGTCATGGACGGATGAAAAGGCTACCGATCTAGGCGTATGGGCACTTTTTTGTTTTACATAACGTGGGCACCTCGGACTTTGGTATTTCGAGGGGTCCTTACAGACTTGGTATCAGAGCCATCGTTGACCTTAGGAGACCTTAGTTAGCATGGTCGTTAGCTTAGTAAGGAAATATTTTGCTGAAACTTATTTCTACAGAAATCTATTTTCTTCAAGGTAAGCCTAGTATGGTTTCCACTCCTCACGTATTCTCAAAAATTTCTTGATCTTAACTCTCTAATTTCAAGTATTTTCAAAAGAGTTTTCTCTACTCTCTTGTCCCTATTCAAAACTTGTTTAGACTTGACGAGGAACCCAAGTGAGACCTAAGTAGCTAGCACCTAGACGAAGAATTTCTTTATCAAGAAGTTACAATGCATCAAGGAGCTCTCGGATGCTCAGGCTGCAAGACCAAGCTCATCGACGACAACAAAGGCAGGACCTCCAAATACTTCGGAATGTGCAGAATGCAAGACCAGAGTACCATATCACCTGGCGTCCCTCGACTCGACCTCAACAATGTTACTCCATCAACCACTTCCAGAATCTCAAGCTCACTGGCGGGAACCTAAGGTGAAGACGTGAGGACTTCAGCAATCGGGCGACACCAAAACCCATAGGATAAGGTAGGATATGACCTTTATTTGTTGGACTGATATATGTTGAATTACTAGGATATTTCCGCTGTCAACATGCAGTTTGTGACTAAGATGTCAGTGCAGATGTAATAGGTTGAGGCATAACTATCTGCATTACATTTGTACTCTTTAGGCCAGAGAGTACACTGTCACTGAAGCCCCCAATTCAGATATATGATCTTCCTTTGGTTGTAAGTACTCCGCTATTGTTTGTGAACTTACCATGTAACACAACAACCAATCAGATTTATGCATTTACTGCTGCAAAAAGATTCTTCTGGTGATTAACATGCTTGTATAAAATGAGACCATTATGTTTGAAGCTTATGGACCGGTGTCAACAAAACATTGAAGTTGCTAGAAATAGTTATCCTCTGTAGGTGATGAAGAGGTGTGTAGAACATGTGAAACCTTGGGATTATATGATCTTTGTTATCTTCATTTCAGTGTGTTAGGGTGGGTAGTGATTTTCCACTTTGGCACTCCATTGTTAGGGAAAACTACAGTATAAGTATGTCGTTTGTACTCTCAGATAGTCCAGTAAGTTGGTGAGATGGCTTAGTTAGTTTTGATTTCTCTCTTGGCTATTCTATGCTTTGAATGAAGCGTGTCTAAAAGCTTAAGCTTATGTTTTAGGTTCAAGTTGATGGCACCTCTTGAAACAGGTAGGCTGGTTTAATTTTGATCCTGAATTTCACGTTGAGAGTGAACAGATGTGCTGCTATTTAACTCGGACTACAGGAAGATACGTACTAAATTGTTACAAAAACTTAGATAAAACACTAACATATGGTGGCTGGGTTGAAGCAATGGGACCAAGGTACTGCCTAACAATTGATGACATGGTATTACATCCTGTATATTTATGGTCTGTTACTTTGTGCAATGAAAGAATATGTTTTGATAAATTATGAATAATCCTAACATTGCAAAGATCTTGGAAAGAAAATTAGTTTCCAAATATAGACTTAGCTGTCCTCACCTTGGCGGATCCCTACGGCCATGACCAATCAGCTCACAGGGTGGGCGGCGTCCATGACCTGCAGACTGCTCGCTGAAAACTGCTGCTCCCAAAGACAAAGTGACGCTGCCCTTCGTCCACGTCCTGTAGGATGTGCAATTGGCTTGCATTTGTATTTTTTTTCTTTACTTCTCTTACTGTGTGGCTGTGATCGTTTGTTTTTCTTTCCTTCCTCCCATTTGATTTGTTGACGCCTCTCCTGACTACTATGCACACTAGGGCACTGTGAATGGTGCCTCTCCTGACTACTATGCACACTAGGGGTTGTAGCCTGGAATTAGAAGATTTTTTCTCTGAGATGTTAGAACGAGGAAGATATATCTTTGTGGCCATGATATTGAAAACTCATTCGGCACCCATGTGTGATGGAATGACTTCCTTTGGTAATGTCAGTCATTTTTTTATTGCTTCGTGGAAATGCATGTGCATTCAAATGGGCACTTGAGGAGAAATGAAACGAGGAATAATGACATAATTTTGATAACAAATTACCCTACCTTTTAATTAAAAAATGTAGTCATTGTATCTATCTCGCTGCTTTTATTCAATAGGCGTGTTTAAATTCTTGCACGTTTCAGAATCGATTTAGATGTAGGATGGCTAAATTTTTTTATCATTGACGTGCTTACACATTTAAAGTCTCGATAATTATCTTTTTCCAAATATGGCTAAAATGATGGGCAATCGCTAGAGAAGGTGGCTCATGATGAAGTGAAAGGGTAAAAATGGACAGAAATAACACATGTGTTGGTCGATCGAGGTTGAAGAAGAGGGAGAAAATTGCGTGGGGTATTTGAAGACGTCCAACAAAATCACATCAACTATCTCCATATCTTCTTTTCCCGTAGCAACGCACGGGCATTGTCCTAGTCTTTTCAAAAATAAAATCGTGGCAGAAAGTACATATGTCCTGTCCTGGGCATTTTGTGAAGATCTTTAAAAAAAAACACATTCAAAGTTTGGTATTTTTCTGACAAAAGAGTACACGTAAAGGACTCATGCGCAAGAATACAATTTTTTGAATTCTTCTTCATTTTATTTGATTTTAAAAAAAGGGTTCAAAATGGTCGGCATGGCTATTCATAGCAAATGGTTTGAATGTTTCAATTTTTATGGTGGATATTGCATATAATCATAATTGGATATTTTAAAATGATTTTTGATAGTTTTGGAACCAAACTACAGCACACTTGTAGTTCAAGTTGAATTACAATAGGAAAATCGGCCGAAACTCATTTAAATAGGAAAAATCAGCTACAAAGAGGAAAACTCAAAATATTTGGGAAGTGGCTGTCCAATATGGTCCTCTTTGTGTTAAAATTAGATTGGTGTCATTTTGTAACATATTATTTAGCTGCTTCACAAAAACTCGAACTTTTTTGTAGTAATAAAATGGAAAACAAATTATAGAAGAGTTGGAAACTCTCTTTGGCAAATATGTTTGCCATGCCAAAATGTAGTTGTTCCAAATATGAGCCCATTATCATAAACTATGCCAAGGAGATGGCCAAGAGATTTGTCATTTGGCTTGAAACACACTAATGTTCATCCACGATAGGCATTTTTGTGAAGACATTTATTAAATGTTCTAATATTCCAAGTTTGCTATTTTTTTGCAACTAGTACACTTCTAAGGACTCCACCAGAAGGACTGGGTTTTAAAGTTTTCTTCATTTTCATTGAATTTTCAAATAAGGTCATAATGATTGGCATGTTATTCATAGCAAAGGGTTGAAGTTTCAACTCTTAGTGGTCCTTACATATAATGACTATTTTACACTTTAAATGATTTTTTGGCAATTTCTAGGGGCAAACTATCATACACTTGTAGTTCAAATTTAAATATATTGAGAAAACTGTTAAAATCATTAAAATGAGCGAAAATGGATAGAACATTTTAAAAAATATAAGTATTTAGGCATCTTCCATCCAATATTGTCTCATATGAGTGAACTTTTTGAGTGGTTCCATTTGAAAGCTCTCTTAGAAAAGATTGTTTGCAATGACAATATACACTTATGTGCCAAATATAGACCCGCTGTGATGAACTATTCCATGAATATGACCATGAAATTGGTCGCTTGGAACTCCCAAGTGTTCATACATGATAGACTTTTTTGTGAAAGCTTTCTTTAAAGTGTTCATATCCCATTTTTCGTATTTTTTGGCAATTAATATACATCAAAGAATTCCATGTGGAAGTATTGCAATTTTCAATTTTCTACGTTCATTTTATTTTTTTTAAACGTCAAAATGGTCAGCATTGCTATTAATAGAAAAAAGTTGAATATTTCATCTTTTTTTGTGGCTACTACGTACATAGAATCTTAGTTGGGTATAAAAGGTTACAACTTAATCATCACTAGTGAAAGTGCTATGAAAAAGAGAGAAAAATTTGTGGAAAAGTAAAAATGCATAAAAGGGGTAGGCTCAAACTCAAATAAAACAGAGAGCCATAATTCCGATATCAGAATAGAACTGTATACACAAAACCAAATCAAATCCTTGTTTACAAATTGAGGCACCAGCCAGGACTTCATATGGTCTACAGTCAGCATACTGGCCGTAGCCTAGTCAAGAGACCAATTGTCCGAGTCGTCGTGCCCCTGCCTTCACGCAAACGCCAATGGAGCATAAGCACGTCCCGGTCACAGGCATCCTCTCATAGAAAAAGACTCGAGCGCGTGACGAGCTGATGGTGATGCCACTGGTCAGAGTTGAATGTCATTAACCTATTGCCGGGATCAATTTTTCCGATGAAGTACAGCAAGGAAAGCTGGACAACATTACTGTTAATGGTCCTCATCGGTCACTGAAGTGCTTTCTGTGTTTGGCCGATGAACAATCGTGGTTTCAAGTCAAGTCAACGGATACTCTTGGCTGATTGCAATGAGATGCGTAAGAGATAAAAAAGTCATGATTTACAGGTAGAAATGAGAGCAAGAATTATTGGGTAAACTTTACCAAGATTCAGAGTTCAGATGAATTATTGGTAGCAGCAACCAATGCGTTGTGTAAACTTGAGCTTGTTTCTCAATCGCCAGAAAAAGGCTATCAATACAATCCGGCAATATACTTTAATCAACATATCCTGGCTGCAGTTTAATAGGCATAGCTATTTTTCTGAGAAGTAGCTTTCTTCTATGCATGAAAGGAAATGTGAACTACTCCTACTAATACAGACAGCAGAATAGATGATGCACTGTACATCTTCACAAGCAGCAATTGACCAGTTCAATATACCACACAAAGAATCCAATTCAAGGACATGATTTTCGACGCGTCCTATTGACGCAAAGTGTTCCACCAAGGCGAGTTATGACCATTATGTACTGCGGAGTACCATTCACCAAGGATGCCCTGACAGACGGACGGATGGAGGAATACCTTCTGTGTCCTTTCTTAGGTTCAACAGTCGGCTCCTCCAATTTTTTCTGTTCATGGCTCTCCAACCGAACATCACCTTGGTCTCCTCTTTGACACCTCATGGCTCTCGCCCTCCGGCGACTTCGTCGTACAGCTAGGCATTGGCTTACTGTTACTGGTCCTCATCAGTCGTCCAAGTGCTTGGTTGGTGACCAACTGTTCCCTGCCAAGTCAAGTCAATGGAAGCTCTTTAATCATCGCCACGAGATGCCTAAGGATAATAATCATAATTCACATGTAGGAAATGGGGGACACAACAATTGGGTACACTTTTACCAAGATTCAGAGTTGAAACAAACTGAAGAGCTCTTCAGCATTAAGGGACAAATAAAGTTCTATATTTTATCAATTCCTCTAGAATAAAACTTCAGGAACCAGATTAGCAACGTTTCAATTTTATGTATGTTGACGCTAAAGGGAAAAATCCTGTATTTACTAATACAATACAACAATACTTTCATTAGCATATCCAGCCAGTAAAGATGGAGGAAAATAGGATTCAGGAATACCTTCTGTGTGCTTTCTTAGGTTCAACAGCCGGCTCTCTCAAAGAAAGTTCAACAGACAGCAGGCAAAGCTTTTCCATGCATGACAACGAAATGTGAACTACTTACTATTCAGGGCAGAGGAATAGAGAATGAACTGTACATCCCAGAAGCCAGTAGCAACAACTGATTCCCAGCCTCACAGGCTATTCCACACAGACTATTCCAAACAAAATCCAATTCATTGAGCATGATTCTCTACGTGCCGTATTGACGCATACTGTTCCACAAAGTCAAGCAATGACTGTGAAAGTGTTAAGTACCACCATTCTCCAAGGGGCATAAGCTTATTGGCATCAGTAGAAGCAGGAGACAAGCAAAAGCGATGGCGCCTCACCACCTCCCATGGTGCTTCCTCCAATTCTTGCTGCTCCTGAGCATATCATGTGCTCAAGCGCAGGTAAACATCACCCGGGGCTCCTCTTTGAGACCCCAGGGCCAAACACCTCGTGGATCTCGCCCTCCGGAGACTTCGCGTTCGGCTTCCGGCAGCTGGAAGGTAGCTCCTCGTACCTCCTGGCCGTCTGGTTCGACAAGATCCCTGAGAAGACCGTTGCTTGGTACGCCAAGAGCAGCTCGGACGGTCAGGACGCACCTGTGGAGGTGCCATTCAGCTCTGTGCTGCGGCTCACAGCGATGGGTTGCTCTCACTTCGGGACTCGTCTGACAATGAGGTCTGGAGCCCCCGGGCCCCCAGTGTGGACCACGCCAGAATGCTCGACACAGGTGACTTCATGCTTGTCGGCGCAGATGGAACAGCAAAGTGGGAGACCTTCGACTTCCCGGCTGATACCATCCTGCCCACGCAAGTGCTCCCTCTGGGCCAGGACAAGGTGCTGCGAAGCCGTCTCATGGCCACGGACTACTCCAATGGCAGGTTTCTCTTAGCGGTGCAACCTGATGGTAATCTTGTGATGTATCCAATGGCCGAGAATTCTACATTTCGTACACTGCATACTGGGCAACCAATACCGTTGGGAATGGCTCACAGTTGGTGTTCAATGAAACAGGCGGCAGGGTATACTTTGCCTTGAAGAATGGGACACAGATCAATATCACTTCGGCAGAGGGGAACTCTATGGGTGATTTCTTCCATCGTGCCACGCTTGATCCAGACGGTGTATTTCGGCAATATGTGTACCCAAAGAGCCCAAAGGTCAGAAGCTTGTGGATCTTGCAATGGAGGGCGGTAAGCTCAATTCCCCAGAACATCTGCCAGGCAGTGCAGGTAGACAATGTGGGCAGTGGTGCATGCGGCTTCAACAGTTACTGCACATTTGATGGCACAAAGAATCAGACAAGCTGCCAATGCCCACAACGTTACAAATTCTTCGATGAAGAAAGGCAGTACAAAGGGTGCAGGCCTGACTTTGTACCACAAAGCTGTGACCTTGATGAGGCAGCAGCAACAGCACAGTTTGAGATGAATCCGATCGATCGTGTTGATTGGCCTCTATCCGACTATGAGCAGTACAGCCCCATAGACGAGACAGAGTGCAGGAGGCTATGTGTGGTTGATTGCTTCTGCGCCACCGCTGTCTTTGACGCAAGCTCAAACACTGCTGGAAGAAAAGGCTTCCCTTGTCAAATGGGTATATGGCGGACAGTGTCCAGAGGACGGTTCTTATCAAGTTGCCTAGGAACAACAATTCAGAGTCCCAGCTCGGCATAGGCAAATGGAAGAAGGATAAGAAGTATTGGATTCTCGGGAGCTCCTTGTTTCTTGGGAGTTCTGTATTGGTCAACATTCTCTTATCTCCATTCTGCTCTTTGGCACTTACTGTGGTTTCTCGATCATCTCCAAGAAGAAAATCCTGTCATAAAATCATCAGGTACATCTATACTGGCCCCAAAGATTTTCACTTACAATGAGCTGGAGAAGGCAACCGGTGGTTTCCGTGAGGTACTAGGCAGCGGTGCATCCAGTACCGTGTACAAAGGACAGCTGCAAGATGACCATGCAACCAGCGTTGCAATCAAGAAACTTGAAAAGCTCCAGCAGGAGTCCGAAAAGGAGTTCATGGTGGAAGTGCAAACCATCGGGCAGACGTTTCACAAGAACTTGGTCAGGCTGCTTGGCTTCTGCAACGAGGGAACTGACAGGCTGCTAGTGTATGAATTCATGACCAATGGCTCGCTGAACGAGTTCATCTTGGTGATGCCGGCCACACTGGAGCCTCCGTGTTCAAGTCGCGCTTGGAGTGGCACGAGGGCTGCTCTACTTGCACGAGGAGTGTAGCACGCAGATCATCCACTGCGACATAAAACCACAGAACATCCTTCTCGACGACAACTTTATGGCCAAGATTGCAGACTTTGGACTGGCGAAGCTTCTACGGGCCAACCAGACACAGACAAACACCGGCATCCGGGGTACTCGAGGATACGTCGCCCCGGAGTGGTTCAAGAACATAGGGATCACTTCCAAAGTCGATGTTACAGCTTCGGGGTGATTCTGTTGGAGCTTGTGTGCTGCAGGAGGAATGTGGAGCTAGAGATCGCTGACGAAGAGCGGTCGATACTGACTTACTGGGCAAATGACTGTTACAGGTGTGGGAGGATCGACTTGCTGGTGGACGGCGATGAGGAGGCGAACTTCAACATAAAAAAGCAGAGCGTTTCGTGGCTGTAGCACTGTGGTGTCTCCAGGAGGAGCCGACAATGCGGCCGACCATGCTTAAAGTGACACAAATGCTCGATGGGGCAGTCCAAATCCCGACGCCTCCAGACCCTTCTTCCTTCATCAGTTCACTTCAGTAGTGTCCTACTTGTTTTGACAAATAAATTTTAGTCTGAATGAAGATTATGTCATGCACTGATGAGTGATGATATAATATTGCTGTCTATTAAAGTTTGAAGAATAATGACAACATTGTATTTCAGGCACTTATGTCAGCTGCAACCAATAGCATTGCTAGTGCGTTGCATCATTTTTCTGGATAATGCATGTGTTATATCTTTAAATCAATTTTAGTCAAACGTTCTCTACATAGCTCGCAAGAAAAGTGCCAGAGGTGAATACATACAGCTCATAACTAAATTAAGTTTTCTATCAGTACATAGTTTGGCTACTTGGCATCAACCATCAGTTAAAATAGTTGCTATTATGTAAGGGATGAATGAAGAAATATTCTTACCCAGCATATTTGATTGCCTTGGCCCCGCTTGGAAAGGCCGTGAATATTTCACCTCCGTATTTCCCCACCCATCCGCACCTGTAAAATATACTGACCTACCGAGGTCCGTTTTCTTTCCCGGCGATTTACGGCCCGAAAACGGCCATCCAAGCGGGGCCTTAAGAACAACAGTATTCTCACAACAAGGACCAGTTTACTATTAAAGTTCAGAATAAAGTGGCAACATAGATGCATTACCACGGTAAAACAACCAAAAACTTCCTTTCAGACTAACTATAAACCAACCAGTTCAGTATTTCCACTCATCTTATGCCAGCAGTAAATTAAAATCAGAAAAAGGGGGGCTAAACCAATCCATCGCCCAAATCGACCAGCGCATATCGCCAGTTCCCAGTAAATTACATAGTTTGAAGATTAATTGCGAGTCTAGCTGCAACAAATAGAACCACTAGAGTGTCTGCGGATTTTTTTCAGATAATGCATCTGTATTATATAATTGAATCAAGTTTAGTCAGCTCTCTACTATAGCTCGCAGAAACAGTGGCCGAGGTGAATACATACAGCTAGTAACAAAAGGTAAGTTTTCTATGCGTACGTCTGGCTAATTAGCATCAAACATTCGTCAAAAGTACTGCTACTGCATAAGCGTTGAATGAAGAAAAACATTCTTGCCAGCGTATTTAACTATCTTCAGAAAAAACATTGTATTCTACAAAGAAGAACTATTTACTGTCAAAGTTCAGAGCAAATCAGGAATAACTTGGCGACGTAGATGGATTACCAGAGTAAAACAACCAAGAACTTCCATTCAGACTTATGTACAGCAATCAATTAAGAGCTTATAATCACTCTATGCCAGCACTAAATTACAATAGAAATAGGGGAGGGTAAATCTTTCCACCCCCAAATCTCCACACGCCAGTTCCCCACCCCATGAGTTGGGAGGCAAGAAGCAAGAACAGGCAGCTTCTTCACCTCTGATTCCACCATATACTTTGCACATCGAAATCCATCCAAAAATAGAACTAATCGCGAGGCCTTGGAACTCAGAACTGAGGAGGAAAGCGAAGGACTGGGGCAGGCGGGCGTACGGATGGGAAGAAGCGCCAGGGGAGGATAGTCCGGCGGCGCCGCCGCCGCCTGTCTGTCTGGTAGCGGAAAAAACTGGGGTGGGCACCGGGCTCACGGTGCGCCCCGCCACGTGCGCCGCAGTGAGCCACCTGCGCCGCGGTGAGCCGCACCGCGATGCGGACTCGAGCTTCCCGTGCGATCCCATCCGTCCAAGACGGGGGCGCACCGAGCGTGGGGTGAGCCTGGTGCTCACCCCAGTTTCTTCCCTGGTAGCGGAAGCGGAGCGGCCGGCAAGCTGCGCCGTCTTGGAGAACATTTTTTCGCCGGGGTCCATCTCTATTTTTTTATCTCTCATATTTCGGTGTCTGGTCGAATAGTACATGTTCTTCACCCCGCAAGCAAAGAAAAATACTATCAGTTTTCCTATTCTTCAGCTGGCTGAAATTCCAAATTCCAATTCGCCATCAGACAGATTATTGTCCATTCGTTCCAAAACATGGCGTCAATCTCGACGCGCTCATGGGTCCACAGCTGATTTGTTCGGTTTTCATGTGCCCCGTTTTTTTTCAATTTGGTTCCGCTGTGGCCGGTTTTTTCCTTTTCTGCGTAGGTTCATTTCTCCGGTTTCCCATGTCTCTGTTCAGGAGAGAGAGAGGGGCAGAAAACGGATGGAAACGCGGCGGAGGCGCGAGCTCTCCTAGGCGGAGGTTTATTTATTCAGTTTAATCCAGTCTAGTTCTCATTCTTTCTTTACTATTCGGTCTCCTTCAGTACTCAATTTCTCAGTCTCATTTCTTATTTCTTCAGTTAATTCAGTGTAGTACTCATTCTTTCTTTAGTATCCAGTCCCGTTCAGTGCTCAATTTCTCAGTCTCTCGGTGTAATTTGTTCAGTTTCTCATTCTAGTTTAATTCAGTCTACTCATTCTTTATTTAGTCTTCAGTCTGCTTGTTACTCAATTTCCCAGTCTAGCCGGAGCGAGGTGGTGAGGAGGATCTGCCACCGGAGTTAGGAGGCGCATAGGATCTGCCACCAAAGTGAGGAGGCGTGGAGGTGCAAGGAGGCCGAGGGGCAGGCTCTTCCATGGTAAATTTGGCACCAGAGAGACCACCGGATTGAGGAGCTTGCATCATCGGTAGTACTTCTCTTGTTTCATCTACCGTCTCTCATTCATCTCACCGCGTATGTTGTCGGCGACGGCTCATTTTTCGAATGCTTGTCGTGCACCCCCCGTGGTTAATGTTTATTATTTCGTGCAGATCTAGTTCATCATGCCTTAGTTTTTGGATAGGAGAATTCATGGTTGACCAAATCCATTGGAGTGGACGACATTTCTCAAAATTAGCTACCAGTGTACAGCTGTATTTCAGTATTCAGTTATGGTTTTATGATTATTATTCCTGTAGATGCTAGCTTTTAGGCTTACTCTGAATTCTTGTGGTATCATGAATTTGGTAGAACTTAGGTTTAGTTGGTTGTTTCTGTGTGGTGCAAGGAATTTTTCATATTCTTGTGTTACCAAATCATATAGTAATTTGTCCTGTTTGTGACTTTTTTGAAAGACGACTTATGCGCCAAGTACATTGAGGAGATGCTGAATTTGAAGATGAACATGTTTTCTGCTACTAAATATTTTGTCCTTTCCTAATTTTCAGCTAGGTGAACATTGATTTCGCCACAAGTCAGATTTTTGGCCGTATGAATGTATGATTCCTTGCGATGTTGCGCGCATCTCAGTGCTTGGGCACGAGGGGTGTGCGGACCAGGCTGATGATTCTAGAGATGGTATCTTGAGTATATGGGAAACTGCTGATCATATCAAACAACCAACGGGTAGCAGCATGCATATTACTGAAGGCCAAGCAGCTGTAGTGCTGAACATGCAACTACAAAGCTGACATTCGTAAATAGTCTTGACATTACGTATCTATTTTTGTTAGAGACTTGCAATCCTAAAACAGTGAATGCGCATTCCAACTTAGTACTCAATTTAATTTGCTCGGTCTCTGAGTTTAATTTGCTCAGTATCTCATTCATATCATATTTGCTCAGTCTTCTTCATTTTCTCAGTCTCATTTGTTTATTTCTTCAGTTTAATTCAGTCTAGTTCTCATTCTTTCTTTACTATTCGGTCTCCTTTAGTACTCAATTCCTCAGTCTCATTTGCTTATTTCTTCAGTTAATTCAGTGTAGTACTCATTCTTTCTTTAGTATCCAGTCTCGTCCAGTGCTCAATTTCTCAGTCTCGGTGCAATTTGTTCAGTTTCTCATTCTAGTTTAATTCAGTCTACTCATTCTTTATTTAGTCTTCAGTCTCAATGTACACAATTTAGTCGCATTTGTTCATGGGCTACTTTGTTAATTACCATGCTCTACAAAACACTCATGGAGTAGTGTTTTTCTTCCTTTGCTTTAGAAATTACAGTTGACTAATTAAGTAGCTGACCACATTTTAGCTAGCTAATGATGAAAATGGAGTAGCTAGTGATGCATGACGATTTTACTCACATATTTGTTCAATTGTAAGGTGAGCTTCTCAAGAGCATGCAGGTTTCACATTTGCTAGGCTTAATAATGTACAGGATATGTGCATGCACCGAGTAATATGCTCTATATTTTGCTACGTGAATATACTATACAGGAGTACTTATGCTCAGTCTTTGCTCCTTCATATCATACTTGTTCGGTCTTCTTCATTTTCTCAGTCTCATTTGCTTATTTCTTCAGTTTAGTTCAGTCTACTTCTCATATTTCAGTCTTTTCATAATCTGTACTTCATTCTATTCTCTATCTTTCAGTTCATATTTGCTTCATTCCTTCAGTCTAAGCTTTTCCCCTTCCATATTATCTCAATTTTCCCCTATTCTTCTATTTGTTCTCACTAGTACAGAACGACACATCGGATATCCCTCTATGGCAACGGCAAGACTTAGGCGACGGAAAAATGAGCTCCGCGCGCTTCCGCGAGTGTGCGCGCGTCGATGGGCCCGACACAATGGTAACGGAGGCTGAAAAGATCTCCGTTGCTCATATATAGGCAACGGAGGAAAGAATATCTCCGTTGCTGATATTTCCACATCAGAAACGGAGATCGGTCTATCTCCGTTTCCCATGTGAAGGCACATTAAGCGGTGCCGGTATTAATATCTCCCACTCCAGTACTGTATCTTACTCTCACTCTCAGTCTCACTCTCACCAGTTCCTAACCCTAGCCGCACACGCTCTCCTCCTACTTCACCCATCAATGGCGAACCCCTCCGGTGCCGACGGAAGTCAGGATGGAGCATCTTCCTCCTCCCACCCTCCGAGGCGTGGCCCGGATCTCCCCTACAACTGGGGCGAGATCCCCGGCGACTGCGGTCGCGAGTTCATTCTGAGCCGTCAAATCCCATCCGGATCCACGGCGGCGGCGGCCACCGACGCCCGGATCTCGTCCTCATCGTCCTCTCGGACGATGAGGACGAGGATCTGGAGGTCGGTCTCCTCCTCTCTCGCGCCTCCTTTGAGCGCGAGCGCGTCGAGGGTGTCATTCGGGCGTCTGCGATGCAGAGAGCTATCCGCATCTCCGCCGCCGAGCACGCGATAGAAGCCGTCGAGGAGGCGTTGTTCCAGACGCGGCTCCGGGCGGCTTTAGACCGCTCTCTTCTCCCTGGCCAGGGCCCTGGGCCAGATGCGGCGGCGGCAGCGGTGGCGGCGGCGGAGGAGGAGGAGGATGAGGAGGAGGAGGAGGATGCTCCGGTGTTCGAGCAGGATGAGGTCTCCTCTGACGTCTCCTCTGGCAGTGGCTCCGGTGCCGACGCCGACGCCTGGGACGCAATCCGCGACGGAAAGCGACCCCGCCTCGCCTAAGGTAAATAACCGCTCTGTTAGCTACTTATTTAGCTCGGTTTGCTCTGTTAGTTAGCTCTGTTCAGCTATGTATTTGCTATGTTAGCTATTTATTAAGCTCGGTTTGCTTTGTTTAGCTATGTATTTGCTATGTTAGCTACTTATTTAGCTCAGTTTGCTCTGTTAATTAGCTCTGTTCAGCTATGTATTTGCTATGTTAGCTACTTATTTAGCTCGGTTTTCTTTGTTTAGCTATGTATTTGCTATGTTAGCTACTTATTTAGCTCAGTTTGCTCTGTTAGTTAGCTATGTTCAGCTATGTATTTGCTATGTTAGCTACTTATTTAGCTCGGTTTGCTTTGTTTAGCTATGTATTTGCTATGTTAGCTACTTATTTAGCTCGGTTTGTTCTGTTAGTTAGCTCTGTTCAGCTATGTATTTGCTATGTTAGCTACTTATTTAGCTCGGTTTGCTTTATTTAGCTATGTATTTGCTATGTTAGCTACTTATTTAGCTCGGTTTGCTCTGTTAGTTAGCTCTGTTCAGCTATGTATTTGCTATGTTAGCTACTTATTTAGCTCGGTTTGCTATGTTTAGCTATGTATTTGCTATGTTAGCTACTTATTTAGCTCGGTTTGCTCTGTTAGTTAGCTCTGTTCAGCTATGTATTTGCTATGTTAGCTACTTATTTAGCTCGGGTTGCTCTGTTAGTTAGCTCTGTTCAGCTATGTATTTGCTATGTTAGCTACTTATTTAGCTTGGTTTGCTCTGTTAGTTAGCTCTTCAGCTATGTATTTAGCTCGGTTTGCTTTGTTTACTGCTTATTGGTTCTGTTTATTAGATTTGTTTGCTGTTTTTAATAAAGAATATTTGTTGTTTCAAGGGCTTGGTGGATGCTTGGTGACGATGCTGCTGCCGTGAAGACCTAGGAGCGGGGCTCCATACACGGTGCCGTCACCAGGAGCAGTACATTTTACGCAGCAGGAAAGACAGTAGATGTTCATCTGGCGGCCGTGAAGACATAGGAGCAAAGCTCCAGCCACGCGCACTGATGAACTTTTGTAAAGCAGGGCGTACAGGAATACGGTGACGACCGGGCGGCCGTCTAGTCACATGGAGCGGGGCTCCATCGACGGCACAGCCCGTCACCGTGTGTTTTTTGTTTTGTTTTCCTGTAACCCTTATTAGAAACGGTTATTAGCAAAACTCCGTGTCTAATGTTAAATACATCAGAAACGGTTTATCTCCTCCGTTGCCATTGTGAGGCTTCACATCAGTGACAGAGGCGGGGACACGGACCCTTTCTCCGTTGCCGAAGGGGTTTTTGGCCCGTTTCCGATGTGTCGTTCTGTACTAGTGTCTCTTAGTTTCTAATTTTGTCTTTGTAACGGGTTATCTGAATTTTAGTTTTGTTCATCTTAGTTTTAGTTCTTGGTTGTCAATTTGTCATCAGTATTGTATGACATGTGTGGCAGGCAAAATATCGATATAATCTTTGTCCTGTCTTCAACTCTTGATTCACTAAGTTTTAAACGAAGTGTCTTGTTTTTTGCAGCAGTGTCTCTGGGCTTTTATTATAGAGAACTGAACCGTTTTGCGACTACGTCTCTTAGTTTGTTCTTTCGTTTTTCAGTTCTCCAAGGCAGAAAGCTTATCTACTTCTAATATCTTGCTATTCATGTTACCAGGTTGGCAATGGGATTACTTTCTTGCGTCAAGATTGATCATTGTGAGGTATCATGATTCATGATTTGTACATTGTTCTGGATGTAGCATCCAGCGACCAAAGTGCAATTGGCAACGCTCTCTGTCAATGGGGAAATTCTTCGTCAAGCATCCAAGCTGTGGTAGTGATAGTTTGAATAGTCATTTTTGTCCATGGATTTGCTTATACAGGATATCAATCTAGAGTAATATGTTGATGCTGTTCACAAACATTGAGTTTATGTTATCCCATGTCTGGTTAACGACTTCTGTGTTCGATGGTTTAGATTTACAAGTATTTGCATCTCAAATATGGTCGTGTTTGTGCTTATTCCTACTGATGTGCATGCTCATTGTCTCTTTGAACTTGTGCAATGCATAAAAGTGTTCTCTACCATATTTTTGTAGTAGAACTAGATTCTATTCAGTAGGCCGCACCGCATCCAGCGCTTTATGAATGAGTTCTTTGCCAGAGCTTGATGTGTCATTTTTACTTTCGTCCGTTAACCGAGAAGGATGCTCCTAGCTGTTGTTTTAACTAGTTACTCATAAGAGTAGTGCATGATATCTCTTACTCGTCAGTGTGTCCAGCTGTTATTTGCACCATATGCTCGCGTGCCTGGTACTTTGATGTCATGGCGCGAGGGGAATGAACTACCAGGTTCGAGTGCAAAACTTAGCCCATTTTTTGATTTTTACAGGGATGGAAAGAGCAATGAAGTTTTTTTCCCGCTAGCTGAAAAAAACCGGGGAAAAACCAGGACTGATTAGATATAACTGGTTTTTTGTGGAACTGACCAGACTAAAATTGGAATCGAACGCTATCAAATGAGAAAAAAAAATACTGAAGAAAAAAGTGTATGATGGCGAATTGCATTTTCAGCTAGCTGATGTTTAGACAGTCCCAAATATTCATTTTTTATCCTTTTATTCTGTGTCCATATGGACTCTATTTGGGATGAGACAAGTATAAATACGTCCAAGAAAAGAGACTGAATCAAAGCCTGTCCGCTTCACCAACGGCGTTTGCCGCGGCCAATCATAGAGTCTCACGGTGAACAATGAACTAATCGGTGCAGCCGAGCACTAATCTCCCACTAAGTGTTGTGAATTTCTACAAACTGATCCAACCTAACAGATTAGGTGTATCCAATGTCGGTTGGATGGGTTGACTATCACATGCCAAAAAATCATTTTGCTAGTCTTTCACATGCCGTGAATGCAAAAATAAATAAACTGAAATGTGGTGAACCAGCATTTGGTTTCCTCCAAAGTCTCACAAACGATAGATAAATTGGTGGAGGTGGGTGATATCATGGCATGGGAGTCATGGAGGTGATATCTCTGAAAAAGACATGTATTCATAGGGTTGCATGCCACATTTTAGTCTTATAGAGCTTTTTTTTTGTCATGCAACCAATTTTCTTTGAATGAATTGTCGCTCTATACATGTATGGTCATCAAAAGTTTTTTTTAATGGTCACCGGGGGGGGGGAATAAATCCCCACATGATTTTTTTTTCATTCATTTACTTTTTTTTAGTAATGCAACCAATTTTCTTTGAATGAATTGTCGCTCTATACATGTATGGTCATCAAAAGATTTTTTTTTTGAATGGTCACCGGGGGGAATAATCCCCACCTGAATATTTTTTCATTCATTTTGCCTATGAGGTTTTGCAACCTCTACAAGATAGGTTCAAATGAACCAGAGCACACGGGGGAGTACAGGAGAGGAGAAATAACCAAAAAAGAACCCGCGCGCGCGCGCACACAGACACTCTGAGCGGACTCCGAGCAAATTTCCTGGCGAGGCAACACAGCCTCCCCAAACTATAGGCAGAAACATCCCTAGAAGGACAGAACCAAAAACAGCAGGCACATTGCCCGGGAAGCACCACCACCGTGGACGAAGAGCACCCATAAGCCGAGACCGAACCAAGACACTTGCCCTAGCACACTGTGTCGCCGGCGAAGTCGAAAGGCATCATGGGGCCGAGTACACACCTGGAGAGCTTCACGGAGCACGCGCACACTGTGGAGCAAAAACCACGAACGCAGCCGAAGGGCACATCATGGCCGAGGCTCCACCGTCCACCGGCACCGCCGAAGAGCAACACAAGCCGAGGTCGCACATGGGCACCACACCAGGCTCAATCAGGGACGCAAGCGTGTCAGCACCTGTAGCTGGAAACTAGCAAGTAGGCAAGGAGCAACCACCCCCAAGCCACGACACTCCTGGATGGGAGGACGCCGCGCCCATGGCTGCCACTGCAGAACCATGGAGCTCGCCGGCCTGACGGAACAGCGTCCATCGCTGCTGGCAACAAGACTTGGGAACCAAGCACCTATCCACGGCTACCCCCGGGTAGGGAGTGAGCCGCGCTCCGAGGTTGCCATCTGCAGACCGAGGAACGTCAGCCTCTGCGAAAGAGCGTCGCAGGAGACCGATTTGGCAGGTGGGGAGAAGGCAGACAACTGCAAACCACCGCAGAGTGACATCTCCAGCCTCCATGGGCAAGGCCGCAACCTGCCAAGCCACCGATGCCTAGTACCACACTGGCCACTGAGGGCCTCACCCAGAATCACCACCATGGCCATGCCGGCCGCGTGCACCAGGCAAGGGGGCGGAGAGACCGCCGTCAGAGCCCGCCAGATCTAGCACAACCGGAGGCTGCGACAAATCCGCCGTGCCACCCACGAGAACCGAGCAGGACCAACAGGGGTGGGGGAGAGAGGCAGTCCGCACCGTCACAGCCGGAGAAGGAGAGGTGGCGGGCAGCAAGGCTGAAGGAGACGACGCGCACCAGATCAGGACGGCCTGCGCGGCCGATCTGGTCGTCCCCGCGCAGCCTGACGGCCCCCAGCAGGAGCGAGGACGGGGGGAGTAACGTGGCCCAAGAGCAGCACCACCGAGCGACGCCACTGCCGGCACACCAGCGTGGAGCGCCGCCGCCATTGACGGGTGCGCGAGCTCGGAGCGCAGGAGAAACCCCCAGCACCTTTGGGGAAGGGGGCCGCCGCCACCACGGCGACTGCCTGCGGCATCGGCGGAGAGGGAGGGCGCTGGAGGGGGGCCGCACGGCCGGAGGTGGGGGACGCCCCGGTGCCGCCCACGAGCGGCACGGGAGCGGAGATCTTTTTTTTTTTTTGAGATTGGGCTCGATCAAAAGATTCACCACTTTTACGTGCCAAGTTCACGTGCTTAGAATGTGTAGGACACACAAAACCCCACTACACAACTCCTTACAAGCATACTTAATTTCATGAGCTAGGGAATTAGCATTTCCACATATATGATGTGGCCGATGATACTGGTTGGGCCACTGATCTCCTCAACGTAGGTAGAAAACCTTCAGAGGGGACTCACAGTCAATCTCCATTAACACATTCTCACGTGGGACATTCAGAACAATCTTCAACCCCTCGTAGCATGATATTGCCTCGCCCATTTGAGCAGATTAACAATGTTCAGTTTGACCCAGGCCGATGCAATGTATTTCCCTCATGGGCTCTAATAACCGCCCCCCAAAAACCCCTCCCTAATTTATTTAGAAACCTTCTGTACACGTTCACTAGGTATTGATCTCATGTGGCCCTCCGCTGAACGGATAAAAAACTAAGTAATGAAAATACGTGCACAATTTTTTCTTTCATTTTAATACTTAGTTTTACGTATTGTCTTGAATATGCTCGTGCAATAGAACAACTATTTAGCAACCCAACGAACAAAGTCATGTAGTAGTATATTAGCTGGTCGAAAAATCAATTCGTAGGCAGAGGACGATTTTTAATACTTGGTCACCGCGGCGACCGCGCGCTGGCGCATGGTCCTGGCGACGCTGAAGAACGTGACCTTGGGCGGGACCGGTACGAGCCTCACCTTCCACGACAGCACGATGCCGAAGCTCGCGTCGCCGCCACCGCGGATGGCCCAGAAGAGGTCGTCCCCCATGGCCTTCCTGTTCCGTAAGAGGTTCCCGTCGGCGTTGATGATGGCGGCGTCGACGATGTTGTCGGCAGAGAGGCCGTATTTTCGCTTCATCAGGCCGACGCCGCCGCCGCTGAAGTGGCCGCCCACGCCTACGGTCGGGCACACACCCGCGGGAAAGCCCAACCATGGCGCCGCCTTGACGACGGCATAGTAAAGCTCTCCGAGTGTCGCCCCAGATTCAACTCACGCGGTGGCACGACGCGGGTCGACGTGCACGGCATGGAGCTTGACGAGGTCGACCACGGCGAACACCTCGGGGCGCTGGGACCGGTACGAGAGCCCCTCGTTGTCGTGCCCGCCGCTGCGCACGCGGAGGCGCACGCCGTGGCGGCGTCCGCAGCGCACAGCGGCCTGGACGTGCCACGGGTCCGTGGGCGTCACGATGCAGAGCGGGGGCCTCGCCGTCGCGGGCGCCACGAACTTGGCGTTCCGGATGGATGACACCAGGAGAGGCCTGAACGACGTCGATCTCGGCGTGAGCAGGAGCTGGCTGGGGACGTGGGTAGAGAGGCACCGGAGGAAGCCTTTGGCTTTGGCGGAAGACGACGCCACGCACGGGGTGGGCAAGTAGACAGCCAAAAAGTAAATTGTGAGCACGAGAGCTACGGAAGTGGACAGCACCGCCATATCTGTCACTCGAATGTTTTTGTCCTAGATTAACCTCGTTAATTATATGGGGGATGAGATCATGAGTACACATTTATGGCCTCGTTATCTTGAAGAACCGGTTAATTACATGCATGGTTATCCTTTTGATTAGTGAAGGAGTAAATTAATGATCCCCTAAAATAAGTAGGAAGTGAATGCTACGGTGTAAAGTAAAGATAACACGCTCCCCAAATAAGTAGGAGTACTAGAAGAGTTGTGTTTCGCAAAAAAAAAAGTTCTATGTTTTTTTACAGGAAGACTTCTAAAAACTAATAATGAAAAGAAGATTAAAGGAGTAGAGATTTCTTGCACCCGAGTTCCAGTGCTCCTGCCTATTTAAAATATTCGCAAAAGAAATTTAAAATTTTCAAAAAATCTGAAAAAATCATGCATGTTTTCAATGATGTACCCTGTAGAGTGCAAAATCACAAAACCAAAAGCTATATATTTCGAACTACACAAAAATGACAAATTTACAGATCTTATTACAATTAACAATGAATAGTTTTAAGACTCCCCATTTTGTCTCTTTTTTGTTTAGACTATAATATAAATTATTATGCATTGAGATTTTACACGCATGTAGTATACATCATTGAGAACACGTATGATTTTTTTCAGATTTTTTTGGAACTTAAATTTATTTTTCGAATTTTTTAAAGGGGCAGGAGCTCGAGTGCACAAAGCACTTTCCAAGAATAAAGAGAAAACGCAGACGCACTTATGAGGGCGCCCAGGAGAGGAGCCCTTAAGGCGGGTGCTTCTGTGTGGTGTATTGAGAACAAGAAACTCGGCCTCTTCCATTTATCAGGTCCCTTTTCTTTGAACTTTTTGAATGGGTATTTTATTTATAGGGCCTATACTCTCCAGCGGTTTGTTCCTCTAGCTTCTAGGATCTTTTTTTATTGAATTTATAGATTTTTTAAATTACTTGTATTTATACCTGATTTCTTTTTTCGTTGAATCATAATATTTGAAACATACTTTTTGTTACATTTTAGTTTCGATTTTTTTCCTTGGCAAGACACATGTCACCCTCCTCATGCAGTCGGTGGTGAGCAATACTCGGTAACTCGCAAGTTAGGCCAATGGTAAGTGGGGTGAGAGGCTGTGCGGGATACTTATAATGGGAGGCGATGAACATGAGAAGGTGGATGTCGACGACTAGTTCCATAATAGGCATATGATGTCACTACCTATCTTGATTAGGAAGTGAGCTGATGTAGACTGACCTAGCGAAATGAAAAGGTGAATAAATAGGTCACATTTGACTATATTGTAGCTGATAGTAATGTGGTCATCTAAAAGTTTGATGACTTATCTCGCTATGGTCATGATTACTTTAATGAAATATCGTTTTGATGGTCGACCGCTATGCACATGACTAATATTGTGACCGTTGCGCAGTGAACCCCCATGGTCGTGATAATCCTTCTCTTGGCATTTCCCTAGGAAAAGTAATAAATAAGGCACCAAGAAATTTATTTGGCAATCATCAATCAACTAGTTTCATCACCTCCTTTGAGATGGATCTGGAAATCATGTAACCAAAAACAAATCTTCTGACTCTTGATCCACTTAACATTAGATATCTCATGCCAAGTTTTTTTCGAAATGGGGAAGCCCCAGCCTATTCATCAAAGTGATGCATAAGGGTTTTATTTTATTTATTTAACATAAACTAGCAAAGAGCCTTACAACGAACGAATACAAGCTAAAGCTGCCACGTGAAAACACCACAACTAGCACAAACGACATAGGAAAACGGAGCCTTATGCCCCGGCCACAGCCTTCACCGGCTCCCTGGCCAACTCAGAGATAGCGCCTTGTGCACACGCTCCAGAAATCACCTCCACCCTCTTTCGCCAACCAAATACAGCGTGCAGCTCGAAGCAAAAACTCTCGCAGGCATGCGGCTGATGCCACCATCACACCATGACACCCGGCTACGCCCCTACCCTGCGCGAGTCCACCATGTCACGACCGTCGTCGAGTCCCCGCTGCACCATGCCACCAAGACCTGTTGTCTTCATCATGATAGATGAAACTCCGCTCCTTCGGTAGACCCCTCAAGGCATCACGTGTTCCATGCCCTCAAGAGGGAGAACGACACCAAAAGTGTCGCCATTGTCCAATCCGGTAGATCCGGATCTTCGGTGTCCCCCGAAACATCTGGGCGGGAGGCAGAAGAATCACAGCAACGACACCTTCATCAAGGTAAAGAGGCCCGCGGGCGCCGCCATCGTCGGCCCGACCGTATCGGAGCCCGGCTCTCACCGGCCATCATCAATACCTCCAGATGCACCACGAGCAACGGCAGGATGCCGGGCATGGCATGCCACCGGAGATGAGCAGCGCAACCCGAGATCCATCGCCCTTGCCTAGGCGGGACCCACCCCGCCCACAGCCCAATAGGGCTTATCTGCAGGAGACATCAATCTGCCCATGGAGAGCCCCACCCCTCGTCGTCGGCGACGCCGTCGATGCAAGGCCTCGACGTCGCCTTGGTGCCCGGCGGCCGCGCCACGCCCGAGATCTTGGGAACTAACCCGTGACAGCCTCCATCTTCACTCGAGGACGAAAAATCCCCCCGCCGCGGCAACGCCCAGGCTTTGCCTAGCTGCGCCCTTGGTGGCAGTCGCGCGGGGGCGATAGGGGAGAGGGGAGAGGAGAGACGGTCCTTGTTTCACTTGAAGTTTAACTCGCTTTTCCATTTCATGCCAAGTGAATACTTCTATCTTCTATGTTGAGAATGCTAGATGTGTTATCTACGATGATTCCAATAGTGCCAATGATGAGAATAATACTTCTTCGTTCCACATTTATGACTAGTACGTAGGCACCATTTCCGTATTCCTATTTGGGCATGATTCAGTTCGCTCCAAAATATGGCTACAGTCATGTTGCCCACTATTATTCGACTTTATTTGCTCGTGATGTAGGATATAATTAAATACTGTTCCTGATCAAATGATATGTAATGCTTATGTAGCATTATAATATTACCGTTGTGTATGCTGATACTGCGATAAATATTGCAATAGTATCTGAAACCGACTTCAAGTCCTTAGAATTTTCCCATGATAACATGTAAACCGTAAAGAAAGTCCAAGTCAATATTGTTGAATGACCATTTGTGTCAACATCACAAACAAGTCATATGAGAAAATGTATAACACTTTTCTTCCTTTTTCCGCATAACCAATGTACGTTTTACAAATTTTATGTTTCTTTAATATACACAATTTATCGACAAAGCAAATATATAGTAGTATTTATATTTGAGGAATATTTACATTACTTCAGATCTATTATATAATCAAAAAAAGAAAATAAAACCACCACACAATTCCACATAGCCCAAATATAAAGGGAGCGTCCCTACTTATATATCTTGCTGAAAAAGTACTGCAATATATTTCTTGCTCACTCCGTCATATAGCCTTTCCTCCTAGTCCTTGCTTGAGGTGTACACATGGCCTCCTATATACGTCGTGCGGCCCACATCCCTTGCCTTTTACGGATCATGCGTATTTTCTATATGTATTATCATCGAATATTATTAATATGTACTATACGCGAGTCCTCTTTTAAACGTGACATCTAATAAAATTCTATCCATGACCGAGCCACATTTATCTCGTATTTGTTTCAAATTTATCTTGAAGAACCGGTTAATTACATGCATGGTCATCCTTATGATTAGTAAAGCAGCAAATTAATGATCCCCTAAAATAAGTAGGAAGTGAATGCCGCGGAGTACTAGAAGACTTCTATGTTTTTTTACAGGAAGACTTCTAAAAACTAATAATGTCTATATAGCTATATAATACTATCCTTTTGTATGTTGAGGCTGCGATAAACTGCAACTAGTAGAAAAAGTTCAAGTCAATATTGTTGAATGGACATTTGTGTCAATTCCGCAAACAAGTTAGATGAGAAAATGGATACAACTTTCTTCCTTTTTTCCATATAAGACAGGTACGTTTTACAAAAAAATTATGTTTCTTTAATGTACATAATTCATTAACAAAGCAAGTATATCGTAATATTGACTATGTGATACATCAGATCTATTATATAAATAAAACAATAGAAAATAAAACCACCACACAGTTCCAATACATAGCCAAAATATCAAATTCCTTAATTGCATACTGAATATCTGGTGCCAAGCCATCTTATCTGTCATGAGATAAAAATGGGAATTGTTTAGTTATTATGCAAGAGATGATGCAATTAATTAACACCCTTCCTTTTTTTGAAAGGGTTTAAACCCCTTCCGTTATATCTCATCATTGATCAGAACTTACTACTATAGTTAGGTCATGTAGCCAAATTTGACGCTGATGACCATATCGCTAAGATAAAATACTGCTAATTAAAATGGGTCATCATATCTTTTTTCTACAGCCTGGAGCCTCTTATCTTCGTTGACCTGCAACAACATGTATATATGCTGTATAAGGAGCTAAGGACAAGAACATAATTAAGCACATTGTCAGTGTACGATCGAGAGCTGCAAAAGATCGATGACGTCCACTTCCATTTCCATAGCAATCCTGCTGACAGTCAGCATCCTGGGCTCCTACGTGCCCGCTCTGTCCGTGGCGTCGTCCTCGGGGGAGTTCCTCCGGTGCCTCTCGACGGACGTCCCCAGCCAGCTGGTGCTCACGCCGGGCTCTCCGTCGTTCGAGCCGCTCCTTGTGTCGGCCATCAGGAACGCCAGGTTCGTTGCACCGGCGACGGCGAACCCTACGCTCTGCATCATCACGCCCACAAACGCGTCGCACGTTCAGGCCGCCGTGCGCTGCGGACGGGCCCACGGCGTGCGCCTCCGCGTTCGCAGCGGCGGGCACGACTGCGAGGGCCTGTCGTCCCGCTCCCAGCGCCCCGAGGTATTCGCAGTGGTCGACCTCGCCAAGCTCCAAAATGTCCACGTCGACCCGTATGAAGCCACGGCGTGGGTCGACTCCGGCGCGACGATCGGGGAGCTTTACTACGCCGTCGCCAAGACGGCGCCGGGGCTGGGCTTCCCGGCAGGCGTGTGCCCGACCGTGGGCGTGGGTGGCCATTTCAGCGGCAGCGGCCAGGGCTTGATGATGCGCATGTACGGCCTGTCCGCCGACAACATCCTCGACGCTACGATGGTCGACGCCGAAGGTAACCTCTTGCCGGACAAGAAGGCCATGGGGGACGACCTTTTCTGGGCCATCCGCGGTGGCGGCGGCGGGAGCTTCGGCATCGTGTTGTCTTGGAAGGTGAGGCTGGTGCCGGTCCCACCCACGGTCACGTTCTTCAGCATCACCAAGAACATGGACCAGGGCGCCGTGGACGCGGTGACCAAGTGGCAGACTGTGGCCCCGGCTAACCCCGACGACCTCACCATACGGGTGAACGTGCAGCAGCGTCAGGCCAACTTCCAGTCCCTGTACCTCGGCAACTGCAGCGCGGTGGTGCGGACGTTGCGCGAGCGTCTCCCGGAGCTCGGCGTGACGAGCGCCGACTGCCGCGAGATGAGCTGGGTGCAGTACGTGGCGTACATATATTTCGGCGACGCCAGCAGCAACACGCCGCTGGAGGCGCTCCTGCGCAACCGGAGCATGACGCTGGGCCCTTTCGTCAAGAACAAGTCCGACTACGTCAAGACGGCCCTCACCAGGGACACGTGGGAGAGGATCTTCACCTGGCCCAACGGCGCCGCCGAGGGGCAGCTCGTCCTCGAGCCGCACGGCGGGAGGATGGCCAGCATCGCCGACGACGACACGCCCTTCCCGCACCGGGCCGGCGTGCTCTACAACATCCAGTACGTCGAGTTCTGGAACGGTACCACCGGGGTCGGCGGAAACAGTAGTAGCACGCCCAACTGGATCAATGGCCTCTATGACTACTTAGAGCCGTTCGTGACCAAGAACCCAGGGCCGCGTACGCCAACTACCGGGACCTGGACATCGGCGTGAACAAGGTGGTCGGTGGCGTCAGCACCTACAAAAGCGGCAAGGTCTGGGGCGAGAGCTATTTCGTTGGAAACTTCAAGAGACTCGCCATGATCAAGCGGAAGGTGGATGCCGGAGACTACTTCCGGCATGAGCAGAGCGTGCCGCCACATCCCCTGATCAGCAACTGATCAAGAAGCCACAACTGTAACCGGCCAAGCTAAATTTATAATAGTTTCAAAGACTAGCTAGTGGCAACAAATGCATATTAGTCATGTTTTAGGAGATATATTACTCTTGCTCAAGAAATGTGCAACTTTCTATGACATATGATTATGGTTTTACTTTCCGTGTTCAGATGTGCTCATGCATGGGTTCGATCTGCCGCTCTATTACATTATGTTGTCAGGTTTCTCACGTTTCCTAATTATAATCGGTCGATTGCAATTTTCTCTCAATAAGAAAGTCGAAGTTTCTGGCACCTTATTGTCAACTTGTTACTAAGAAAATTTGGCCCTCTTTGACTCACGTGGAAGAATTCAGCTCTGCTGATTATTCTCCCATTATTATAATTGGACCCCTCTTTTTTAAAATAAAGGGATGTGTATTAATTTTGCTCAAAGCACCAGAAATTTCGACCAAGAAACATGACCAGAACTCCTAAAGCCTGAAAACCTGAAACTAAGCAGAGGGGGAGGGAGGCCACAAACGCCTGAAAACGAAACAACAGAGCCTGGTACAGAACAACCCTCACTCGCCCTAGCCCATTGATAGAGGATATACCTTGCTGCAATGGTCTGTGTTCATTATCAAACACTCTTCTATTCATGTCCGCCATATGCCCAATATGATACGTAATCCTAGCTGCTCCACTATAGCCTCCCATCTCAACAGGCTTGTACCTCTCAGAGGATCATTATCCTTAATTTGTTTTTCTCCAAGGTCTCAATGTAGTTAGAAAGAGAGAAGGAAAAAAAGATGTCATAGTGTAGTTCTGATATCCCTGCAGTCTGAAGATATATAGATCATACTGTCTGATATTTATTTGCAGTGTTGTTACATGCTACATGAGTAGCATGACAGATCGTTCCCACATTTTTTCATGCCTTTCTCACTGAGCCAGGTTCTAGATGGAACTATATTGACATGCATTTGAGATCAAAAGTATGAGAAGAGCATCATCCATGTATGTGTGACCATCTGGTACTTAACTCATGTAAACTCGGTCCGAAGGAAGTACTCAACAATATAATGATGATGCGTTATTTCAGTCTAGAATGAGAAGTTTGAATGTTTATACTAAACCGTCCACTGCGAGCCGACGTCCATCATTTAAGAGGTATCAAACAACACGTTTGCTTAGTGCTTACAGCAGAAATGCACCTGAGCCACTCCTGTTGTTCACTTAAATATATTCATAACTTCAGACTCCAGCTTCAGTACTCTCGAGTCCTTTCCGAACATTCTGGCCGTCCTCATCAGCACGGTCGCGGAAAGTCTCCATGTCATCGTTGAAGTTCCTGCTGATGGACTCCATCAGCTCCCTCTTCCATTCCTCCTCGCGCGGAAAGTCACAGTACTTTTCCCCGATCTCAAACACGTTCTTGAAAATTTTGAAGAGGGAATTCAAGTTTTCAGTGTTCAAGATTAAACAATGGCATTACCACCATGTTCTTGATGATCAATGTACAGTACTCACGAGAGGATCGACGTCGTGATTGTGCTCCTTGGGCACGGCGGCGAGCTCCCTTGCGCGGTAGTGCTCCTCCACGGCCCGCGCCATCTCCTCCTCCGGCGGCAGCGTCCTCCTGCCGGACAGCACCTGCGCGATCCACCGCCCCTGCGCCTCGAAGTACCACGGTACTGGCACCTTTCCTCGGGACGCCGACGAAGGACAACCACGACGCTAGCGACAACGGGAAGGTGTACACGAACAGGGGTCTCACGCGGTTGTGCACGTCGACGGCGACCCACCCATCACGGGTTAAAACCATTCACATTGTTCAAACTAAGGCCCCATTTGCGAGCTCCGTATTTTAAAGTACTCCTAGAATACTTCGGTTTCCAGAAATACTGAAGTATTTAAATACTTTGAGCTGATTGATTTTAGCTAAAACTGTAGTTTTGTACTTTAATATTTAGGAAATTGCACTATTTTTTAAATATATGAAAAAGAGGGTTGGACCTCTTTTTCCAAAACTAAAGTATTGATTCGCTGGGCATAGGAATACTATGATTTTCGAATACTTTAGTTTAAAAAACACTTCGCTGCCAAACTAAGCCTAAATGTTTGCGAGAGTAAAAAATGATCACACATTTCAAAATAATTGTTCATATTTTAAAAATTAATTGTTCACATGTTCAAAAAATGTTCACAAACCCCAATTGATTTGTAATAATCGTGCAATGGTCTTAAAAACATCTCACGGTTTAATCTAATTATTCAGAGCTCCCAAACAATATTGACTAATTATACAGAAAATAAAAACCCCTATGTCTAGACAAAATATATATACAAAACACTTAAAGAACAGAATAAAAATAAAAAAGTAAACAGAGAATTAAAAGAAACGAAAAAGTAAAACTAAAAAGGAAAAAAAAAGGAAGCCTTACCTGGGGCGGCCCACTACAGCTCTACGCGTGGGCGTCGCGGTGCTAACGGACACAGTGTGAGCCTCACATAGGAATCACCCGATCTGCCTTAACATGACCCATGGACCATATATGGGCCAGCTAGGATCAGGTTTGTTCGATCACTCCATGTTAGCGCATTACTAGCCGACGCACCCCTCAAAAAAAAAAAAAAAAAACAGCCGAGGCCAGCCTCCGTAACGCGCAACCAAATAATATATTTTCCGTGGAGCAGTAGTATTTCCTCTTTTCATTCTTGCGAATATATTTGACCATTCGTTTTCGCAATCTTGCTACGGACTAGTTGCATGCTTGATACATACGAGTGCTCACCGCAAGAGTAGCACTAGGACATAAATAATCAAGCGATCCTTCCAAGCAAATGTGCCGTCACAGGGAGTCGTTAGCGATCGACCGAGAGATGTACACCTCGCTCCAAACAGCATCTTCTGTTTTGTGATCTTTATGTGGTACTCTACATACATATGGATCATGAGAACAACTAACAAGCTTTGTGACCGGCAGGAAAATGAACATATGTATCTACACGTGTTCAAAGATGGTTTTTTCGAGCCGTGCAAAGCTCAAGCGTTATTCTTATGTTTTATTTTTAGTTGTTCGAGGACCCATATTCACCAGAACAAGTAACAAGCATTTACATTTTTTTCTACCACATGTTCGAGGACCCATTGCAGGCATGTGAGGTGTACAATATTGTCACACGACTGAAGGCATTGCGAGATCGCTGAAACCTTCTCTATGGGGTGAAAGCTCATGATCAGGCCTCTAATAGTTGGATCCAGCAACGACGTCGCTTCCATGTTGGTCCCTTCACTGAGTCATTGCTTTCGGAGAATATTTCTCGGTGTTCATGTATTGAGCTACCGAAAAAAATTCTGCACTTAATATTTGGGTTGAGTTCTTAGTTCCTGAAACTCAGGAAATTGCCATCTCGCAGGAGCAAGTGAAAATAGTGTGATGACACAAGGATTGCGCTTTGTAAGAAAAAAATGACATGTGAGTGGTGTTCATTAGTGATATGGGAGTCGATGACCAAAGCCGCCCCTCAGCAGGGTCCCGCCGTAAAGAGCTCGTTATAGAAAGAGTAGATATGGATGGATAGATCGTGAGCCTCCTCTAAGCACTAGTAGGAAACTAGCTATAGGAAACTAGCTACAGATAGAAATGCATTCTGTGGCGCATATAAAAGTGTGTGCGCCACAAAAATATTTCTGTGGCGCATACAAAAATATGCGCCACAAAATTTTTGGAATTCTGTGGCGCACGCAGACCACATGCGCCACAAAAATGTGTATTTCTGTGGCGTACACATTTCTGTGGTGCACATTGATATGCGCCACAGAAATACACATTTCTGTGACGCATATTGTTATATGCGCCACAATTTCTTTTGAATTTTTTTATTTTTTAGAATAAAATCTTCTTTTTGGAATAACTTTTTTTTCTTTTGGAATTTCGAGAATCTTAGAAAAGTTCACCCGGTAAACGCATTTTTAAATTTTTCTCTAATTTTTTTTCTCAAGTTTTTTTTTGATATATTAAACTAGAGAAAAATTGGATCTCCCGGGTGAAATCGAGCTCCAATTTTTCTCTATTTTTTTTTATATATTAAACGCATTTTTTCGACGTCGTATGCAAAAGTTATGGCCATTTTAATTTTTTTTTTCTGTTTTTTGTAAGAAATGTCAAAATTTCTGTACCAACTAGACACTAAAACCTAACTACATCTCAAAGCATTTTATTTTTTGAAGATTCTATCATTTTCTTTTATTTCTACAAAACTAAAAAATGCGATCAGTGGGGGTAGGCATGCATGAGAGGGAAAAAAACCTCAAATTTTTTATTTTTTTGGATTTTTAGAATTTTTTGGATTTTTTGAATTTTCTGGATTTTTTGAAATTTAAACTGCACATACCACACATAAACTGCACACACATCTACACACATATATACACATGCCACACATAAACTACACACCCATCTACACACATACATACGCAAGGCTTAAGAGGGTTGATATGATACTTATATCAATAAGAACTTTAGTAGCAAAGGGTAGCTGAACTGAATAGAACTTAGAAGTTTAACGTGCTTGGGTTGGAGCAATTTGAGGATGAGTGACCTAGCGGGAAGTCATCATTTGAGATAGGTTAAAAAAATCAAAATAAATCAAAAAATTCAAATATTTAGGTTTTTCGAAATTATTTCTTTTTTTTGTCTTCTCCTGATTTTTTTGAATTTTTTGAGAATTCTGTGACCCATATCTTGTGGATGCGCCACAGAAATATGAGAATTCTGTGGCGCACGTAGATATGCGACACAGAAATAAAATTTAGTGGCGTGAATTCTATGGCCATCCACCATGCGCCACAGAATTCTTTTTCGGTGCGCCACAGAATAGGTAGTTTCCTACTAGTGAAGAGGTGACCATCCACCCATAAGCATGGGATAGAACACTTATGGTGCCTTCGACCAATTCTACCGCCTGCGTTGTCGCCAGAAGATTCCCTTGCCCTTATAGATCTTCGTAAGGGAGTCCTCCAAAGCATACCTAGAAGCCATTATTCAGTGGTAAGGCCAACTGAACCAAACGACACATCAAGCGTTTTAATCTAGCTGAGGATATCTTAGAAAGCTCCACGCCTACATTCGCACCCCATCCTCGCATGAACTGGCGCACGACTTTGGCAAGGCTACAAGCGTACTTCTTATGCTTTATTTTTAGCTCTTAGTGGTATTGGACTTGCACGTCAAGCCTTTACTTTTTTTACCACAAGTTGAAGACCCCTTGACAACATGTCAAGTGTATAGTATTGTCACACGATTGAAGCATTGCGAGATTGCTCAAACTTCCCCTCTGGGGTGAAAACCTACCACACTCCGTTAGGAGTATGCTTTCACCAAAACAAACCTTGAATTCGACCACTTAAACCGATTGTGAATGAATTGGGCGTTGACCAGTTCGTAGTGGCAGCAGGGTGCACGCCTAGCCTACCAGGGTTCACGTACCCCGGCTGCCCATGGTGCTAGCGGTTGCTTCTTTGATAGAAATCAACAGGGCCTTGTCCTGGTTGTTTCTTTTTCTACTGACTGTGGGCCCATACAGCCGTCTTATGCTCACCGTCAATGTGAAGTCAAACCAGATGGTAATTAACCAATGACATTCATGATCTTTGATCTCTATGCCAGTATAGTCTCGGTCCCACATTCTCATGCAGAAGTTGACGCAATGTGAAATGCATGATCGCAAAACGTGGAAAGGATGAATCGTGCCTTGCAACAACTCTAGCTATATAAGTCTCCCTCTTCAGGGATGTCGTTTTCATTATTCTACGGTCCTAGTATGATGTCCTTTTCCTCCACTTCCATGTGGCTGGTTGAGATAATGGAGGAAAGCAAATCCAAGATCATGTTCCCATAGATGTATCTTTGGTGTTCCTATGATCCATAAACATGTGGCAAATGGCTCTACTCTCTGCTGGAGTTGCATTGCTCTATACATAGACTCCTAATGTATTTTCTCCAAGAATAGATTCCTAATGTATCTTTACTGATGCTTCTGGTCTGCCTGATCGATTACGGAAAACATGATGCATCTAGCTATGTGTAATGCAATGCAAAAAAGCAGGAATGCAGTTATCGAAGCAGAAGTGGGATCAATTGATTGTGTGCCTGCTCCATGGAAAAATTGGTCGTTTTCTCCGCGAAATTGCTAGTTCAGTTCTCAGGGCACTACAAGACACACAGTTCCGTGGATATGTTGTGTTTCGTCACATCCGGTGCAAATCCTCTCATCGCATCACCATTAAAAGCCAGAAGACTAGGCGAACATTGTAAGCATGATTATCTTCAACCAGGGGCGATCCATTTCTGTAACATGTCGTTTATCTTGCAAGTGTTAATATGTGTGTGTCGCAAACAACTTCGTGTATGTCTCCATGTTTTAAAATAAGTAGCACATGAGAATGAGCGAGATACATCGTCTTGTAACTGGCCTCTGAAGCCTGAGAATGAGCGTTTTTTAATTGATCACATCTGGTTTCTAAATTTGTAAGAATTTAGAAGCTTACAAGTTAAATAGGACAAACTTCCCAACGATGAGGACTTGTCACAAAATCTCCTCCAAATCAATTAAGCACGTGCAAGATAAACCTTTTGTGATGGTTGCAGGTCACACGTGGAAAAAAGGTTAACACCATTATTCTACTCGTACAGGAAGGCTAGCATACACGTTTTGCACAACCGTGCACGCCCGGAGAAAACTTGGTACCGGACAAATAGATTCTGTCTAGAATTAAACTTATTATATAAAGGCGCCGATGATAGCTAAATTAGACTAGACAAAAATTATGTTAGACTGTGGCGTAGGGGTTTAGATGATGGTGTTTTGGTTGGGTCTGCGCCGCCCTGTGTGGTGAGCTTGATCGATCTCAATTGTAATGACTTGAACATTTATTGATTTATAAAACACAAAATTCAAAAAAAAATATGTTAGACATAATATCCCATTAGACAATGATCCAGTGCCCGTGGCAGGCTACCACGTCGCCGGACCGGCATGACGTTTGTTGTCTGATGTGTCTCTCTATACTGAGACATACGGAGTAGTACTCCCTTCGTTCCATATTAGTGCTAGATACATCCATTTTAGAGTCAAGTAATATGGAATGGAGGGAGTACTTGTTATTGACGGTATTGTGATTAGTACCACGCCATTATTGGTTGGATCCAGAAGGCGTTACTTTTTTTACCACAAGTTTGGGGACCATTAATTTGACCTATGATCATCCATGTTGGTCCCTTCATTGAGTCATTAATCTTGATTTCTCGTTGTTCATGTAGCTACGGGGAAAAAATGTGCACTTAATATTTGGGTTGGGTGCTTAGTGCGTGAACCTAAAAAAATTACCATCTCGCAGGGCTAAGTGAAAAAAGTTTGATGACACAAGTATTATGATTTGTAAGAAAAAAACAATGACACGAGTGTTGTGCATTAGTGCTATGGGCACATGGCTTTGGTCTCTCAACTGTGAGATGCCAAAATAGGTATTGCACGGCTATGAATGCACGTACCGTGTAGGAGGACCATGACTGAACCTGGGATAAACGGATCTGCATCCGTTCAGACACTAGTGATGGTCGAGTTCATAACCATGTGTCGGGCGTACAGAGAGCCTCTTGAGTCATGCAGATGCATGAGTCGACCAAGGAGCAGTTGAGCAGCAGGATGAGCTATTAAGAGTGTGGGCCTACCGTACGTCCAGTCTCCTGGATGAGTATATGAGTTTGTAAGATACGGTCACACGTATATAACTGAATTCAAATTTAAAACAAGTTTTCAGTCGTACTAATTTCATGCCATATGACTTGCTTAACTTTGTAGGTCCAATTGATGGTCAGAAGTATTTTTTCTAAATAAGTGTGGGCCTTACCTCATATAGTGAAAGAAAATCTTGATTACCCATTTTACAAAGTTCGGATCCTCTTTTTCTAATACATGACCATTGGGAAAGGGGTGACGTGATGATTGTGTCTCGAAAAATCTAATATAATGACGAGAAATTGAACATATGGTGAAGAGAAGTGTGGACATTATCGTTGATGACACCCTCTGATCTTTGCATATTTTAACGGACCACGTAGATTTAACTTGCCGGACTATTTATCTAACAAACCATACAAAATAAAAAAAAATGGGGTACAACCATGTTCAATATTTTTATAAATGGTATATTTCTGTTTTTTTACTAAATGGAGTAATAAGTGTCTGAAATGTATATATGTGGGGTTAAATAGTGGAATTCAGTCTAATAATTAAGACCATATCGCACATACTCAAGTGCTACATGAATACTATATATATCGTTCCACTGTAAACACAATTATTTTTATTTTAACAATTAAATAAGACACTAAAATCAGTAGCTTGCTAGGATGTGTTTCAAATGATGGGGACATGCTGATCTCATCTTCTTAGATTAGAGGTATTGGAACCTTGGGACATGTATATGTGTGCTGTAAATCTAGTTGACTTGTACGAACCAAGTGATCAGCCAAACTTGGTTAATTTGTCACATTAGTTAGACCAGACGTCCAGACCCCATCATAATTAACTTGCCCGACGAGATCTTCTTTTCTTCAAGGGAAAAAAACAAGAACTTTACATGGGCACGCGCATGGTACCGATTGCACATGATCTGCCACCGTACACCCACGATATCCGGCTTCCTGGCTTCTATCCCACTTAAGCCCAATCCCAACCAAGACAACATGGTCCACGCATCAGACAAATAAGTCCAGCTAGAGTAGGTCCTCTACTCCTCTTTGAGAAATACTCCCCGAGTAGCTTTTCTCATCTCGAAAACAGTTCTCTATCTTTTACCTTTTCTTCGAAAAGGGGGTTTCTCTACCTTTTACTTTGTTACATATATACAAGAGAATTGTATTTGTTGATTAGGTGAAAATGACACCCATGATTTGTGATGGAGTTAAAATGTGCATTGGAAAATGGATATTTCATGAACATGTATTCACGATTGGTGATGGAGTTAAAATGTGCAGTGTTTGTAAGAAACTAGGGTTGGAGCTAATTCGGCCTACCCTCTATTCCTCTGCCTTATCGGTGGTGTCGCTCACAATGCATATTGAGGCTAGAGGGTGGGACCTTTATATAGACTCCAAATTCCAGATAACTCAATCTGTTTCCAGATAGGACCGTGACTTGTTAAACCAACCACTATCATTAACAGCCATTAACCGAGCCTATTACTGTTAAACTATTAGGTCACAGCACGCACGTGTGAGTCATGCGCCGAGTTCGAATACAAAATCAAACTCGCAGGGTTTAACAATCCATAGAGCCAATCCTATGAACAACCTGGCATTCCGCTCTATACTGTTCCCGGGTATAATTCCAGCATATTAATATACACTGTGTTCCAGTATAGCCGTACCGGCTTCCTTAAGTATATTTCCTTAAGTACAATTCCACATCATTAATTCCCTATTATTTCCGTGATGCTTTCACACTGAAGTTTAATTCCGGACAATGTAGTAAATATATAAAATGTTGCAAGACACAATTTCCTACATCTCCCACTTGACTGAAAACATTTTATTTCAGCTCAGTGAATTCCCATGCTATTACATGGTTAGGCGTTAATTTCTTCCTTCAGTGCACTCACGTTGTATATAAACCTTTGTGACTTTTGGAGTCAAATTATCACAAAGTAACAGGTTATGATGCACCTTTCCACGACCTTAAGTTCACAAAGAAAATTCCTTAGCCATAGACCTTCCTTCAATGCTTGATGCATCAAAGTATTCATATTTCATAAATAACGAGTACTAAATCATGTTTCCTTTGTACACCATAAAGACCTACAAAAGTAAATATTAACACATAACATAAAATAGATTACCTTTCACCAAGATCACAAATAGCGTCAATATCCACGTAGTTGAAGGTTGAGATCATCAATGAATAATGAGTAATCCATATTTCCTTGACATTGCGCGACAAGTCCATTATGTGATTCCAAAAATTTCAATAAGATTCATATTCCGTTTGCTAATAATTCCAGCAAATCGTTTCCGTGCTAATCAAAATAGCAACAATTACAACGGCATGGCAAAGTTCAGGTCGCACGAATAATGTCCCACAATAACTGAGGATGACAATTATTTTTCCTTTTTCCTCACGAGTTTAAATATAATTCCTCGCAGAGTATCATTCCCTTAATCAAAAGGTACATGACATGTTTGCACTTTTCCATAGAAAAAAGTATCAAAACATTCTCTATGTAATTCCACTCCCAAAAGATTGGAAGCTTCAACATACCTTTCATATGAAAGTTAGAACCGAACCAAGCTTCACTTCCATCAATGTGATATTTCAAAAACAATAAGAACATAGTTAGCACATGTAGCAATAACACAAAACAATTAACACTAACCTTTATATATGATTGTCTTCCATCATAAATAAAACCATTATCTTCCATCATAAATAAATCCATATGACCTGACATACCATTGATGTGAAGCTTGTTCCAAAAAACATGAATTGGTCAATTCAATTAGCAAACATTGCATTGTTCCCACCTCCTCTAAATTCCAGAGTTTACACAAAGTATAACACTTCCTTTGGGTAAATAGTTAAACAACAACTACTACTCTAAATTCCAGAGTTTCCACAAAGTATAACATTTCCTTTGTGCAAATAATTAAACAACAACACCTCCTCTAAATTCCAGAGTTTCCACAAAGTATAAATATTTCCTTTGTGTAAAGAATTAAACAACAAACTTAGAATTGTAACTTCCACTAAGAATGTTGCATTAAACTTCCTTGTAAATAAATCCAATAACATCCTATAGGCATGCGGTTGTTTGGTAAAATAACAAGTTCCCAGACTTTTATTATTCATCATTGAGTTTGTTCCTTCCCGCAATGTTTCCACCCATAGTTAACATTAGCAACAAGTTTAGTATTTTTCTTTCCTCTAAAATATAGAGTAACTTCCTCAAATAACACACAATAGTAGCCAAGATATGATGGCCCAATTTAATTCCTCCCACTTTTCCTAAGCATGTTAGTGTTGGGAGTGTAACTTGGTGTTTTCCTTTGAGTTTAACACATATATTTCAGTGTGACTATTAATAAAACACCCTTCATGAGAAAATATCATATTCCTACTTTCCACCAATTTTCACTTTTCCAGATCAAAAACGAAATACCATTTGATCCACTAGAAATATAAACATTAAAAATAAATCTTGGTGTGCTTTGTAGTAAACAATGATTCCAATTCCATACTACCAAAATATAAATAGAATACTTCCTTCCAGTTCACAAAATACAAACAGTGACTGTGATAAATAATGACTTACTCAACAAATAGTAGTATGTAATGCTTTCATAATCCAGTGAATAACCAAGAGTTGTATTCCTCCATTCAACCATGGAGTATATGACATCAGACAGCGGTGAATAATTCCATGCTCATCACATTAGTTTCAATTAATATTCCTGAAGTGTACTTCCCCCACCAATCAGTTTCAAACCTTGTAATCCTTTTATGAACTGATTTTCCACTTCAGTATGAGATGTTAATAAACAAAAACCTTCCGACTTGTATTGTCAAAGATATTAATAACCATATCAAGTGAATCATGAAATAAATAAATATATCCACCTCAAGTAGGAGTGTTCAAAAAATACCATAATATGTGTTGATAAAGTATCATAATCCTCCCACTAAAGCTTTGAATTCCAGAATTAATAATCCACTAATTCTGTTCCTTGATATGTGACCAAGTTGTAAATGAGATAAAATAATTGAGCATCTAATGGGAGTGTAAAACCAAATGTCACATTGAAGAGAAATCCATAATTGTTAGTCCTCCCACTTAAAGTTTATAATTCCATAATTAACAAGCGTAATTATGTTTGTAGAGTATGACCAAGTCGTAAATTTCTCATCAACAATAAATTTCAGAGCATGTGTTCCTATTTCAAGTATTCCTCCATATGGAGTGATCTTCACAAAAATGTACAGTTTGTACACCAACTTCCAATAGATTGTCAAGATAAATGAGTCCATTGTGTTAAATTACATAATGCACTGATTTTGATTGAGCAATAATTTCACTCTTCCTTTTCCACATAGCATACATAACCAACAAATTCCGATAGAGAAGTGTAAATTAAAATTCCTTCTTATCGTAAGTGACAAAAAGAAAGTTCCTCCATAAACAGAGTTCGATTACATAATTTCCAATTCCAAATTATATACAATTTATCATTAGTGACTAATTAAGCACATTTATTTTTTTCTTTGGAATTGTTCACGTGTCAAAATATATTGCTACTGTATTCCATCAAATTATGATGTACATGCAAAGTCAAGAATCCAACTACATGGAAAAGTAGTGATAAACAGATATTTGTCCAAACAATAAATTGAACATACCTTAACCGAAGATCAAATTTCCGCCTTTAGAGCGTTTCCATCTTCCTTAAGTGAATCAAAGTTTCCGCTCTTAGAGCGTTTTCCATCTTCCTCCAAATATAAGTGATGTCAACGTCAATATAAACATGCTTCATATTGTCTCGTCTCGTCATCGTTACGCTAGATAATTCCGATGAATTCTCAAATACTCCGACAGATTCCGGAGTATAACAATGAGTTCCAATATATTCCGGTGATAATGTCAATTCCGTAGCAAACAAAACAATTGTAGTGATAAAAATTAATAATTAGTCCATCTGACGAAGAGCTTAACAAAATTTCCGGAGTGAATTCCAACTTTCTCAAAAGGCGAGTGGTGTCCAATAAAAGAAGTCCACAAAACAAAATACTTTTTCCAGGTTACGTAAAATATTCCACGTAATTTGTGCGCTCTCATATGCAACAGCAAAATAATCAAATATTGATATAAATATGTGAACTAGTATATTTTCCTTGGTCCAAATTCCATAGTTTCCCTTTTCCTTTTGGCGTTTTCCGGTTTTAATAGATCAATGACATAATCAATATTCTCAAGACAAAGTAAATAACAGTTTTCCTTCTAATTAGAGCTCAAATAACTCAGAGATTAAACTTTTTGATGCCATCAAGGGAAAAGTGTTACCGATCAGGCTAGTGAAGACTTTAATCCTTTGGACCGTGATGGTTAATCACGTGTAGAAGTGGCAGCGAAAATTCCGACGCATAACGCTCGTAATTATTTCCTCAGCGCCTTTCCTTGATCTAAGTCACCAAAGCAGCAGCGGTAGCTTGCTTAATTTCCTCGATCCCCGCGCCAAAACTTGATCTGCTAAGACTAGCCATAGTGGGAAGTAACTTCAAGTAGTAACATACACATATTACTAGACTATGTTACTACCCTCATAGTGCAAAGTAACAAAGAGGTGGTGTCATATATGGTCTCATTTATTACTCTATAGACTCATTTTTCCTTGAAAAGTGTGATGTTCCTAGTGTTACAAGTAACTAGCTAAGTTACTCTATTTGCATCTCTTCTCATTAATTACATGCCACATATGATTTTTTGCTTAGGTGGCATCTATATTATTAGTGAAGTTACTCCCACTATGGGTAGTCTAAGAGTAGATTTCCTCGATTTCTAGATCCAAGTGGCAACATTGTGTGTGTTCTTTGTAATCTCTGGTGATCGCACACCTGGAAGTTCCACTATCAAAAAAAAAAAAACTTCCTCGATATGTGCCTTCGCGTCAGAACATGCAACGGAGTAGCAGTAGAACCATGGTGCTAGGATTAAGCTTCCTCGATCAATGCACGATTAGAGATTTGCAGCGGATTTAGGGCGGCGGAGGCATTATTATGGAGCCGATCTTAATTCCGTCAGCATCAATTGATCTGACAGGACCTAGCAGAAAAATTGATCCATAATTAACCTGTGGCACGGAAGAATCGAAAAACAACTACAACAAGCTTCCTCGATCAACAAGCAAAGAATTAAAGAACTCTTCCCTTCACGTGAAGACTAGCAAGCAAAAGCGGCTGCCTCTCGTTTTCTTCCGATCCACGTGCAGGTATCAGCCCAACATGCAGCGGTGTAGCAACAACAAACCATGCTGGAGCTGGACGGCCGATGCAGTAGGCGACGATTGATTCCTCGCGGGTATGCCGCGACCAGCTGATCTGACCGAGACGAGTACGCATCGGAACATGACGACAAGCCAACGAGCACACCTCGATGAGCGAGTTTGCATCAGGAGTACACCCAATCCGATCGGGACCACGAGGGCATAGTGGAACGAGGCGATGACGGGACAGCGGTATTGCGGAGCGGAGTTCCGGTAGAGTGTGCAGCGGATTGCGGACGACACCGGCGAAAAACCGTCGGCTCTGATACCAATGTAAGAAACTAGGGTTGGAGCTAATTTGGCCTACCCTCTATTCCTCTGCCTTATCGGTGGTGTCGCTCACAACGCATATTGAGACTAGAGGGTGGGACCTTTATATAGACTCCAAATTTCAGATAACTCAATCTGTTTCCAGATAGGACCCGTGACTTGTTAAACCAACCACTATCATTAACAGCCATTAACCGATCCTATTACTGTTAAACTATTAGGTCCCAGCACGCACGTGTGAGTCATGCGCCGAGTTCGAATACAAAATCAAACTCGCAGGGTTTAACAATCCATAGAGCCAATCCTATGAACAACCTGGCATTCCGCTCTATACTGTTCCCGGGTATAATTCCTGCATATTAATATACACTGTGTTCCAGTATAGCCGTACCGGCTTCCTTAAGTATATTTCGTTAAGTACAATTCCACATCATTAATTCTCTGTTATTTCCGTGATGCTTTCACACTGAAGTTTAATTTCGGACAATGTAGTAAATATATAAAATATTGCAAGACACAATTTCCTACAGTGTTTCCCTTGGTGAAAACCAAAATATAGATCCTCAGTGTAAACACTTCTAATGTTGTGTCCTGGATAAATAGGAAAAGGTGGATAATTATTTCATGACACCCATGTGTAGTTGACCATATGAATATATAAATCATTGGTGGCAGAAAATTGGTCAACAAGTGTGCCAGCCATGCTATCACATCTTACAAAGGTGAGATTCTACCTGTCTGTTCATGCATGAATCTGATCGATGATGTATGTATCTAACCATGCATGAGAATAGAGGAGAAGGTTCAGCAACTGTTGAACAATTAAGCAGATCAGGCCCTACTTCCAAACAAATAATTCAATCCAAGCTGCCAACTAATCATGATGCCTTTGTCGGAAAAAAACTAATCATGATGCCAGTATTGCACGTACTACAAGTCCATTATATACATGGAACCCATGCATTATGCATATGTGGTGTGGTGCCACGGGATCTTGGCAAAAGAGGAATAGTGGACACGGATAATCAACTAACTGTTCGAGCTTAATTATAATCATCTCTTCAAAGAGTGAAAGAGGCAAGTAGTGCAACCTATCCGGGATCAAATTCTGGCAACCCAAAAAATTTAAAGGAGGCAAAGATTTGACCTTTTTATTACTTAAGTAAAAAAAATACAGGGTAAGAAATAACCTTGGTCCAAAAAAAAAAATCAGAAAATAGCACAACTCCACCACTCCAGGGGTGCAATTTGCAAACCTTTCGCACCACCTAAAACCCATGCATGATTTCATCTCGTTGTATAGCCACAACGAAGATGTCACTAGTACATAATAGCTCATTGGCAACGTGCCACTTTTGCCCATTGGCAACGCGTGGACGCATGTTGCCAGTGTCATGCTGCTTAGTAAACCATGGCCTTTCTCTCATTCCATGGCCTTTCTCTCATTCCAATCTTCCATAAACTGAACACAATGAAAGAGAATTTTGCTCCCTAAATGATTTTGATGTTAATCACTAAATGATTAGCGAATAAACGATGTGTTTGAGCTATTTGACAGTGTCTAGCCACATCCGAAGAAATAATAGATGACTAAGACATCTCGATAAAAAAGTTTAAAAGAGACAACTTCTCAATGATTTTTTTTGAGTCGTTAGAAAACCCATACTATCAAGAGGGGATCGGCGGAAAGTATGAGTGGAATCAAATCACATGCATAAAACTATGTTTAGCATCGTGAGTTTTTGTCACAAAAGATTGGAAATTCCATTTGGCATTATTGTTTGTTAATTGTTATGGCAAGATGCATTTTGTGACCAATATGGTCACATTATGTTGAGCTATGCCATGGAGATTTCATGACCATGCTCAATTGGCATGAAAATCATGAATGTTCATACATGATATAGACCATTTCGTGAAGTTATTTTATAATATATTTAAAAATACATTTGCAATTTATTAATGCAACTAGTACACTGAATAGAACTATATGCCAAAGGATTGCATTCTTTACATATTTATTTTTCTTTAGTTTTGTTTTCGAACTTAGGTCAAAATTATGGAAAACCTATTCATCAAAAGAGACTGGATCTTGTGTCGCCATCTATGGATATTGCATAGGATCCTATTTGGATAACTTAAAATTAGTTTTGGTAAATTTTACTAAAAACTATCACACACTTGTAGTTCAGATCTGAATTACTTTGGAGAAAAGAGTGGAACTAATTTAAATGGGTGTAAGTCGCTAGAAAGCGAGAATATTATTTTTACTCGTGAATTCTTGATTGAAATATTCAATATGATCTACTATGTGTTTAAATTGTAGAGGTATCATCCGAACCACATTCTCTGCACTTGTTAGCCAAATTGTGGGCAAAAGTTGGAACTCCTTTCACCACTATTATTTTTCATGGCTAGATGCACCTTTGTTCCCAATGTGGTCACATTATTATGAGCCATGTCATCGATATGGGAATGATCATGATCATTTGGTTTGAAAATCATGAATGTTCATACATGATAATCTATTTTGTGAAAGTTTGTTTTTCAAAATATGAATTTTTAATGTAAAAAAAATGCCAATTTTTATATTAATCATTTGCTCCATGACAGATTATTCTATTGTGTGACATTTTATTTGATTTTCTTTAAGTGTGGTCAAAACTTCTTATAAAGTGGACCTAATATTTAAACACCCTCTTTGGCTATTTATAGAATTCTAACTGAGCACTTTAAAATGTTTTGTAAGAATTGTTAGGAGCAAACACTCACAAACTTGTAGTACAAATTGAATTACTTTGGAGAAATTAGTCTAATTTATTAAAAATTCCTAAATACAATTTAATTCCTTACTGTATTTTCCTTGTTATTCTAAGGCTATATACTCAAAATATGACTCCATGCCAAATTTTTTGAATTCCGGACAGGTTTTAGATATTAATTCATTATCCTTATTAAATAACTCTAATAAAGTGTAAATATTTGTTTCATTTGAAGAAAATAAACTAAAGTTAAACCATTTGTTCTGCAAAATCGTAATATGCAAGTGCATACTATTTTTAAAAAATCTCCAAAGTCAATCTCGTCGTCTGTTTGCCTTTAAACGCAGTTAAATTAGGTACACATGTTTTTGGTTTGCCTAGTGCGTTCCCAAAAAAACACGCGCCAGATCGAGTATTTGCCAAGTTTTTTGTTTGTCGCCAAGTCTTCTATCGTGACATTATCTGTTTACCGAGTGGCCAGTAAAATGCACTCGGGAAGCAGGAGGACACCGAGGAATGTAGAAGTTTCTAGTTGTCAATCGATTTTGCTAATTGTTAGTTAATCGGTTTTGCTAATTGTCAATCGATTGAGAAATAACTTAGCGATCAATTGAATCATCCACCCTTCATCTTGTGCATCGCGATTCGTGCTGGCCCAAGGTCTTTCTTCTTCCTCACGGCTACGGCGGCAAGCTGAGTCGGAGCCACCGCAGAGGCGACGGAGGCGAGTAGCAACTTAACTTGGAAGTTGCGGGTGTACGGGTTCGCCGGCGCCGAAGAAGAAGGGGTGGGGGTTAGAAGGATGGCCGGGACGGCGGCGAACGGGTGGAGAAGGAGTTCGGGGGTTAGAGGGATGGCCGGGACGGTTAGGCCGGCGGCGGCTGTGGGGGGAGGCGCGCTCACCAGAGATGAGGAAGAACGCCACAACGTCACTCGACTGAGAACTAGCCTTTTCTCAGGCGGACCCTTAGTTAATTAGTAAGAAGAACTGATCATCCCACTGCCTCAAGAGAGAAGCCGTTAGTTAAAAGAACGTATGTCCCTTTAATAGAAAACAGAGAACATGTAAAAATCAATCAAAATAATGTGGGCACATATTAACATCTTCCTAAGTTGGTAAGTACAGTACTTCTTTTTAACACACAAAGACAGTACTTCTTTTTAACACACAAAGAACTATATATCCAAGCCGACAATCAACACGCTTGCATGCATGCACTAGCTGGTACAGTAGAAATCAACGTAGCAAGTGTACGGAGACATATATAGTTCTCGTGTCATTGCGCGGCGTCGACACGGTAGATGACGACGAAGCACGGCAGGATGGCCCTCGGGTTGGCCACGAAGAGCTCCTCCAGGGTCCCGTACGCGCTGCTCGCCGCGTCCACCTCGCCGGCCACCGAGTCGAACGGCCCCTCCTGCTCGCCGCCGTCCTGATCCCGCCGGACCTGCCCCGCGATCACCCGGCACACCAGCATGGCCCGCCACCCCGCCGCCGCCTGCGCCGCGCCGCAATCGTGCGCGTGGCCGCTGCTCGCCGTGGTGCGCACGCCCAGCGGGTGCGCGCCCGCCCACGACGCGAACCCGTGCCTGATCGCCGCGCACACGCCGCACACCTTGGCCGCCGCGACGTCCCCCTCGACGTGGGCCGCGGCGGAGGAGCAGAGGGAGGCGGACCCGGCGGCGCCGAGCGCGCACGCGAGGCCCACGGGGTGGAACCGGAGCAGCTCATTGCCGTCCGCGGCGGCGCGGTTGGTGGTGCCTTCGCCGCCGGAGGAGGATGAGGGGGTGGCAGCGTGGCACCGCGCGCGGACGGCGTCGCGGTAGGCCTCGAAGCGTGCGACGGTGCGGGGGCGGTTGTGCACCTTGAGGATGCGGTCGATCTGGCAGATGGGGCGGTCGCGCTTCTGCCAGCTCGACTTGAAGATGATCTCCACAATGTTGCGCCCCGAGTCCTCCGGCCCGAGCTCCGACACTGCACGCCATGAATCCAGCGCGGGAAAACTTAATCTCAGTTTACAAAAATTATATTGTAATAATAATTACAACATTACACGTGCATGCATGTGCAAGGCATGATCATCGATCTCATCACACCGACAGAGCAATCAAGGCACTGAGATCTTGGGAAAGCTATCTTCATCATCATCGTCGACAACTACTTAACTAAGCCGCCGTGTTAAGGCAATGCATGGCGCTCTGTCCTGTGAGCCAGGACACTATGATTAACCTAAACATATGAAAAGTATGTATACCGACAGTACACCAGTACACCCAACATTCAACACATGACTCAGCTGCAACAGTGGCCACATTAAACGTGTTCACGAGACAAAGAGCACGTATAGCTGGTCCCGTGTGTATTGTACGTGTATGCTCCTGTATCCCTTTCAACGGGTACATGCATTTTCCTCTTCTTCAGTTCATGGGACCCCATTAATCTTGCAGGATTTCTTCCGTAACAGTGTAATTAGCTGCTAAATCTGTTCTGTGTGGTGTCAAGTGATTGTTTAGTAGCCAGTCATGTGCATTATCCTACTCCTGCCTAAAAGATACCATCATTGATTAAACAGTAAGCTATTGTAGCCTACCTTTACCAAGTGCAAGCAAGATACAGGTAGATAGATACCCTGAATTTGTTAATACCATCACCCAAATATTTAATTAGGGCTTAGTGGTGTAGAGATTTGTGCACGAGAGACACGGTTGCTAGCTTCCTTCTAACCCACAAAAGACAAGGGGAAAAGGAGAAGAAGGCGGGAGGGGTTTAGCTTTGGTGAGCAGGCAGCATCTTCCCCTTCTTCTTGTCTCCTCTCACACACATGGCAAACAAGGATATGTGTGTGGGGAAATTGCTAAACTAATCCAACCACTAAAGCACTTGGTTAGCAATAGACAAGTATATTAGTGCTCATTTGATATGGCTCTCCAATGGGTGCCATGGTGCCATCAGTTAACCATGATTAGCCCATCATATTGACCAATCATAAATTAATCAGTACGGACCTCTAGACCTCTCTCACTACTATGTTAGCTTAGGCTATAGTAGTCTCCTTTAGTCTACTCTATAGTACTGTATTTGGTTTGCACCGGAAAATCAATCTTCGCCACACATGCGAATATTATCGTTTTGCAACTTAATAACCCCTCAAAAAGATTTGTAAGATGAAGCGATTCAAGCTGCTACCTAGCTGATTCATGAGAGGGATGAATTGATTTGATCTGAAATTAGTTGGCACATACCGGCGTGGCGAATGGCCTGGTGCTGCTCTAGGCTGTCGGCCTTGGTGAACACCTCGCCGCACTGCGAGCAAGGGCACAGCTCCCGAGGCCGAGGGTACCTCCTGATTAATGGCAATCAACGCACGATTTATGAGCGACTAATGACACGGATTAATCGGCAAGCTAACTGATGAACAGCACGGGAGCAGACCTTGAGACGGGCTCGACGTTGATGGCGCGGCACTCGTAGCAGCCGGAGAGGCCCCTCAGGGAGGAAGGGTGCCCGCCGGTGGACGAAGACGAGGCGGCGCCCGCGCGGTGATGGCGGCGGGAGGAACGGTTGAGCGGGGCGGTGTCGCGGTGGTCGACTGAGGCGGCGGAGGACGCGCCGTCCACGGCCACGTCGCGCATGGAGCAGAGCGAGGCGCTCCACGCGCTGGCGCCGCCCGTCCTCGTCAGTGCGGCGGGGTCGTGCACGCGGGACGCCGCCGTGGCGCTCCGGCAGCTAAGCAGGCTCTTCAGCTGCTCCCACGAGGACGTCGACGCAGCCGGCTTGACCGGCTTGCCAGCCGCCGCAGCCTTCTTGGGCTGCTTCCGGAGACGGTCGTTCTTGGCCGCGACGACCTTGGACGCCGAGGCGGGGCTCTTCCTGGACGCGACGCGGCGGCTCGCGCTGCTGGCAGCGGGCGACGGAGGTGTCCTCATGGTCATGGGCGCCGGGGAGAAGGACTGTGGCAGAGGCGACGGAGGCGGCTTCTTCTTGCGCTTGCTGTGGTGCTGCTGGCGCCGGCGGTCGGGGGTGTCGGTGGCGGCGGAGGCCGAGAAGGAGGGCAGGAGGAGGCTGGAGAGCGCCATTAATGAAATGGAGCTAGTAGGCGCTCCCCGTCCGTAGCGTTTGCGATTTAAAGGAGGAGGCGAGAGCTGACCTGGTTTATATGAAGGCTCTGCTCTACGTCCCCTCGGGCCCACCTACTAAAATGTAGAGCAACCAAATGGAAGATATTTAAAACAAAATCTTTTATAGCAGTGTCTTATATTCTTCCATATTCGGCAATGTTTTATATTTCTAGCAATGTTTATCTTTCTACACAAAGGGTTTTATTTTTTTTAGCACCACAATTGGATATTACGCCAAGTGGAAATCGTAAAGCAATTAAGAAGGTAAAAGGGTGATGTTATAAATGTGAAGCAGTTTGGATACTATACCTAGAAAAATCCTGAAAAATTGTTTCATTGTGAGATCGAGAAGGTGAGAAACGAATTAAGAAAGGTGCTACACCATGGCCTATCTAAAGAGGACAAATATATGTGTATTATTGATCCAATTAATAGTTGAAATCCTATGCTTTTTTTTAGAAGTGTTTGAAGAGGTTCTTTGCAGATATGGCAGATTTTTGTTCTAATACGTCAATAATCAAGGGTATGATGTATCCGTGATTACGATTTACCATTTTACTAATGTTTCTTATTCCACAAGCAAGATCATATATGGATCTATATAATTAGCACTAATCAAATGAAACCAAATAATCATGGAATATTATTTGCGTAGAAAAGTATAATTAGCACTAACCAGGTCCTACGTTTGGAAATTTCAATTGTCTCGACCAGGCCCGATAAATAAATCGCATTCGATCGTTTCCGGTGAGTCAGACACGCTCGGTCGTATAAGGGAAACACAATGCTTGGCCGGAGGCCTAAAGGAGAGGGTAGGTGGCCGCGCCTAAATCTCGGGAAACTTAAAAAATTGCGTGGCAATGTATATTATTTTCTTATTTAAATTGAAGTTTATTGCTTTTAGCACCACAGTTGGATATTATGCCAAGTGGAATCTTGCAGGAATTAAGAAGTAAAGTATAAAAATGTGCTTTAAAAAATAAATTTGCATACTACAGCTAGAATAACTCTGAAGGAAATTGTTTCGTCATTTGATCTAGAAGGCGAGAAACGAATAAGGAAAGGTGTTCCCTTGACCTATATAAGGTGAAAATTACATGCGTATTACTGAGCCAATGGTTGAAACCCAATCGAAAAATGTAAGATCGTTCTTCACAGATGTGACGGGTTTTCGCCCTAATATGTTGACAATCGAAGGTACGATGTTGCTCTTGATTACGATTTGCCAGATTTACTAACGTTTCTTAGTTCCACACGCACGGACACGCCGCAACAGACAGGCACGTCACACACATATGGATATGGATATAATTAGAGCAAATCATCAAATAAATACAAAATCATGGCACGGCGGACGAGTGTTCTTTTTTTTTTTAAGAATGTACATGGAAATTAACTTGGATCTGAAAATGGAGAGGAGGGCATTACCAAATGCAACCTGACGTCCAGGGCAGCAGAGTGTGGGGTTTGCATTAACTGTGAGTCTGTGACCGACCTCTGGAGCACGGGACCATGCAGCGTAGCGTGAAATATCAGGCGCAGGTCCCAATCTGTTTAGCCAATTGTCGAGTGTGGAGTAACTAGTATCTTAGTATTCTCAAGAAAATGATAACTGTCTTTCTTGGCCAGTGGAGGAGCTGCAGTTTAATCATTTGGTGGAATATGTAAATCCTTCATCCATCTAAGCTTTTCCGCTAGCTATTAGTGAAAGACTATATCACTAACCAGGCAATGAACCCAATGGAATAATTTTGTAGCTTCGCCACTGTTCTTAGCATATTAGTATATTAACTCGTAGCTAAGAGTATTTTCACTGGAATATTTGGAGGGTTTGGATCCTTAGGATTTTTTTTCTGCATAGGACCTTGATTCTCATGTTGTATTCGGTTAGGATTTTTTCCTACATAATTCTTTGTAATCCATTTTAGAGGAAATTTTCATCCACTCAAATCTCGTGTGCATATGTTGCGACAGGCAAGTGATGTGGCAAGGTGTGGTGGTACAACGTTCAGGATGCAAGCGGCGACTCGCGGTTCCGAGACCTCTGGCACCGTCGGCGGTGTGAGACCGGCGGTCTGCGACGCCATCGACATATGTCTTATCTAAAGAGGGAGCGCGAAACCATGTCCTTTGCAAATTTGGATTGTTTCTTCCCTCGTCGGCGGATGCGTCTTGTGCACTTGTGTGGAAGACATTTAGGTCGTGGTTTGTGTCTTGTAATGTTTGCCTAGCGTCCATTGCTTGTGTTCTCTGAGTGGTCATTTCGGCCAAGTTTTAGGCTTGGATGGTTGTAACTATTATTTCTATGAATGCACCGAGACGCGAGATTTGCAATTTCTCGAAAAAGGTCCATCCAATTCAACAAAGTCGTTCATCTAGGGTGCAACAAAAGCAACGTCATTGAGATATACCGATCACATAAAAGGAACACATCAATAAAATAAATTATTATACTCAAGTCATGCATCCGAGTTTGACCTCAGTGATTCGCCAAGATCGATCCGAGATTGCTAGTGGTGGTGGCTAGAGCTTTGACATGGACATCGTATGTTGCGGACTGTGGAGTAGCTAGTATAGTATATTAGAACTAAAGCAATTTTCATCCTCATGTTGGAATTTATCTCAGTTCTTTGAGAGGAGGAGTTGAGCTAATTCCCTAGCAAAGCATAGCTTGTAGACCACATTTGCTAAGTAGATAGTACTACTAAGCCAATATATAATACATATATGCTAATCTCAGTTGCTTACCTGCCTCTACTCTAGCAGCTTAACTACCCTAGGCCACACTTCATCCTTGTCCCTTTCTCTTAAATAAATTACTATTAACGCCAGATTCATCGACGTGTCGCGCGTCCTTTTTTAGCAATCTAAACTAATTTCTCTGGGGAGAGGAATTTTGGTTTCTTGCCAACAACTTGGATCGGGGTGTTAACAGGGAGGGCACATGGAGGCAGATTGGTGCGTGGCACTGATACTGACGGACATGGAGATGCACAATACACCATCCGTATTTTGCAAAATGAAAAACCGGAGAAGCTAGACAAGATGGCATCGATATACGATATTTATGCGACAATGAGAAATCAACACGATGCGATCATCATAGGAATTTCAATCTTGAACGAAAACAAACCTAGTATTTTAATTATGACCACTTCTTCCACTAAACTCATCTCTAACTAGTCAACGAATGTCAAAAAAGGAGAGGAAACAAAGACATGTACTAGTGGTGAAGGAGTGACCATGTATGCATGAGACCAAAGCTAGTGAGGCACATGAGAATTGGGTTTCTTCTGACCAACCATGCATGCATAGCACCATGTGTGCGTGTGAGTGTGACCATGCATTATTTGGGTTTCATGGAGAGCAGTGAAGAGGAATACATGCAGCATGCAGCACGCATGTTAGGTGCGAGGCCTCTCCAGGGATGAGCTAGCAGTTGGCCTGCATGGCTCCAAGCCTCCAACACATCCCCACAACAAAACCCAACCACAATGCTGGACCATGCCCCTCGGAAACAGATCAAAACACCCAGCACAGCAAAGGGAGAAAGTGAAACATGGAATGGATCATCTGATCTGATCCATCTGCTGCTACTAACCTCAAGTGCAATTGGGCTGACGGGCATGTACTTTCCAGAGGAAAACAGGAACATAACCAATAATTGGATTGTTGTTTTCAACATCATGGTCAGTATCTGACATGCTTGCGTTGCACGCACTGACCTGCTCGGCGAATGGCGTCGTCGCAGATAAAAGATCTGTGCAATAGCTTCGTGAAATGTGAGTAAAAAGGTATATATGTGCAGGTGAGTTGTTCTGATGATCTGATCTCTGGAGACCATTACATGTAAATGCATGCATACCCATGTTCTTTCACCATGGACCACGGCTCCACAGGCAGGTCCAGCAGCCAACTGCTCCTCCTAGGGGCTGTGGTTATCTTAACCGGAATTTGAGCGCATGATGATGCCGCTCAACGGTACCAGACACATTGCCAACTCCATGGCGCTACACAGAAATCGAACACGGATCGATACAAAGGTGCCCCAAGGGCCTTGTCTAATTGTCAGGACTGAATAATGTACAAGTCAATTCCCAAACTCTGGCATGAAACTGAGTTGCTCTTACAATGTATATGCTCACGTTGATACAACCGACGCTGCAACGTCTAAGTTCCTGTCTGCTCATAGGGATTGTCGAATGTGCCACTATCCACAACTGTGTCAAACCAGCAGCATGGAAACACATTACATACATGGCACGTTCTCAGTGATAAGTTACTGGGATTGAATCTACCGAGAAGAAATTTCCCCTCGGATGTGTCATCATGCGAGGGCGAAGAAATTCTATGCTTCCTCATCACTGTCATTTCCAAAGACTGAAGGAACTTTCGTGGCAATCTTCGGTTTCTTGCTGATGTTGCCAACAGGAGCCTATTCATCATTCATAGAAAGGAATTCTCAGTTTAACAGATAGATTGATCTACAGAATTAACAATTAAGGAGTGAACTAAAAGAATTAACCATTTGGCGCTAGCATGTGTGCATGATACAGATGACAAGTCAGAGACACATGTGAAATTAGTGAACAGGAGACAAAAGTAAAATAAATCCATAAAATCCAAAACATGAATATCTGAATACAAAGAAACCGAATTTTTACTCATCTGCTCTCTTCAGTTCGAATAAATTCCAAGTAATAATCAATAAATTCCAAAAATACTTTTTATGCAAGTGTTTACAGTTGGCTGCACAAAGAAGACCAGGATTACAAAGGCGACTATTTGACCAATGGATTGTTTTTCTTCTTTGTACAACACACAATTGTATATTTCCGCATTTTATTTTGGAAGTGCCAAAACATTTGCAACATGTGCATCTGGCATTCTTCTCGGAATTTTCGCACAGTGAAAAATCTTGTTTCTGAAGCAGGGACAACCTCAAGCTCAGTTTAGAGTTATCGGAATGCAAGCACAATACCCTTTACTTCCACAAAGTGTTATATGAGCTGAAAACAAATGTGGTGTTGATGTAACAGACCTTGGAAGGGGTCATTTTGGAGAAGCCAAACTTCAATGTTCGTCGCTGATCCTGATTGCCAGCGGTAGGCAAGTTCTTTGGCGTGACTTGCTCTCCCGAGATCTCTGGTTGTTCTTGCTTCTGTTGCTGTTGCTTTCTATGTGCATCTGCCCTGGAGTTTCATGAAGGAAATTATTGTAAGTTTAATCAACATTCAATGCAATCCTCAGGAAAAGCTAGCACTATCATCGTATCTTATTGATTTAAGATGAAGTATGGAATGTATACTGTTGGGCAAATTTTGCCAGCTCCTTCTCTTCTCGCTGCTGCTCACGTTTCTGCCTGTCATCACGGTTGCTGTTGTTGCTGTTTTGCATTTCTCTCATTTCCTTAAACCTCTGCACAACCAGAATGATACAAAGTGTTGGGGAAAAAAGGGTACACAAGGTTAATAGAGACACTTACGGAGGCATAAAAACCAGAACAATCACAAAACAAAATCAATAACTAAATGGACCTATTGTAGCAAATGCATTACCTTCCTATGATTATGGTCATATGAGCTCAGATGAGTCTCAAATTCATGTGCCAGCTTGTACTGCTTATTACAGAGGCTGCAAAAGAACGTCTTCTGTATCTCCTTAACCTCACTGCGGATTTTCTGCTCACGTTCTGCTGTGACCTGGATTGTCATGATTTGCACCAAGCAGGGAAAGAAACCACCAAATAAAAAGTGCACATAATGCTCAAAATTCATGAGGGTTGATGCTAGGATCCCCATATCAAAATGGCACACCAGCTTAGGTGCTATGTAGCGCCGACAATCAGATATTGGTTTTCACAGCGGAAGCACCAACCCAGAAGAATGTTAAAAAGAAAAAAAGAAATAGCATTCAGTGTAGGAGTACACACCTCACGCTTCTTCACATGTTCTTCAGTCTCCTCAAGTTCAACATTTAATCTCTTTCTTTGAACATTGTCCTCGGCTGTGAAGAAGTCATCCTGCTCTTGCTTCCCCACTCCTAATTTTGCATCCCTCATACCAGCTTTTATTGGCTCTAGTATACCTGCATCACAACAAAGAAATGTATCGTTGAGGTGCAGGAACTAAAACATGATGCAAAATTGTGAACCTTATACGGTAGAGCGTGGAGAAACAACATAATATCATCTGAGACGAAACTACACCTGTAAGTTTAGAATACAAGATGAGGCAAAAATAAAAGAAAACATTCAATATTTCAGCCATATAAAGCACCAGATATACTCTGGTTACCTGGGTTGACAAGCAAGCTACTGCCGATTAATCCTCTTCGGATTCTTTTAGAGTAGATAGTTTGTGCTGTGATGGTGGTAGTATACTTATATCCCTTAGAACATTAAGAGAGTCGCATAATAAATTCTAACTGGAACTTCTTGCTTTACATTAAGGTTGTTTTGATTTTATCAATCAGCAACACTTATATTCAGTCCAGGCAGCCCTCGAACAGGTAACTGACTTCTATGGCAGCAGTGTGGACTACTGCATTGACAAATGATAACCCCCCTTCTCCAAACCCAAAACTACTTACGCTTAGCTTCCCTAACGTGTCCTACACAAGCTTCAAATTCATCAAACCCACAGCTAGGAAAGCTAACATTGTGGTAAATCAGCTAACAAAACCAGCACTATCGACATTATGCTATGACTCATGTAGCTGCGACGTTAACAACACCCTACACTAAGTGGAACTTCTTGCATTTAAGGTTTTTTTATTTGTCAACAACACTCCTATCTACTCCAGGCAGCTCTCAAACAAGGTATCAGTGTGGACTATTTTGCATTGAGGAATGATAACCACTATCTCCAAACCCAAAACTATTCACACTTAACTTGCCAGAGTGTGTCCTACACAGCTTGAAATCCATCAAAACCGAAGCTAAGAGAAGTACATGGTGGTCAATCAGCTAACAAAACCAGCACAATCGACATTACGCTATAAATAAATCATGTAGCTGCAACATTAACAATGCCCAACGCTGTGTCTTTGGTTACTGTTTATACTAATTATGTCATTTTGGCTACTAAATACTAATCAACGGATGAGTTTGAATACGATGATGACACAGCTTGTGACAACAATGATTGACCAGCACAGGACCAGATGTTCTTCTTTAATCACTAACAACTGAGTCAATTGCTAAGACAACAACAAATTGAGAAAACTTAAGCAAACCTTGCTCGTTCTTACCAAGCCCCTTGCCCAGCACAATATGATACAACGATGATTGACCAGCACAAAATTAACTTGCCTGAATGTGCCCTAGACAAGCTTAAAGTTCATCAAGACAACAACTTAGAAAACCAACATGGTGGTCAGTTTGCTAACAAAACCAGCACAATCAAGACAGTACTCTGTAGGGTCTGTAGCTGCCACATAACAACAACTTCTGCTATTATTCAGTTACTGTCTCTACTAGTATGTCATCTTGACTAATAATTAACTGCTGAGTTTGAATACGATGACAACACAACATGAAACAACGATGATTGACCAGCACAAAAGCACATGCCCTTCTTCTATCGCTGCAAGAATGTGTATCCACTATGGCAGTTGGTCAGACAAGGAGCCAAAACTATTGACGCTATGCAGTGTGGACTGTTGCATTGATGAACACTAACCCCTTTCTCCAAACCCAAAACTATTGAAGCCTAACTTGCATAAATGTGTCCTAGACAAGCTTCATCAAAACCACATTCAAGGAACTAACATTGCGGCCAGTCAGCTAACGAAACCAGCGCAATCAACATTCTGGGACATTAACAACAACTTCTGCTATGTCTTGAGTTAATGTTTGTACTAATTATGCCATTTTGACTACTGATTAACTGCTGAGTTTGAATACACCGACAACAATTTGTAACAGTTATGCCAATTAGTAAGACAAACAACCAAAAAATTAACCAAGCCAAGCATGCTGATGCTCGTAGAGCGTGGTCCAGAACAGAGAGAGTTGAGCAGACCTTGCTCGTTCTTGCCGAGCCCCTTGCCCTTCCACCCCATCTTCTGCAGCAGCCTGAAGCCGACGTTGGAGGAGCCGAGCCGCGTGTCCACCGATGCCTGCTCCAGCCCCTCCGTGTCCAGGTTCTCCATCGGCCGGTGGCCCCTCGGCAGCCGGAACTCCTCGTCGTCGTCCAGACCGTACGCTCCGTCCTCCTCCGCCTCCCTCTTCCCGCTGCCGCTGCCGCCCTCGTCGCGCTTGTCCTGAGAACAAAGAACCACGCGTCAGGTGGATCCGGAGCACGAGTCGGGTCAAGCAAAGCATCTAGGTAGGTCGTACTCACCATGGCCGCGAGGCGAGGCTAGGGTTTCGCCGGAGCCGGAGTCGTCGCCGACGCCGACCAGCCGAGGAATCGGAGATTTGGATTGGGTTCTCTCCCCTCGATGGGCTCGGGTTACTGGTATCTCTGATGGACCTAGGCCCGTCCCGGCCCAGAGTTGTTTCAGAAACCGGATCCGAGTTGTTAGCAAACCAGCCCGCATGTTAAACCCCTCTGATTCTCTCTTCCCCTCCCAAACTCGAACCCTCCAATGGCGCCGCCGCCGACGACGCCGACGACGGTGATACCGCGGGAGGCGTGGGAGGGCTGCAGCGTGCTCCTCGACATCAACGACGGCGACCGCCTCGCCTTCTTCCGCCTCACCCCCGGCGCGTCCGTACCTTCCCTTCCTTCACTCTTTGCCCTGATTTCTCCATAACCCTAGCTGGCGCTATCCGTCTGGTCGCGCTAACGTCTTGTTCTTGTGGCGCAGGACGGTGAAGATAGGGGACAAGAGCTGCTCGCTGCAGCCGCTCGTGGGCCGCCCCTTCGGCTCCCTCTTCCGCGTCGGGCCCTCCGGCCTCGTCCCCTGCGCCGCCGAGGCGCCACCTCAAGGCAAGGATACTAGCGTTTTCTTCTGATTCATGTGTATACGCATTGAAACATGTCTTACTACTGTATTTGATTTTGGTAATAATGGCTTGCATTGGTGTATATAGATGGTAATACACAAGATGGCGCGAATGGCCAAGCGCAGGTTGAGACTAGGGACAATAGGTCCCTGGTCGATAATAACACAGCGCAGACGCTGTCGAGCGAGGACATAGAGGCGATGAAGAGGTGATGGTTCGATTCCCTTTTGATTGTCCTTTTGTGTAGGCTGTTCTTGCGGTGTTGTTTGTTTTAGTAAGTTTTTCACGTCATATGGTTTGAATAGGGAGGGTGCTAGCGGCGACACGATCGTGGAAGCTTTGATAGCAAACAGCTCCACGTTTGGGAACAAGACCGTGTTTTCGCAAGTTAATATGACTTACTCTAGTTGATTCCTTACTCTTTTGAAGGACACTAAGGGACTGATTTGGTTCAATCATTTTGACTGCAGGAGAAATACAAACTCAAGAAACAGAAGAAATACGCACCTAAAGTGCTTCTGCGACGCCCCTCTACCCGAAGGTACCTCATGTCTCTTCATTTGCAGTAGGAGAATATGACATATTGTTTGAAAGTGATACTATGAAATTTTGTGGTACCGTATGAGTAGGACTATCACAAAGGCAACAATATGTACCCCGTTCATTTTAATAGAAAGATAGATCTTCTGATTGGTCCTTTGTAGTGTATGTCTGGTCCAAAGTAGTGAACCGATATCTTAAAATACCTTATGAACTGATGACTCTGGAAGCGTATGAATGTAGTAGGAACAGTAGGAAAAGAGTTGTTGCTTTATTTATAACTACACTTCAGCAATTGATGAAGGTTGTTGCTTGCTAGTTCCACACACTACCACCATCTCTCTATTCTGGCAAGGTGGTCTGTTGTGGCTAAACTTACATAGCCTAACTACCTTAGGTCACATCAACTTCTACCAGGAAATTTGTTACAACTTACAAATTCAACGCGTTTAAGTGCACGCCTCTTCTGTGTATCTTTCAGTAGAGGCAGCAAAAGAATGATTATATATCTTATCATCAGTTGAGTCATCAATACAACCATTTGTATGCTTTTTAATCCTAGGATGGCACGAAACATCATGAAAATTAATATACAAAGTGGGTAGAGATGGAAAACAAGAAGAATAAATGGAAATATTTTTAAACGTGAGGCCCACTGCTCTCATCTTGAATATTCATGTACTCCTTATTTGTTTTAACGGTCGGTGTTATAGGGTTACATGAAATAACTCGTGGCAGCATAAAAGTCACAATGCAAATTAACTTGCTAGGCTGGTCAGATGGGGGTGGGAGAGTTGTTGTTTCTCTGAACAGAACATGTCAATTTTTGCAGCATTTGGTTTGAAGGCTTACCCAGTGAACTGAATTTAACTTACTCAGAAAGCTGGCATTATATTGAAATAATACTTTTGCAACTTGTACTTCCGAAGGCGAAGTGTGTGACACTTAAAAACTTTTGCTCTTTCTTATGGAGTTCATTAAGCATAGCATATAATATCTGGAAGGTGTGCAAACTTATCTAATAATTTTGTTCCGTTTGTGCTGCAGCATTTGCGAGACATATTTCAAGAAGTACCCTGCTCGAATAGGGTAAACTATTTCCCTTTCATTACTAGCTAGCGCCAATCCATTATTTCCTTGGCATCATTATATTAATTTTTTGATTTTGACTTAGTTTACTTTATGCTGTCTTTTCTGTGTTCCCAGGTTTATGCGAGTTGATACACTCTCTCTCTTGTTGTCTATGGCCAATGTTGGTGCATATTCAGACGTGCTTGTGGTTGACATGGTTGGAGGTTTAGTTGTTGGGTCTGTAGCCGAACGCTTAGGAGGTAAATTATGCCTTTTCTTTGTGTTACTGTTACTGGGCAATACTTTGTATTGAGTTAAGCTATCCAGTAGAACTGAATTTAGTTGTATGCAGGTTGTGCTCCATTTACCTGTATCAAAACACACTATTTCAACCTAGCTGTTTATTAACAACTTATGCTGATTTCAGCGGCAAGTTGCTATTTATCAGTTTTCACTTGGTATACAATAAAAAATGTTGTGGCATTTAAATACTAATTCTCACAAGTTATGCTACTTGCTTCCATGTAACTGCAATCTACATCCACTAAATATGAAAGCATAAGTACCTACCAGTGCCAGCTTGAGGCGTTTATTAGTATTTGTAAATGTTTAAAGAGACCTGATTTTTTGCATGTTTTTTGCATCACAATTTAATGGATATATTATTAACCATTGTCTCTGTTATAGGTACAGGATATGTTTGTAACACATATCTTGGATCAGCTCCCAGCATCATAGACATTATAAGAATGTATAATTTGAGCAGCGACATAACCAGCAGGTAGATCATTTTTTTAGTACTATACAAGTTCACATTTAAGGAGATAATTAGTTAGAGAACCTTTGGAATACAAGCCTTAATGTGAAATGCTACATTTTATATTTGATGAATTGGCTATAAGAGCATTCTAAGCAAGCTCTAAAATAGGATATTTTCCTAGGTGTGTGGTTTCTGCACATATTAGGTTGCTAATTGAATTGTCGCAAAATACATTATTTGGAATATCAGAAATTATGCAGTTCCATTCTTCCTTTTGCACTTTCTCAATTGAAATTTGAGCATGTGTCAATAATTACTTTTATCACTATGCAAATAGAATTGTATGAAGCAGTTTGCATCACAATTGAAGTAGAATGTGTCCAGTACTTCACTATATTCGTGTTATGCTCAAGAGTTGAATTCGTCGTTCAGGATTTTCCAGGCACGACTTAGCGACCTCTGCGCCTTGCAAAATTCTGGCAATGCCCTTCTGCTCTCAGTGATAGCATTCAAGGGGAGGTGGTCAAACCTGGTGCAGTACCAGATGAGGGTACCCTGGCACAACCAGTTGATACAGCAGTGTCCGATGGGAATGCACAGTCAACGGCAGCACAGCCAATTGATATAGAGGTCGCTGAGCCTGCAGTGGATGAGCAGCTTAATCGAGGTGAGATTCTTTGTCGGGAAGCAATTGATAAGCTAATCCGAAGAACTTCCCATGAACGTACAATGTCTGATCTCTTCGTACTATGTTGACCTGTAGATTGCAAAGGAAGTAATGGCGCTTCAATAGCTCCCAAATCACTTAGAGCAGGACAAGCGCCATCACCAGAGAGGATGGAATATTGGAAAGAACATGGGTTTAGCAGGTAGCGTAATATGTAGAAGACAACTGCAGTAAGCAACTAGATATTCCATTAACGTATGGGGTTTTTTGCTAATGCAGTTTGATTGTTGCTGCTCCTGGGCATGAGGTAGAAAGTTTGGTTGCTGATTTGCTTCCACTGCTGTCTTATTCGGCTCCTTTTGCTATCTACCACCAACATCTTCAGGTAAATCATTCTTTACACTGCTACAGAAGCATGCCAGTTGTTCCTTTTATTTAATACGGCCAAAAAGCATGTCATTTTGTTTAAAAGAGGAATGCTGAGAAGGCCCCAAAAGTTTAAAAACTCCCTAAGAAAACACAGAACTATCTAAAATAACCAAAACTGAACTAGCCTACAAAGGCGAAACAAACGAAGAAGGCCTAAACTAAACAAATCAAGCTGAGATGAGGTTTTGAATGCTTCTGTAGCCTCCTCAAAGCCTTTGGCACCAGTAGTTGTAATGTCATTTCTGAGATTCTGGCAGTTTCGGCGTACCCCATCGAACACCAAATATGGCAGTGTGAGGGTGATGAGCGAGTGAAGCCCTTTGGCCTTGGCTCGCATGTGCTCAGCAGCTGTGTCCAGCCACCCGAGAGGCTTGTCGTCGGCCTGGGAGATGATTGGTTGTGCACAATACTCGTTAGTCGGACAGGACCTGGGACAAAACTGGACGGGCCAAGACACATCCTGGTCACAAGGAGGGCAAGCCGGCGAGTGCTGCAGACCTCGGGCGCCAACCTATATGCCATCCAGCAACGATTCGTCACTGCCACCCAAGAGAAGATTTTTCACTTCCAAGGCGCTGCACAGTCCCAGTTCTGTCGCCACAGTGACAGCTGTGCCATTCCAGCAAAGAACTTTTGTATGCTGATATTGCCATGTACTTCCCAGAAGTAGTCCAGCACCACACGAACTTGTTCTCGGTTCTGTCAGTCAACTGGATTTGATTGATGATATCTGCCAAGTTAAGAATCTCCAAGATACCTTGGATGTTCTGGGAAATGGAGATGCTGTCAATCCACTGACCCTGCTCCACCACTGCATTAACAGCAAGACTGTCATGTATGTCCCAACCACCGCCAGGACTGTTGGCTCCAACTCTGGCATCAAGTGCCCATTGCATCAATCTATCTGGCCAACTAGAACTTGGTACCTGCCACCACCGACAAGCACCTTTGAGTATTTGTGGAGCATCGACCAGATTGTTACCCATCTTGAACTGCGCCCATGACTTGGATGGCTCGACTCAACTGCAAGGCCATATTATCAGGAGAGACCAGCTAGTCTTCTGCAGATCTCGAACACCCAGACCACCAAACTTAACAGGTCGACAAGCATCCGCGCCATGCCACTGCACAGTTGCCATCATTCTCCTTCTGGCCCCCTTCAAGCCGTATGGACAAGAGTATGGCAGCCGTTTGGAGATATTATGATCAAAGTAATCGACCTAAAATCATGCACCTCCAACGTGGCGATCTTCTATGACACACAATGTCAAAAGCTTCCTGTTCAGCCTGTGAAAACAGAGGAATTGCTTCTGTGAAGACACTGAAAGAGAGCCATGATGTCCGCCTTGAAAGAACAGCCCAGTAATTCCATATAGACCAGGCGACGTGTCGCAGCGCTCTGACTGCAGCTCACACTTACTCATTATTACCTGATCTTGTAGGTATCAGATGTAGTAACAGAGTTCACTCTTCATTGACGATGCCAATTCTAGTACAGCTCTCAACTATATAAACACTCACCCAGCTGGCCCACACGAACACAATTTCCCTCCAAGGCAACTACATTTTCTCTTAAGGAACAAGCCTAGCAGCCACATGCATGCACACCTTGGGGCCGTTAGTGCATTTTATTACCTTCTCAATACTCTCCTGTTCCACGAAAAGTTGCCAGTTATTACTAATTTTTTGGGGGCATTAGTGCAGAGAGAGCTCAACTTCTTAGATTAAAGTTTCTTATAAACAAATCCTGTTCCCATCCTGAAATCATTAGCTTATATTTAGTACATTGACATTGTATTTTATTCATCCTTATTTATGTTTTCTCCTCTGTAAAATGTGTTTTTTCTGTTACTTATCTTCTGCTATCTGCATGCAGCCTCTCGCGACATGCATGCATAGCTTGCAAGTATCAAAGATGGCTATTGGGTTAGAGATTATTGAACCCTGGCTTCGAGAATATCAGGTCAGTACATTAGCAGTTTGGAATAGTTCTACCCTTTGAGTTTTTGCCATGTATTCTGCGTACCTGTTTCTACGAGTCTGATTAACTTCCATAAATTTGGAATACACTGTAATTTATTCTTACCTCCCTCGTCTTTATGCAGGTCCTTCCGTCACGCACCCACCCACACATGCAGATGAATGCATTCGGTGGTTATATTCTGAGTGGCATCCGGATACATAGCCCTAACCCATGCAACGGGGAATAGGCGCCGGTTCCGATCAATAAGGCGTGCTCTTGTCCATTAGGGAAGGAGCGCCTCTTCGACACGATATCGTGGACCAGAGAAGCCAACCGGCATGGCAAAGCTATTCGATGTGATTGCGGAGAATAGCAAGCGCGCTAGAAGGACCAAGTGAGCAATTGCTACTTGGTGGATGTATAAGTTGTATCACTATATGTTGTAATACATAACCCGCAGAACAATTTTTCTTTTTTCTTTTAGCATTTGATGTGCACAATAGTAGATTTTCTACACGATGGTCGTGCTTCTATGGTTTGCTTGCGGTATGTCTGTTTCATTTCGGTGTAAACCTTGTACCATGCTTGCTCTGGGAGAGTAGTACTGAGGCCATGCATCGTTTTTCTACTTAACTTTTTGTTGGTTGCATATTTTTTCAAGTGTACGCCAATGGACGTGCCATATTTTTGTAGAAAGCAGACGTTTAAGTACAATATCGTATACACGAAAGGAAGGAGCTGACAAACCGAAAATGCATTTTGGTGCCCGAGCTCAAATGCACCGGATATCCTGTTCGTAGATTCCAATCGAGATTTGTGTCCCCTGCAAGTGTCAGATATTTCTACCGTGGTAAAACCTGTCGCGTGTCACTAATGTGCAGGTATTAAATGACCACCCTGGTCCCCATTCGCGTAGGAACAGACGGTCGACAACGGACTGGACAGCATCTGTGCCGTCCTGTACAGATGGTGATGGAGCTCGTCGAGGCCGAAGCCACCATCGGCGCGACCGGCGACCTCCTGCCCAGCGCCTCGCCGGTCCTCCTCGTCCAACTCCAAGTCCGCCGAGCCGCTCCCCACGGCGCTGCACCTGGTGTCTTCCCTCGCGGGGGAGAGGGAGTCCGTGCAGCTCCGGCGAACCCGGCCGGCACCGAGACCGCAGTTTCCTTCGTCGACCGCGTGAACCAGCTGCGACATGTCATCTAGGAGGCGGTGGCGCGAGGAGAGGAGGGCGTCTGGACTCTGTGGAGGAGGCAGTTGGGTTCCTTGGCCACACGATGAGCAAGGCCGCCGGCTGACAGAGGCCCTATTCAGACTTCAGGACGTCATCGAGGTGCTCCTCCTCAGTTTCAAGCATGCTGAGCCCGAGGACGACGCCGGCGACACGACGGAAGAGTATGAGCTCAGAACGGATGACGAGGCCGCCGCCGCGAGGATGGCCAAGACGCTCGCCGGCAACGTCTGCCTGGACATCTACGTCAAGACCAAGTGGCAAGTGAATTAAATAGAGCTTTGCTTCAGCTCTCGTGTCCTCCGTGAGTGTTTTCTCAGTGCATATGGGTTTTTATGTCCTAGCAACAACAGAGCGTGCCCTCGCTCGCGCCTCCGGGGGCCGGTTCTACCAGGTCGTGCTCCGCGTGAAGATGCACTACATTGCGGACGCCGTGCACATGCCCAAGATCGTCCGGTACGCCATGAACTACCTCAAGAGCCTCGCGTCCGACGACTAGGTCGGGCTCGTGGACACCGAGCGCGTCGGCGACGAAAATGGCGATGGAGCCGAAGCGGAAGGCCATGGAGGCCGTACGGCGCTGGCAGAGGTACCATCTGGAGGCGCTGCACCGGCATGTGGAGGCGCCGAGGCGGAGGCGGAGCCCAGGGTGTGCACGGACGCGGCGACGGCGCACGTCATGTTGATGATGAACGCATACTGGTACTACGGTACATATACATGCGCGCCCCTGGCACCGAGCTGGCGAAGCTGATCGGCGAGGAGGCCATGATGCGGCATCAGCCGAAGAGCGCCGTGGAGTACCAGAACGTGGCTTGGAACCCGCTGGTCCTGCCGCCTCGGTGGTAGCAGCGGCAAGGCGTGGCCGCCGGAGGAGGCACGGAAAAGGCGGCGACGTTTGCCGGGGCGCTCAAGGGACTGCGACCTCCGGGCAAAGATCAGGGTGGCGGACACCAAGTCGGTGCGAGGCACCTACGCCGGGTTCAGGACGAAGGAGACGAAGGTGGCCGGCAGGAGGCGGGAGTTCCTGCCATTGGACGCAAAGTGATCTTTTCAGATTTCCATGCCTCGCGGCGACGGGACAATAAATTTCTGCCATCATGTCCCAACGGGAGAAAAGTCCGCGTTACTATCCGTCGGCTCCCGCTCACGAACATGCAAACTGGCATCACAACTGGGGCCCGCAGTCCATGATTCACCGCACCTCCACGTTTTTTACTCTTCTGCCACACATGCGGACAACGAACAAGGACAGAATCTCAAGAAGATTTCACGGTCCAGATTTCCGGAGCAACTGAGCTCGGGCACCAAATCGCCTCTCTCCAAACCTGAGAAACACCAAGCACTAAGCTTTTAACACATTGTCACACACTATGCTGAAGAACTCAAGATCTTGTCATGCTCCAGTGACTGAATTCAACTATGATCCTTGAGCAAAGCTCGTGCATTTAAATATTTTTGCCCATCGTTACAAAAGACCCATCGTTCAATGTATCATATATTTATAGAAGGTCCAGAGACAATTACAAGAGCGACGTCACAAACGCCGTATGTCGTACGCTCCACGTCCAACACACACAAGACTACTCTCTAGCCAAACTTCTGCTCCTTCTACAGTTCTACTTCTATTCCAAAGTTCCCATTCCTCTGCCACTTGCCCAATGTGGCCTTCTACCTGACGCTGACGATTAATGTTGGCAAAAGCCCAACGCGATTTTTCCACAACTAATAGGATCTCCACATACTATCATGACCGTTGATTATGCATCCAACAAACCATATTATTCCTACTATTTTATGTGTTAAAAAATAAAAAATATGTTAACGCATGGTTTTAATTTTTTTTTCAATGCATGCACAGAAAATTCATGTTAGTACATGAATCTAAAATTCATGTTACATAAATCCATCAATTATTGATAATGCGTTGACATTTGAAGATTCGTTGATGAATTTGTTGCACGAATCTTGATGAAATGAAGGGTGTGGATATTATGTGGATATCATGTTAGTTGTGGTGTTGCATTTTCCACAAAAGCCCGAGCATTCCGTTGTTTCCATACACACCAGCTCATTAGAATGACCAACGTATCAAGCTCCTGCTTTCCTCTCCTACTCAGCTGCTTCCTGGCCTCCAGCCACCAATGGCTCAAAGTGTCATTTGGAGTACGAATCGGAAGGTTGACTGCAATTCTTTGAAAACATCCATGCAAAGCTTCCCTCGCAAACACACCAAAATATGTTCCACCGTGTCCTCCTCCTGCAAGCAAGCGAAGCAAGTGGAGGAAGAAACCTGAAGGCCATGCCTGACTTTACGATCTGATGTCCAAAGTCGATGTTGCAGCGCTAGCCATCCCAAGATCTTAGTACATTTTAACGGTGCCACAGATATACTTTAGTCCCTCTATTGTGTTACAACCCCAGCAGAGCATCTTGTATGCCGTGCTGGCTGTATACCCTCCTGTTGCTTACCAAGGTCATAGAAACTTTTTTGAAACTGAACGGCAGGAGCTCTGCCTTTGCATTATAGAAGGGTGGAACAAAACCAAGAATTTACAACGCCTCAGCGGCGAACTCACTCACACCATGGGGGGAAACCCACGCCCCAACCTATACAGGAACAACTATCCTACTCGGTGAGCCAACATGAACGTGCACACCTCGTTCTTCGCTAGAACAGCGACCGCCGGTGGCCTCATCTTCTGACCCTGGAAGATCCTTCGATTGCGCTCGTTCCATATATTCCACACAGTGTACGACGCCGTCGTGATCTGCTGCTTGGAACCCTTGCTCAGCTCCGTCCAGTAGTCCTGGATACTAGTCACGGTATTTACAACCTGAACCAGCGCCGCGTCGGAGCTCGCCAATTCCGCCCAAACCTTCTTGGCGAACGGACACTCCAAAAAGAGATGCTTCGCACTCTCCAAAACCTGATCGCAGAGGCAGCACTTATCGTCGTGCGTCCATCCTCTTCTCTGCAACCTATCAGCAGTCCACAGCCGATCCTGGAGCAACAGCCACGTGAAGAATCGGACCTTCTCTTCGGCTTTTACCCTCCAAACCCGTTCCAGGTCAGGCAATTTTATCCTGCCAAAGAACTGAGCTTCATACGCCGACCTAGCAAAGTAAACCTTATCCGGCTGATTTTACGAGAAGAGCCGGATAAGGTTTACTCATTCCAGGTCATAGAAACTCATCCGGCTGGGTGCCATCTCTGAAGACATGGACAATTCCAGTTCTTTCTCTGTTCCACCATTCTTCCAGGTTATTATCAACATTCGGTGGGGCAGCAACAACGTTCGGAGCAAGCAAGCAGTTAGGCCACATTTGCCTCGCATAGACACATGCAACAACTGACACACTGCTTTGATCTCCTCGCCCGAACGATTAGATCTCCCCAACTCTCACTGTCTTCACCTCGTGCGGGTGAGCGTCTTGGACTCGTGGGCGGCGGCGCCGGCTGGGTCTGCTTCCTCCAGCTCGTGACGGCGTCCGTTCTCTCCAGCTCGCGACTGCTCTTCTCGTAAAATCAGCTGGTGATGTGAGCTGACACGATGCCGCAGCCAGCTGAGCCGCCGGCAACTGAGCCACCGATGCAAGTGGCGTTTGAACTCTTGTTGTTATTGCTGATCCGTGCACGCATGCATATATCTGTTTCTATGCACGTTTGATAGGATTTACATAGAAGAATAAATTATATGTTTAATTTCTTCCAGACAAGAAGTAGATCGCTCACGGTTCATCAGTTGAGAAATAGCACAGATATGATTTTCAACGGAGTCGTGTTATCTGGACTCACGCAGAGTCGTCCAGCCACCATCACGATTCTTCCTTTCAACAAGCCACTCCACCGCAAGCTTGGGTTCCCGCCTTCCCGGACGTGGATGGTGTGTAGCTGGAATGCTGGATAGAAGCTGAACGATTGTGAACGGTGGGGTTCAGATACCCACTCTTCTTTCTCAGACGTCCATTGATGAATGTGTGGACTTCACATAGCAGTTGGCAGCGATCGATCGATGGGAACTCTTGGGCACTTACACACAGGTTGTCGCGCATCATAACCACCAGCAGTGTCCGTACTGAAAACCTTGAAGCGTCATTGTTGCATAATGACAACCCACGGCTGTCCAGCACACTCCACCAAGAAGCAGTGGTTCGAATGCCCTGTACCAAGCAGATCGGAAAACCGAGTGATGTTCTGGTACGAGAACAACTTAACTGCCATCAATGGCGAACTGTTCAAACATATACTAACTCCGACTTTTCTCGTTCCGCTTTATTTTGATGTGAGACAACTCAAGGAAAATGTACCTTCTCCATTTATCTTCTTATCATATCTTCAACCTGTGATATATTTGGGACGACTTGCATCCAAAGCGCTCTACCATTTGAGTTACATCCCCTTTTTGTGTTTTTGTTTCTATTTCTCCTATCGACGGGCATTATGTTTTGAATACGGCTAGCAAATTGACAATTATCCGCGGCCGGTAAGTGCCAAGCTGGAAGTTGCATCATGTGTGGAGTGTTTTCTACTACAGTACTCTTGTCGTTTATTGGAGTCCGTTAGTTTCACAGCCTATATATATATAAGATATATCACAAATTTTCAGTTCACCGGCCGCTCAGTGTGCCTGCAAGCTGAGCAAAATTCAGGACGAGCGTGTGGACCCACCATGTACACACTGAGAGATTTCTACGGTTTCTTCCTGGGAGCAGCAATCACGGCAGCCCTTGGCGTGCTGCTGCTGCCGCCCTCTCCGTGCGGCGTAGACCAGAGGCCGGCGTTGCAATTTGCCGACCCCAACACGAAGACGCTCCAGACTGCGGTATGATATATTTCAAACTTTTTCTCCTGATCGATCTGGCACCACTTTACCTTTCGTGAACAAATGCATTGGCGTCTGGATCGCATGTACGTAGGCAGCGAATGGACATGGAGATGACAAGCTTGCGGCGCTGCTTCGGAGGGCGGCATCGGAGGACAACACCATCATAATGGACTTCACCAACGAGGCATGGACGGCGCCTGGGTCGCTGGTGGACACATTCCTCGAGAGCTTCCGCGTGGAGGTGAAGACGCGGCCGCTGCTGAAGCAGCTGGTCCTGGTCGCCGTCGACGACAAGGCGTTCGAGCGGTGCCATCACGTGCACCCGCTGTGCTACTCCCTCGCCACCGCCGGCGTCAACGAGAACTTCAGTGACATTTGCCAGATGCTCCGACGAGCGGGCGATGTCCATGGCATCCTCGAGCGTTGTTGGCTTGAGGAGGAGAACTTGAGCCTTGAGAGGCTCGTCGAGGCCGTTGATGAAGATGTCGCGTTCCTCGTCGTCGGGGAGGACCTTGCAGCGGGAGACGAGGCCCAAAAATTGCTTTTGGTAGTCGGCCACAGTGCCCGAGCGACGAAGCCATATCAGCTCGCCGAAGGGATTGCTGCGGGAGGGAGGCCCAAAGCGCCTGCTGATGTGTGCAACAAAGTCCTCCCAGGCAGGCTGGCCATGCTTGCGCTCCATGTGGCAGTACCACAGATTAACCAGCCCCGTCAGGTGGTAAGATGCAAGTCATGTTTGCTCGCTGGCCGGTGTGCGCTGACCCGCAAAAAATTGCTCACAGCGGTTAAGCCAGGGCAGTGGATCACCCTCGCCGTCGTAGGTGTGATCCCCAGTACGAGTATCGGTGTGATCCCCAGTACGTAGGCGTCTGGAACTCCAGTTTTTGAAAGCGAGGAGGTCGAGTATCGGTGTGATCCCCAGTACGAGTACGCCACCCCACAGGCGACGTTGGCAGGAGCTCATCTTGTGTCCCCAGCCTTGCCGAGAGGAACGCGGCGGATGCCACTGGCGGAGGGATCCGTGGGATGTTGTTGGTGGCATCGACGGCCATGGCTGGCTTTGCAGACGTGGGTGAAGGAGCCCCCAGCCCGGCTGTGGCAGCGCCAGGAAGCACCTCGACGCCCGGGGTTGTTTTTTCTAGACGTGCAATGGTGACACGGTCCTCCTTCTGCTGTTGCGCCATGTCCTGCATCACAGCGGTCAGCTTCTGGAGCTCTTTGGTGATGGAGCTGCAGAACGGCTCCATCTCCTGGTAGACGAGCTCCTTCAGCTCGTCGAATTTGACGCCCCGATCTTGGTCCACGGGATCGCTCATGGTGATGGTGGCAGCGGAGATCGTTGGCTATGATACCAAGCTGTTACAGCCCGTGGATCAGATGGATTGAGGTTTTGCGGCTAGGTTAGAGGAGGGAGAGGAGACGTGAGAAATTAGGGATAACTTCTCGTCTGCTTTATTCAATAGCTGGGGGTCTCATTATATAGATGGAGACACCCACAAAATAGGAATACAAAATCTATCATTGGAATAATAAGAGTCCTAACTTGAGGGACAAGGACAAATGGCCGTCGATCATATTCGCAATGGCGGGCGGCGCCCTCGGAACCCTGGCCACACAGTAAGGCTGGGCTTACGTTGGGCTTTCGGTCACTGAGGTCATGGCCTCAAGTCTGAAGGTTGTCATAGGTAGTACAATCACTGACAGTTATACTACTCTCCAAACATGGCCGGATGGTCTCATGATGCTTCTGTTCCAGCATATATTTTTCAAAATCCTAAGATATTTTGACAGAAATCATGTTCCAGGGAAGACCCTAAACTACTATCTCGACGGTCGGATCAACAAGGCGGAGGTTCTCTTCCCTGGCATCGGATGCTTCCTGATTGCTCCCTGCCTAGGCTCTCTCATTCACTCTTCCAATGCGGCTAACAACCAGAAGAAGCTATCGAGCTCCAGAAACTTTATTGGGTACAATATATGAATGTGTTTGTCATCTGAAAATTTAGAACAAGCATTTTAGTTAAATAATTTGCAACTGGAACTCTGCACTAATGTTGAATATTATACATGTAGATACCTGCAGTATCAGTATCTGAAGAACACTTGTTGAATTCTTCACAGGAACACTGCAAAGGAGGAAATCACCAAACACCTCCTTGAAGAAGTCAAGAAGGTACTTACTACTAGTTTGATCTATGAACCAATTGATCACATTAATGAGAGAATGGTCCTTATAAGAGCTAGCGATATTATTAAGCTTTCAATTGACAGAGGAACCAAAGGATTGTGAAGAAGCAAAGCCTACCGTACCAAAGGCCATGGAGAAAATTCAGGCAGGAACAGCAGATTTCCTTATTGATCTCGAGGACAAGAGATCAATCAAAGTAAGTACCTGCAGCAATACCAAGTTGAAGTTCAAGACGAGTTAACTCATCATGTAATTCTGAAGAACATCACAATTTTCAGAACAACCAAAGAACATATATATAATTTTGTTTTGCTGGCGTGGAGATGAACAACCCTGTCCTGTCATGTTCAGGTTCTGGGGATCAAACACGCTGGTGGGCCTCGGGATCGTCACCTTCGGGGGCGTGTGCTACTCGCTCTTCTCGCCGGTGTTCAACCTGGCGACCAACGACCAGTGGTACACGCCGCGGGACGGCGTGCCACACCTTCTTCTACTTCTTTCTCTCCTCGTTGGTCGTCGGCGTGGTGCCTAACGTCTGGTTCCTGTACCGCCCTATGGCCGGCTTCGGCGCTCATGCATCGCTCCGGACATACGTCGCCGACCGGGAAGGGAGGGGCCTCGTGCTGCTGGCAGGGATCCGGATGGTGTGCGGGCTGGGCAACGCGTTCACCTTCATGGCCGGCCAGGCGACAGGGTACGCGGCGGCGGACTCCGTGCAGGCACTGCCGCTAGTGAGCACGCTATGGGGCGTGGTGCTGTTCGCGGAGTACCGGAGGTCGTGTACACGCTGCTGGGGAGCATGCTCCTCATGTTCTTCATCGCCATGGCCGTGCTCATGGCCTCCTCCGCGCACAGGAAGCCGCTCTGACAGTCATGGCCTGGACTAAGAGACGCGTAGGGAATGCAGGGGCCAGGCTAGGACGGGATGGTGTGCATTATTTAGTTCGGACTTCGGACAAGTGCAATATGCAATGATGTCACATCGCATGGATTGTTTGTAATTTGGACGCTGATCTGGCAAAATTAATTACAATGTTTAGCTCGATGAAACTTTCAGTATGAACATCAACTCATCTCAGAGGAGCAAAGTGCGTCTGGTCCTGGCATCCATACTTCGTTTTTAAGCATCATGAGATACACGGTGATACTGAAAATTCGCAAAATCGTCCTTATTAATCGCAAAAGAGGGCAACAAAGTGATATGGGATCACGCTACTCGCAAAATCGTGTGACGGAACATATACTAAAAAATTCAAAAAACTACTTCGTGCTAGAATTGGTTCGGTTCCACCCACTCTCCGCTTGCCAGACATTTACATTGAGCTTTTATCTATATCCATTCTATATTTATTCTAGTTCTACGTCATTATTCATGTTAAAGAGTAGCAAATTTATGAGGTTCTAGGTGCAACCGGATCGTCCTAGGGCAGTCCCCATAGCCGTTGGCGCATGTGGTCCCTACCTGGCGAGTAAGGTTTGAGGTCCATACAATTTCCTGTCGAGTCTTGTGTCACTGTTTCTGGCGGGTCTCATTGGGCGTGTGTTGCAACGAATCACGCTCGGCCTCGAGGATACACGCTGACATGTTCATGTGCATGAAATGGTAGTATCAGGACACATGTGCTAAATGCTACTCCCTTCGTTCCTGAATGTAAGGCATATAGTTTTTTGAGATTTTTTTTTAAATATAGGGTTTATTGCGATTTATGGACAATTTTACCCATCCAAAAAAGAGTTTTATTCTCGAACGGAGGAATTTTACTTATTGTTTTCATTTGGTGGCTATTAGGGACTCCTCTTTTCTGAATTTTGTAGAAACAAATGAGTCCACCGTATGCCAAATACTCATGTCTTAATATCCGTGTAGAAAACTCTACATCTTACATTCAAGAACAGAGGGAGAACTATTTGACTCCTCAACGAAAAAGATAGTAAAGTTGACCAACAAACATCGCTAGTTGACAAGTGATGCACTTTATACATATATTTAGTCAATTGTAAACCTGATGCTCTTCTTTTTCAAAACCACTATCCAGATATTTGCTAGATTCATACACTCGAAAATACTCTAACATCCTCCTAGGGATTATCGGGCAGGACATAAATACAATATAAATATTAAGGGGGCATACATTAGTTTATAGAGAAATATGATACTTTATGTTTTCTCAAGAGCAAAGGACTTTTAAACACCCCAAACAAAATTTGGAAGATAACTGTTTTGGGACAAAGTTGTGAATACTTTGTTAATATGCTCCCAAAGTTTCATCATCCAATATAGTACAAATATATAGTAGACATATAGAGATCATTATCGCCAATTAACATGTGTGAGAGTTTCTAAAGATGGAATTATTAATGTTTTTTAATCTGAGGTGTTACTTATACTATTGTGAGCGGAACAAACACGTAGGCTTTTAGATGACTGGATATATTATCGGGCAATCTATTATGGGAGGTCGTGTTGGATAGTTGTGAAGGTTGAAAGAAATCATAGTTTAAGAGCGGTGAATTAATATGTATCGGATTTCAAAACGTACAACAAAGAAAATGTTATAGTTTGGTTAGTTTGAGAAAGTAAAAAAGTTTAATATAAGTATGTGATAAAGAGGTGTTAGAACGAGGTAGATATGAACTAGATATGAGCTAGATATGAACGAGCCAGGGTCGCTGCTACAACCGCACGAGATGTAAGGTTTGATTGTTTATCGCTGCGTGATCCGTCTGGGCAGGTGACCGGCGGCAGCATGAGGAGGAGCTCGTCGGACAGATCGGGTGGCGGCACGCCCATGAAGACACTGATTGCGCGGGAGATGGCCAAGGAGGGGGGCGCGAACCAGAAGACCACCAACGTCATAGCGAGACTGATGGGTCTCGATGACGGCACGGTGACACTTCCCAGTCCTGCTCAGCCTTCCAGCAGGAGGAGATCCTCAGAGGGCCATTTGTCAACCCCCATGGCGAGGGTTAACAGCGAGATACCGCTCCACAAGCACGTGAGCTCTATCGAGAGTGTGGAGTATAAGGATGTCTATAAAGTTGGGTACCAACCACAGCGGAGTGAGCATGTGAGCAATGGTTCTTCACGAGGAGGGTGAATCTCGGGCTTCTCCTGTTCTGTGGCTGGAGTTTTGCCTAGCATTGAGTGGGATGCCACGGTTTGATCTAGCTGTGCTGTAAATCTTTTCATTTCCTGTTTTCCTGCTTTGTTTTCAGTTTGGAACCTTGTATTTGTGTGGCGGCTTCTTTATATGAAATCGATCGGGGCGTGCCCGTTTGGTTAAAAAACAAAAGATGGCAGGGAATAAGGATAAGGAGAGAGGCGTTTTGGATTCCAAACTCACCTGCTCCTGCCCAATTAAAAAATTCGAAGATGAACATATATACAAATTTATACAGATATGTCGAGTTTCGTGGTGAAATAACACTCTTGGTTCCCTATGCAAAATAATAATAATAATCAGTTCTTCTGAAAAACAATATTTGTAAATCTTATTATGTCAGTGATTTGCTTTTTGCACAGCGCGCCACGATTATTTCATCACGAAACTTTGCACGCATGTTATATGTTCATCACCAAAGAAAAATTCAGAATTTTTGAAAATGTTTTATTTTTTCTAATTTTTTAATTGGGTAGGAGAATGTGAGGATGGGAGCCAAAATGAATTTATATATTGTCCTACACGATTAGAATCGTCATGCATTTGCCTTGATCCGAAGGCACCTGTACTGGTTCTACGTGCATGTTCGCAGGAAAACTTGGAGGCAGCCCTCGTTATTACCCGACACACGTTGTTTTCGTTAACAGTACAGGCAATCCTCTCTAACGGACTCTGACGTCGATCAGTCCTTACTAGGAAAATTGGCGCGTCGACAACGCCGCGCCCGTGTAGTAAATTTCAAATTTGAAAATGTGCTTATTTGGAAAGTGGGAAAATTTGGAATTGAATGTCGTAATTAGTCGGGATTTGACGTCTATTTGTTTTAGTGGATAATACAGTTTGAAATAAAGTTGTGCAAATCTGAATTTTATCGGAATGGTAAGAGAGCTTGCGTTTAAAAATTGTGCAGATTTTGCAAAATGCTCAAATTTGGAAGTTTCCAGAGTTGTCTTTGTTTTACATTTGTGAAATGCTGGATCTGAAAAGTATATGGAAGTTTCAAATTATCAAATTTGAAATTTGATCGTATGGCATAAGTAGCCAGGTTTTTTTTTTTTTGCTTGAACATGTTGTTATAATCTTCATATTTTTTTCAGATAGATATATTTATTTTTTCATTTCGAAAATTTTCGGTTGTGTTGCATTTATTTGAACATTTATTTGAAATGTGTTTTTTTTTCAGGAAAATACACTGAAGTAGGTAGTATTTTTTTTTTTTGGTGAGCATTCATATATTTTAGTGTACCTCTAAATGTGTAGCAAGTTGGAATGGTTATATATGAACTTCATAATTAGCGAGGATGCAATATGTGAGATTCTTGTATTTTGAAGTCTCTCTCTCTCTTTTTTTTAAGCAAATTGAAATTCTATGATGTGTTACATGCATTTTTTTTTGTGAGACTTTTGATATATTTTGCTGTAGTTCCAAATATCTAGAAAGTTGATATGTGCAAATCTGTGGTTGCATGTTGACAGAAATATTTGGTCTGGCAACGCAATTAGGGAGAATGCTTTATATGAGCAATTTTTAAATCTAACTGTATATTTCGATGAATTTTGTTTAGATTATATCCAAATATTCATCAAACTGTAATGTTTAAATATGTTTGAATGTTTCCCGTAATTATTTAGCATCTATTATTCTAAGCATGTTGATATATTATATAGTATGTTGAATTATTTAGTAAGATGAAATGTTCATATATGTTTGCACTTTGGCGTAAATATTTAATTTAAATCCATGATAAGGTGTGGAAGAATTGAAATTATTAAGTTGCCCACATTTTGAAATACTGCAGATTTTTAAATTACTGAAGCTAGATTTGAAAAGTTTAAAAAGTTTTGTAAAAAAGGAAAAACAGAACAGAAATAACGGGGAAAAAAAACAGAATGGGCCGAGCCAGCCGCACATGAGCCAGCCCGGCCCAACAGGCGGCCCAGCAAGCAGCCCAGGCCCACCGTTACGTCACTGCGACGTCACCGGTGGCCGGGCTCCGCCGCGGCGGCGCGAAGCTCGCCGGGGCCGCAGCAGCGCGAGCCGGGACGCGCGCGTCATCGCTCCGGACGCGCCTCGGTGCGGGGAGTCCGCAGACGGTGGCGCCGCCCCTCCCGGGTCGCCGGAGCGGCCGTGGCGGCGCGCGGAAGTGGCGGAGGGCAGCAGGCGCAACGGGGACGATTCCGGCGTCGATCGGAGGTCCTGGCAGCCGATAATCGGCGAGGAGGGAGGAGGAGCGACGGCGAAGGTCGCCGTGCTCTTCGATCTGGGCGGGGAGCAGTGCTGCGGCGGCGGTGAACGTCGGCGGCCGGCGGCGATCTCGGCCGCGCGCGCGAGGGAGAGGAGCGGGGGGGGGGGGGGAAGTGATGATACTTTTCCATGCAGGTCCTGCTGTTTTGCCCGATTTGCAACGACGTCCTTCGTAGCGTGAAACTGTGGGGCGCTGGTTAATGTCTGGATCTTTGCGAGGTCTTTTTTGCAAAATGTTGCGCTGCAGTGATGTTATTATACGGAACCCCCTGATCTTTTCTCGAATTGCAAATAGGTCCTCCCACCGAGCACTGTAGAAGTGCGTCTATCTGCGACCGTGGGCCGCTGATCACCGATTCGACGGCCGAGAGAAAAAACGGTGACGTGGCCACCGGGAGGGGAGGCTGAGGAGGTCGACTTTGATATATTGATAGACATTTATTTGAAATGTGTTTTTTTTTTCAGGAAAATACCCTGAAGTAGGTAGTATTTTTTTTTTTTGGTGAGCATTCATATATTTTAGTGTACCTCTAAATGTGTAGCAAGTTGGAATGGTTATATATGAACTTCATAATTAGCGAGAATGCAATATGTGAGATAATTTGTGAGATTCTTGTATTTTGAAGTCTCTCTCTCTTTTTTTTTTTAAGCAAATTGAAATTCTATGATGTGTTACATGCATTTTTTTTTGCGAGACTTTTGATATATTTTGCTGTAGTTCCAAATATCTAGAAAGTTGATATGTGCAAATCTGTGGTTGTATGTTGACAGAAATATTTGGTCTGGCAACGCAATTAGGGAGAATGCTTTATATGAGCAATTTTTAAATCTAACTGTATATTTCGATGAATTTTGTTTAGATTATATCCAAATATTCATCAAACTGTAATGTTTAAATATGTTTGAATGTTTCCCGTAATTATTTAGCATCTATTATTCTAAGCATGTTGATATATTATATAGTATGTTGAATTATTTAGTAAGATGAAATGTTCATATATGTTTGCACTTTGGCGTAAATATTTAATTTAAATCCATGATAAGGTGTGGAAGAATTGAAATTATTAAGTTGCCCACATTTTGAAATACTGCAGATTTTTAAATTACTGAAGCTAGATTTGAAAAGTTTAAAAAGTTTTGTAAAAAAGGAAAAACAGAACAGAAATAACGGGGAAAAAAACAGAATGGGCCGAGCCAGCCGCACATGAGCCAGCCCGGCCCAACAGGCGGCCCAGCAAGCAGCCCAGGCCCACCGTTACGTCACTGCGACGTCACTGGTGGCCGGGCTCCGCCGCGGCGGCGCGAAGCTCGCCGGAGCCGCAGCAGCGCGAGCCGGGACGCGCGCGTCATCGCTCCGGACGCGCCTCGGTGCGGGGAGTCCACAGACGGTGGCGCCGCCCCTCCCGGGTCGCCGGAGCGGCCGTGGCGGCGCGCGGAAGCGGCGGAGGGCAGCGGGCGCAACGGGGACGATTCCGGCGTCGATCGGAGGTCCTGGCAGCCGATAATCGGCGAGGAGGGAGGGGGAGCGACGGCGAAGGTCGCCGTGCTCTTCGATCTGGGCGGGGAGCAGTGCTGCGGCGGCGGTGAACGTCGGCGGCCGGCGGCGACCTTGGCCGCGCGCGCGAGGGAGAGTAGCGGGGGGGGGGGGGGGGAGTGATTATACTTTTCCATGCAGGTCCTGCTGTTTTGCCCGATTTGCAACGACGTCCTTCGTAGCGTGAAACTGTGGGGCGCTGGTTAATGTCTGGATCTTTGCGAGGTCTTTGTTGCAAAATGTTGCGCTGCAGTGATGTTATTATACGGAACCCCCTGATCTTTTCTCGAATTGCAAATAGGTCCTCCCACCGAGCACTGTAGAAGTGTGTCTATCTGCGACCGTGGGCCGCTGATCGCCGATTCGACGGCCGAGAGAAAAAACGGTGACGTGGCCACCGGGAGGGGAGGCTGAGGAGGTCGACTTTGATATATTGATAGATTCTTTCTTGACTGCAGTACACAGTTACGTAACTTACGTTGCAACTGTAGTAGTGGTACACTCTGTTGTGGTCGCGAGTGGTACCCTACCGTACGTACGTAGTCGTCGACGACTACGCATGATTTACTCCATCGGTCGAGGCGTGTTGCCGTTGGGCGATTCAAGGATCGCTTAAGGCTAGGCCCGCCAGCTGTAAAGTCCCAACATTTGTTTGCCTGGGCGAGCTCCCGGGACAGGCCAACACGCTTATCAAAGCAGCGTCGGGCCAGGCCCGAGAGGCACGCTCACTCGTTCTCCTTCCCGTGTCTGCAAAATTCCCCACCCACCTGCAGGAGCTCATGCGAGAATGGAGATGGCGGGAGCCCGCGCGCTGCAGCGAAAACAGGGGCGGGAGAAATTCGGTCACCTCCCGCCGAAACCCTCCCCTTATTTACACCCTCTCCTGTTACCGTCCAAGGCCAGCCACCATTTCCCCCCTTTCCAATCTCTCACCTCTTCTCGGCGAGCAGGTAAGCGGCACAGTGTAGTCCGGTGGGTGGCGGCGGTGATTACGGCGGCGAAGAGGCGACTACGGCAGGGCCATTCCTCTTCTTCGACAACTCGTAGTTCTTCCTCGTTCGACCCGATGGCTGTAAGTACAGAACCCTACTTCCATATCTAGATCGGTAAGCATGCATAGATCAAGTAGTGGTAGATGTGTCCCATTTTGTAGATCTGTGAGCATGTGTAGGAGGTTGTAAAATATGTGCTTTTTCAATGTACAATCCTGTAGATATTTTCGTATGCGTAGGATATTGTACTAGCTGTTGATGCTTGCATTATTCTGTACTGTATCTTACTTGCTTTTGTTCATACCTTTGTTGAGCATGGTTGCGTCATGCATGTTTATGCGTCACCGATGTAGTACTTTTCTTAAGCCTTCCGTGATGTTTGTGCCCTTGATGTACTATTTTTCTTAAGCGTTTCCTGTTGTTCTATGCGTCACCGATGTAGGAATCCAACGATGACCTTAGTCAGGCCCTGATCCCCATTGGGGACTCCCAGATCCCTTCATGGGTTGAGGACTCCTAGCTCGAGATGCCGATAGCACCTGTTGATCCGGCTGGTTCAATGGTTGTGCAAGAGTACATTGCCGCCCTGGATGCGTCCGTGAAAGCCAGGGTGAGCAAGGCAAAGTCAGGGGCAAAGGGCACCATGAAATGGCTTCCATTCATGTCCACCTTTGTGCTCAACCAGATGTGTGCTCTGATCAAGACTGGGGTTAGGACCGACAAGGGTTTCAAAGAGGTTCATCTGACTACCGTGGTCAAGGCTTTATTAGTTCACTATGGAGCTGAGGTCACTTCTACTCAGGTGTACAACCACCTTAGAAAGTGGAGGCTCCGGTGGCTGCAGGTGAGCAAGCTCCGTGACCTGAGCGGGGCACAATGGTGTGAGGACACTTTCACCATCATCCTCGAGATTGACCACTACGAGGGGCACGTCACAGTTAGCACATCATCACTGTCTTGTGAACCTTCATCATGAGATTTAGTCTCATCTAACATCGATGACCTTCCTATGTTAGCTTCACCCCAAGGACGCCGAGTTCCTCAACAAGCCCATTCTGAACTACACACGTATGCAGATCATCTTCTCCTATGGCTTGGCCACTGACAAGTTTGCCAGGGGGTCTGGTGATCCTCTGGGCGCGCAGCCTGACTTCAGCGGGACGCAGGAGTCCGAGACCATCGTCCTTGATGGTCCGGATAAGCCTCAGATGGCAATGTCGATCCAAGAGCTGCAGCGGCAGCAGGAGCCGGAGGAACGAGGAAGAGAGGAGCCCTCGGCGACGACGAGATCCAAGCCTTCGCCAGCATGACTGAAGTTGTGAAGGAGGTTGCCCAAGCCATTCGAGAGACCAAGCCAACTGACATGAACCCTGACCTCTACAAGGTTGTCATGGACGCCGTCAGCTTCTCGGAGAGCGCACTCATGGTGGCTCTCTCCCACCTTGTGGACAACAAGGCACAGGGGGCCGGTGAGCTTTGTGGGCATGCATCTGGTGCACAAGACGCTTTGGCTCATGACCTTCCTCGCCATGCACAACCAGTCCGAGGCGGCTTGATGCGATGGGCGGTGCCGGCAGCAGCATGAAGAAGAAGAAGAAGAAGAAGAAGAAGAAGAAGAAGAAGAAGAAGAAGAAGAAGAAGATGATGATGATGATGTATATTTTGGCGTACCTAGCTAGGACTTACAAACTTCTCTTTTGGCATGTATATTATGATGAGGTGGTACATACTAACCACTCTTGCGATGAAGCTGGTGGTAGGATGACACCCGCTTTTTGATGTGGTGGTAGGTTAACACCATAGTGTTAGGATGAACTCGTGATCCTCCTTTTGTAATGATCATGCATGCTGCTCTACTTTAATGAATTTCTATCTGCTATTGTTTAAACCTTGTGTAGATTGACCTCTAATCATGCTCCTATGTTCGTAGATGAACTGGTATGTCGTGTACAGAGGACGGCGTCCTGAAGTATACAATTCGTGGAGAACCTGCCAGGAGCAAGTCACTGGCTTCTCCAACAACAGCTAAGAAGGACTTGAAACCTTGGATGAAGCACAACAAAGCTATTCCAACTTCCTGAATCACCGGAACGCCATCGAAAATCATGCTGCTGGAGGCAATGTCATGGTGGGCGACTTGATGTTGGCCAACCAGGTGATAGCCCAGATGGACACCGATGTCAAGCCTAGTAGGATCAAGGACTTCGTCATCGTAGTCCTCGTTGTGGTCATCGTTAAGCTCTTGCTATTCTAGATGGTACCGCGTTATGTTATGTTCTAGTGTGGTGAAGCTTGCTAAGCTCACCATATTTGGACTTCGCTAACACTAGTGCTACTATGGCATGCAACCAAACATGGTGTCTTTGCTTCTACTGCGCCATGGAGCATTGTTTGCATGTAATCAAACATTGTGTGCTGGGTGCCCAAACCGATGCAGCCATATGTCATGCAGGCCACCAAACGCCCTGCACAACCAGGCTGAGAGGGTGGCTCAGCCAGACTAGACCCTTGCCAACTTGTCCCGGAGAGATGAGAATTGGGTGCAGACTACCAAACGCGCCCTAGCTGTCACTTAATGCGTGATCCGTACGTAGTACGTATGTGAGCCCGCAGCTAAGGTCAATTGACCACACGAAGCGGCAGGTGCTGCACGTTAGGAGTAGTACGGTTCAGGCAGACAGGGGAAACGGGAGGATGGATATCCGGTCGGTTCGCTGTGTTGTAAGGTGTTGTGTTAATCCTCACGTATCCTCACGTATGGGGATATGGTAGGACGTAGGAGTATGGTGATTTGTCTCCCAGTCTACATGTAACACCGTATTTTGAAAATTTAAAATCTACAGTTTAAAGTTTCCAAACATTCTGAAAATAACTCTAAATGTAGCTAAAGATGATTACTACCAATGTGCAAAAAACAAATGCGACACAATCTGTATTTTAGGCTGTGTAAAAATGACAAATTTCTAAATCTGGTGAGGTGAACAGTGACTGATTCAAAATCTCCCAAAACTGGCAGGATATGTCACTTCCGTGTATGCCGGAATACAAACTATTTGGAGTTGAAAATTTGTAGAAGCGTAGAACATGTCAATGTCAACATCTAGAATTTTTCCTGATTTTTTTTAAAAAAAATTGCGATGATTTTTAAAAATGTTCAAAAATCAGGTTACATGTACCCGGTCTACAATCTGACTTTTCAGATAAGGTAGGTACGTCCCAAGCGACGGTAGTGACCATACCATTTGTGTGTGTGATGAATGAGTGATATATACGTCTAATCTGCTTCTTTTCCTCTACCTAACCACATCGGCGGATTTCATGCATCGGGCCTTTGCTACAATGGCGATAGTCGAAAGTCTGTACAAAATCAAAGGCGGCGAGCTGCTGGACCAGTGCAACGACAGCGCTACGTACACGCGTGGGCAAGGTCACCGCCGTCCGACGTGTGCGCCGGGAGTCCTCATCGACGTGCTGCAGAACTACAAGACCGGAATATCTTCTCAAGTCAGACATTTTACTCACATTTCCTCGTTTTTTCCTGGGATCTAACCATTGAAGGAGTCTACGATAGAGACATTATCTAGGCGTCAGTTCATACAACCTATTCTTTATTATCCTTTTTATCATGACGATTTCTATTTTGTCACAGGTTGAAGGAAGGGTTTCGTTGCATGCTGCTATTTTGTCATGAGCGTTGTTTTACACCGTGTTGACGGGTGAACCACGACAATCACATCGTCTTGAAAACTTGGAGGCCTCTGCTCCGTATGAAATTTTTTTATCACACTCTTTTCCTAAATGTTGCACGGCTTAGCTACTCGCTCAATTCACTAATGTAAGACATTTTAGCTATTCCATTATTGACTACATACGTACTCAACTGAGTGAATGTGTACAAAATATGCTTTAATTTTTAATAAATTCTTGCCAGTCCACTACAGGAATGGCGAACTGTGCCGACGGCCATTATCTGTGCCGACGGCTATTTATCGGGGCCGTCGGCACAGGGGCGAACCAGGACCAGCCGTCGACAAGTCCGTCGGCACAGAAACGGCCGTCGGCACAGACATTCTTTCCCGACGGCCACCGTCGGGACACAGGAGGCCGTCGGCACAGCATATGAGGTGACGTCGACGGCACTCTGTGCCGACGGCAAAGCCGTCGGCACAGGCGTCTACCATTTTTATTCATTTTTATGTACATAGATGGGTGTCTATTGCGTCGTCCAATTGGTGGGTGTCTATTCACAAAATTTGAGAAACAATCCTTCACAAGTTGGCTTGAGTAGAATTTTCCCTCACGGTAGAGCTGCAGACCCACAAAACCAAGTTGTTGAACTACTTTTGACACCGAGGAGTCGCTCTTTGGGTCAATAAGAAGACCAAGATGAGAGGATTTCATCTCTGTAGGTCAAACAGTCTCCCTTGTCAACAATCTCTTGCAATTTGTTAATGTTGATGTTTGTCACCTTCCCATGGCCTAACCTAACACAGCAAAGCAAAAAAGTCCACTGGGCTACCCCCTTTCGACGCACGTCTGTGGGGGTAGACGAAAACGTTAGGAATTTTTGCTTCTGCATGGTTTTAGTGTAAGTTTGCAAGATTTTAGTGTGCCCAAGATTTTGTTGATCTCGGGACTCCGAGGTGTGACCGGCCTTTCGACTACTTTTCTACCCCCTTTGAACTACTTTTCGCATTGATATTAAACAAACCATGCAAATTACAGTGACAACATAAATTACACAGAGAACATTCTTGAACCGCCGATACATAATTGACTAAGAAACAAGTAAACATGCATGTAGAACAAATTACAACAATCACGAACAACTAACAAATTTCTCCACCCTATGCCGTGCGTGTGCTGCCACCCTTGCCCTTTGACGAAGATTCTGCCTTCTTGCCTTTGCCCTTGGACGAAGCTTCAGCCTTCTTGCTCAGTGCTTCAACCCTCCTTTCCTTTGACGACGGCATGAAATCGTCGTCATCATCGCTGTCAACTACCCAGAGACAGGAACGACCGTACGAATTACGGTCAGGTTCAGTTCGGTAGAACGGACTATTCGTAACTTTCCTGTCAAACTTATCTGCAAGCCTGAGCATTTCTGCACGAATTTGGAGCGGGGTTCTATACGGAAACCCATCGCGGCATAGCTTCGCCCCGAGTGAAGCGAGATGACTCTCAGTGTGCAAAATTTCTTCAATTGGAACTACCCTACCATCTACCTTCAAATTGCTTGACAGCCTAGCGAGATGCTCGGATGCGGAAATGTGAAACCCAGACACACACTTCTCGCAAGGACCAATACACACCATGCTTGCGCTCAAGTGAGTACCATGCCTACCTTCGACTGGGTTATATAGAACTACCGGTGGCGGGAAATATTTGGGCGGGAAACGGTGGCGGGAAATATTTGGGCGGGAAACGGTGGCGGGAAATATTTGGGCGGGAAACGGCTCAGAAGCACACGAAGGAAACACACGATCCGTGTGCTTCTTCTGGATCCAACGGCTCACAAGCGCTCGAAAGAAACACACGATCCGTGTGCTTCTTCCTGATTGGGCAACAAAACACACGGTGTCTCCTAGCTACAGCCCGACACTGATTCACGATCGAATGTCGTTGCATTCAGTGTCGGGCATAGCTAGGGAACCCGAATGTTTTGTGTTTGATGGTCACTTCGATCCGGCAAGACATCTCTGATGATTACAACCGTCCGGCAAGACGTCTCTGATATTCTACAACCGTACGGCAAGACATCTCTGATGATCTGCAACCGTTTGGAACGGTCACAGGTCATCAGAGACGTCTTGCCGCTGGTTGCCCAAAGATGCCTCTCCGAGTGACGCTGGAATGTTTTGTGTGAGTGAGTAACCTGTCTGAGGAGGTGGGCTATATAGGGTCGCAAGCCCTTTCGAGTGACTCCCTCCAGCTAGCCAATCAGGAACAAGTACGCGGATCGTGTGTTTTCTTCGACAGCTTGGGAGCCGTTGGATCAAGCGAAAGAAACACACCGCTGATCCAACGGCTCAGAAGCGCTGGGAGGAAACACACGATCCGTGTGCTTCTTCCTGATTGGGCATACTACAGCTCACAAGCCCTTTCGAGTGACTCCCTCCAGCTAGCCAATCAGGAACAAGTACGCGGATCGTGTGTTTCCTTCGAGAGCTTGGGAGTCGTTGGATCAAGCGAAAGAAACACACCGCTGATCCAACGGCTCAGAAGCGCTGGGAGGAAACACACGATCCGTGTGCTTCTTCCTGATTGGGCATACTACAGCTCACAAGCCCTTTCGAGTGACTCCCTCCAGCTAGCCAATCAGGAACAAGTACGCGGATCGTGTGTTTCCTTCGAGAGCTTGGGAGCCGTTGGATCAAGCGAAAGAAACACACCGCTGATCCAACGGCTCAGAAGCGCTGGGAGGAAACACACCTCGCGGCTTAGGACCCGGCAAAAGTTAGTTACATTATTTGTGATGTATTATGGATTAAATAAAGATGTAGACTAGTGGCTATAATTTCTAATAAATATGAAAACTTCCTCCATAAACATTGTTCATGCTTCCAATATGCATGTTTGTGTGGAAGATGGGCACATTTTAGCAAACTATGCCATGGATGTGGCCAAAACACCCGTCATTTGGCCCGAAACCCTAGAATGTTCGTAGGAGATAGCTCGTTCCTTTGAAAACATTTTCAACAGAACTTTGGTATTCCAAGTCTATTATTTTTGGTGGATACTAGGTCATATATAATGACACCACGCGAAGGTCTTACACCATTTTGATTTTTCGTCAATTTTGTAGAATTTTCTATGCCGGTTTCAGGAAGAAGTCAAGATGGCGGGCACGACCGTTCGTAGCTAGGGGTTGAATATTGAGAAACTCTTTGTATATCTCTGATGAAATAGGTAGTTGTGTACCTAAAAATGATTTTTCCCAAAAATCATGACTAAACTACGATGCACCTGCAGTTCAAATTTTACCCGTTTCCAACTGAATCGGCAGGAATTTGTCATTTTCAAAAGAGGAGCATGGAAACCTTTTCACAGCCAACACTTTGGTTATTTGTGAATATAAAATGGTCTAGTGTACTCAAAAAATGCATGACCCAATTTTTGCAACATATTTGTGGTTGCTGCTTCACAAAAAAACCCATTTTTCGCACTCGAAAAATGGAAAATGGTTTTTTTTTCTAATAAATATGAAAACTTCCTCCATAAACATTGTTCATGCTTCCAATATGCATGTTTGTGTGGAAGATGGGCACATTTTAGCAAACTATGCCATGGATGTGGCCAAAACACCCGTCATTTGGCCCGAAACCCTAGAATGTTCGTAGGAGATAGCTCGTTCCTTTGAAAACATTTTCAATAGAACTTTGGTATTCCAAGTCTATTTCACAGCCAACACTTTGGTTATTTGTGAATATAACATGGTCTAGTGTACTCAAAAAATGCATGACCCAATTTTTGCAACATATTTGTGGTTGCTGCTTCACAAAAAAACCCATTTTTCGCACTCGAAAAATGGAAAATGGTTCTTTTAAATGGAATTAAAAAAATGGAATTAAAATTTATAGCAAATAGGTGCTGTCTCTTTTTTAAATGGAATAAAAAAATGGAATTAAAATTTATAGCAAATAGGTGCTGTCTCTTTTTTAAATGGAATTAAAAAAAAAGGAAAAGGCTATGCCGACGGCAAAGCCGTCGGCACAGGTTCTGTCTCTTTTAGACAGGGCACGCGCCGGCCGAAACGAAATCGAACCCAAATCCAAATCGACCGCCCGCTGGCTCCAGCGCACCACCGGCGACCCTCCCCCCTCCCCCCTCCACCGCACCACCGGCGACCCTCCCCCTCCACCGCGGCGGCGCGGCCGGGCCTGCTCGCCGGCATCCACCCTCCACCGCATCCCCCCATTCCACCTCCTCCTCCCTCCACCGCATCCCCCCTCCACCGCGGCGGCGCGGCCAGACCCCGACGGCGGACGGCCGGACCTGCTCCTCCAGACCTCCACTGCCACGGCCAGAGCCCGACGGCGGACGGCGGACGTCAGGTATGATTCACCACTACCTCTCTTCCTCTCCTCTCTCTGGATTCCTCTAGCTCTCGGTATAGAAATGATTAGGATTTATTCCTAGAAATGATCATGGTACTGCTCCAGTTCATCCAGCTGATGAACTCTTGCATGGAATCATGTGGATTGTTCATTGTGGTGCCACTGGTGTTGTGGATTTTAGTATAGAAGATATCCAGATCATGTAATAAGAATAATTTGATAGATTTACTTGTTGTCTTACTAGGTAGAATAGCTTGGATTAGCATGTTTTCTTGCTGTTTTAGGTGGTATAGATTATTTCCTTGCTTGTTCTCAAGCTGTAGATGGACAAGAATTATTTTGGATGTGTTGTGCTTGCAGGTATAAATGATTTAGAAGTTTCTAGGCAGCACCAAGTAGCTGTCTAGTAACATAAGAATGATTTATTGCATAATTTTGTGCTTTAGTCATTTATAGATGTATTTCTGGATAGATTTGAGTGGTATAGTGATTTCTGGACAGATTCAAGTTTTAGAAGTGCAAGTAAATGAATTTGGAAGCACTTTATTTTCCTCTCTTTTTCTCTTTTTCTTCCTCTCTTTTACTTTTTTGTTCTTTAGTTTACTATTTGCTTCAATATTAATGTTGTCATACTTGTGTGCTAATATTTATTGTTTCTCAATGCAGTTGATTGAACAATATGAGTCAGGGCAAGGAAAGCGCAGCTACCTTGCTTAGTACGCTGAAGGCACAGAAGTCTAACCTTACACGGAGTGGACGACCTACCACCTCGCGTTACGCCGCGGACGAGGGTGCACGAGGTGGAGGACGAGGTGGAGGACGAGGTGGAGGGCGAGGTGGAGGGCGAGGTGGAGGGCGAGGTGGAGGACGAGGTGGAGGGCGAGGTGGAGGAGACGTGGAGCACCCACCCTCCGCTTCTGGCGACTTGGATTCTGAGTTGCCCTCCGCTTCAGGCGACGTGGCTTCCCAGAACCAGCTAGAGCTGGAGGTGGAGGACGAGGTGGAGGTGGAGGTGGAGGCGGCGCCGAAGCGGAAGAAGATGCGTGGCGAAGCAGGAGTCCCCGAGGAAAAATACTGGCCTAAGACCGAGGAGGCGAAAACCCTCATTGAGCCTCATGGCGTTGAGTAAGTGTACTAGTTTTGTAATTTTGAACATGAATTTCATTTTGGTCCTCACAATTTGGCATATGTACTAATGTTTACTTATTGTGCAGTTCATGGACATGGACATGCCCTAAGATTTTTCGCACTCCTGGCAGCATGCTTGGAGCTCTGATCAGGAAATATTGGCCAGGCTTGTACCAGACAGGGCCCGACGACGAGGCGAAGTTAGCCACGAAATGGGCGGACTACGAGGCTGCGCCGTCCCCACCGTTCGAGACAGCTGCTGACGCCGTGATCACCACTTTTTGGGTAACACATATTTTCCGAATTCCGTTCATAGTTAATGACCCCACCGTGATAACTCATGACTCACAATTTTTTTATGCATGGTTGAAGCGGTTTTATCGTGTGCTGGACCAGCAAGCTGCGTCTAGCATTTTGCATGCTCATTGTGTGAGGTTGACACGGCAGCAATTCTACAACCAAAAGTTTACATCCGCCAATGACTTTGCCTTTGAGAAGACGGGCAAGAGGGCCAAGAAGGCGGATAATGCCAAGAATGCAGCGGAGATGACAAGGGAGGAGTACATTTCGGTAAGTACATTGTCAATGGAATTCTATATTGCTGCTAAGTTGCCATTGCACTTAGCTCTTCTTGAATTGCATTTTCAGGTTATGCCCGACTGGGCCGACCGCAAAGAAGACGCATGGGATGCGTTGGTTAGGAGGTGGGTCGGGGAAGACGAGGATTTCAGCGCCGTGAGCCAGCGGAACAAGGCAAACCGAGGCTCCGAGGGAACACACAGTGCGGGAAACCGCAACCACTTCCTCTTTAAGGATAAGATGGTATATATTTACATGGAACGACGTGCATTTATTTTTACCGCATGTTTCTACTTGGTATGAATAACATTTCTTTTCGTGATGCAGGACGCCGATACTGGGACGGTAAGCTCCCACCTGCGTGCGTGGAAGAAGATGAGGGAAAAGAAGCCCGATCTCAAGAAGCCTCAGCCACAGCTTCCTGAGTACTACGGCGGATCCGAGGAGGCCGTGGACAGCTACTGCACGACGTTCATGGGTTTGAACCCATGGGTGGATGACCCCTTGAGCGAGGAGGTCGACGAGAGGTCGGTATATATATACATGGAACAACGTGCATTTATTTTCACCGCATGTTTCTACTTGGTATGAATAACAATTCTTTTCGCGATGCAGGGCGGTGGTCCTCTCGGGGCACGGAAGGCCGCATGGCCGTAATCGCACTCTTAATAAGGTGGTTAGGCCTGCCATGACCTTCACGCAGGCAAAAGCTACTCTCCCTGACAACAGCCCACTGATCCCGCCTCGTCCACAGCCTCGTCGATCCACTTCCATCGATGTAAGTTTTTTTGCATCCTCTTTCCGACATTCGTTCTTGCATCGCTAAGTTGACGAGATTCATTATTTTCGAAATTGTAGCCCGATTTTGAGGAAGCCTACGCTGCCGCTCATGCGCAGTATGAGGTGGCCTTTGCCAAGTGGGAGGAGCAGAATAAGCCTTGGACCGAGTATCAAAAGTTGTTCCGAGCTGTAAGTTTTAACCTTTACTTTTGTCAAATATGACAAGTCCCACTTCCCTAGTTTGCACCTTCATTTTTGCAACACCTGACATCTGAACTATCTTGCAGTCGGTGCTGAACTTTTTCACCACTGGAGTGCGGGTAGCCCCTCCTATGGAGGAGCCTCCGGAGCCGGGTCCGACTCCACGGATGCCATCGAGGGACGTGTTCGCTCTCTCCTTCTACAAAAGAACCCCGGTAAGTTTGATCCCAAACCACTGGTTACTGCTTTCCTTTGCCTCGCAGTTGCTAACTCTTGCTCAAACATGTAGGAAACGGGAGGCTCGTCGGAGAACCCACACGTTGATCCTTCTGCTTCTCCTAGTTCCTCGACGGGTTCGCATCGCACCACACCGATACATAGCGATGGTCCTTCTCCCGGTGCTTCAGCTTCTCCTCGTGCTTCCGGCGATTCGCCTACTTCCGGTGCTTCTGCTGCGGTGATCCGACGCTCACCCCTTATCAGCCGGGGAGATATGGGGCTCACCCCGTCGCCGTCGCCGCCGCCGCAATAGATGTAGGGATTTTGGGCGTCTAGACTTGATGATATACTTGATGATGGTCCTATGTGTATGTACTTGATGATATACATTTTGTCATCCATTGTGATCAATAGATGGAGCCACTGTGTGATCTTGTTTGTTGTGAATTTGTCGTGATTTATTATTATTTTTTCTGCTATTTTTGCTGCAAAAAACGAGCTGCTGGATAAAAAAAATTCTGGGACAAACCTGTGCCGACGGCATTGCCGTCGGCACAGACCCCTTAATGTGACCAAATGGTCACCTCTGTGCCGACGGTAATGCCGTCGGCACAGGCTCATCCCAGGAGCGCCCAGTTGCCTCCACGTGGCAGGTCTGTGCCGACGGTTTGGCCGTCGGCACAGACCCCTACCCCTGGCCCGGCCAGTGTGGGACCCACGCGCCGCTGTGCCGACAACAAGGTGCCGACGGTGCGTTTCTGGCCGTCGGCAAAAGCTGTGCCGACGGTTTATACCTGTGCCGACGGCCAGGTGGCTTGTGCCTACAAGGCCCTATGCCGACCACCCTGTGCCGACGGGGGCCGTCGGCATAGGGGTGTGCCGACGGCTTTTGGACCTTTGCCGACGGGCTTCGGCCGTCGGCACAGGTGGCCATTCCTGTAGTGGTCACCATAGCATGTTATTCCACGATATATAATTCCTTCCGATATCTAGCCTTTAAAGGTACTCATTGCTAGTCAGTCTTCTAGCCATGACAACGGTGGTCAGCACAGGAGCCAAAGTAGTGTGAGCTACTGCATTTGAGAAGACCGAAGACCTATCAGCAGCCGCCTATAAAATAAGGCCTCAATGGTGGACATGAGGCATCAAACGCTCCATACTCCAAACCTGTAAACATATGCTTGCTTGGACGTCTCGCCGCTGCCCTGACCTGAAGGCACAGCTCCGGTTCCTGCCCTGAGCTGTAGGAAATATTTGCCCCAGGTACGCAGCACAATCCATGAATTCATGAATACCTGCTATAGCATAAATTATGTCATTTATTAAGCAGATAATTTTTCTCCTTTCGCATGTATCACATACTGAAGATCGGTCTAATTTGACAGACATACATACCACAACCTACACAGCAATGAAGGTTACTACTAATACATGTAGGTTACTCCTCTGGCTGTTGGTGGCGTGCATTCCACACGCTGTCATCTCCGACAGCTCCTCCTTATATGGAAACGAGACAGATCGGCTATCGCTGCTTGAATTCAGAGATGCAATCAGTCTTGATCCGCAACAAGTCTTCATGTCCTGGAATGATAGCAACCACTTCTGCAATTGGGAAGGTGTCCTATGCACGGCGAGGACTCCACGACGTGTAAGTTCTTTAAACCTTGCAAGTCGAGGTTTGGTAGGAGACATCTCTCCTTCGCTTGGGAACCTGTCGTTCCTGGAGTCTCTAGGCCTGATGGAAAACACACTCTCCGGGGAAATCCCACCCTCCCTTGGTCAACTGCGTCGCCTCCAAACTCTTTTGTTGCATAATAATACACTACAAGGAAGAATACCGAGTTTCATAAACTGCTCAAATCTCGGTATCCTAAGTGTGTCAAATAATAATCTGGTTGGCCAATTTCCTGCCGATTTACCTCCTCGCCTGCTGGTGCTAAGGGTTTCGCTTAATAAACTAAGTGGCACCATCCCACCTTCTCTTGCCAATATCACGACACTACAGGAGATTAGTTTCGCAACTAATAATATCAAGGGAAATATTCAAGCGAGTTTGTAGAATTGTCCAACTTGCAGGGCCTGTATGCAGGTCAAAACCAACTAGCGGGTAGGTTTCCACAAGCCATCTTAAATTTTTCTATGCTCAATGGCCTAGACCTTGATTTTAATGGTCTTAGTGGAGAGTTACCCCCAAATCTCTTCACCTCTCTGCCCAATCTCCAACTATTTCAATTGGGTGGCAACTTCTTTCAAGGGCACATTCCTAGTTCATTCACTAATGCTTCCAAGATAAACGCCTTCGATTTGGCAAGTAACAACTTCACCGGAATTGTGCCGACCATGATTGGCAAACTTACCAAGCTCTTCTGGTTGAATCTTCAAAATAATCAACTCCAAGCACATAAAAGGGAAGATTGGGCCTTTTTGGATAGCTTAGCAAACTGCACCGGGCTACAACTGCTCTCGATGAGTTTTAATCGCCTATCTGGTCCAGTACCAAGTTCTTTAGGTAACCTTTCGAATAACCTCGAGGAACTGTACTTGGCAAAAAATGAACTATCAGGGGGTTTTCCTTCTGCCATAGCAAACCTTCGCAACCTGTTTGTTCTATCATTGGGGGGAAATAAATTTACAGGTGTGGTTCCAAAGTGGGTTGGAACCTTAAAAAATTTGCAGCTAATAAGTTTTGACACAAACTTATTTACGGGGACCATTCCATCATCCTTGTCAAACTTGTCTTCATTGTCAGAGCTCTATCTAGAATCAAACCAGTTTATTGGCCACATACCACCAAGCTTTGGAAACTTTCCGATGCTTCAGTATTTGGAGATTTTCCACAATAAACTTCATGGTAGCATTCCAGTTGAAATGTTCAGAATCCCAACAATAAACATAGTTGATTTATCTTTCAACAACCTTGATGGTCAACTTCCTACAGACATTGGCAACGCCAAACAACTCCTCTTTTTTGCACTTTCATCGAACAAGCTATCCGGAGATATTCCAAACACTTTGGGCGATTGTGAAAGTTTACAATACATTGCCTTAGACACGAATATTTTCAGCGGAAATATCCCCAGTTCATTAGGTAACATAACCAGCCTCAAAGCTTTAAATTTGTCTGGCAATAACTTAACTGGGACAATACCAGCAGCTCTTGGCAACTTGCAATATCTGGATGACCTAGATTTGTCATTAAACCATCTTCATGGCAAGATTCCATCAAAAGGCATTTTTAGGAATGCAACTGCTGTGAGGATATATGGAAACAATGGGCTTTGTGGTGGCGTATCAGAGTTACACATGGAAAAATGTTTTATTTTGCCTTCAGACTCAGCAAGACACAAGAAATATTTACTGCTCAAAGTAGTTGTGCCAATAGCCAATATGGTGCCACTTGCTATGGTCATATTTGGCATATTGATATGGAGAGGAAAACAGAAAAGCAAATCTATATCTCTGCCGTCATTTGCTACAAAATTTCCCAAAGTTTCTTTCAGTGATCTAGCTAGAGCTACACAGGGATTTTCAACATCCAACTTAATTGGCAGCGGGAGGTACAGTTCTGTATATAAGGGAAAACTTGTTGAAGATGAAGATGAGATTGCCGTAAAAGTCTTCAGCCTAGAGACAAGAGCATCACAAAAGAGCTTTATTGCAGAATGCAATGCATTGAGAAATGTGCGGCATCGTAATCTAGTCCCTATCCTAACTGTGTGTTCAAGCATTGATCCTAGTGGTAATGATTTCAAGGCTTTAGTTTATGAGTTCATGCCACGAGGAGACTTACATAAGCTACTATACTCAACTGGAGACCCTAAAGGCTCTTCAAATTTGAACGTGGTTACAATGGCTCAAAGGATAAACATTGTTGTGAATGTAGCATGTGCAATGGAGTACCTACACCATAGCAACCAAGGAACAATGGTTCATTGTGATTTGAAACCTAGCAACATTCTCTTGGATGACAATATGACAGCTCATGTTGGAGACTTTGGTCTGGCAAGATTTAAAGATGGTTCCACGACGTCATCTGTCGGTAACCTGAACTCTTCTTCATTTGGAATATTAGGAACAATTGGATACACTGCACCAGGTAATGGACTTTTTAATATTGTCGATACTATACTTTTATTTATTTTCGTACCCATGAACATGCCATTAACTCTTTTTTATGCATGATGTTTATAGAATATGCTCAGGGTGGCCAAGTTTCTACTGCTGCGGATGTTTACAGCTTTGGTGTCGTCCTCCTCGAGATATTCATTCGAAGAAGGCCAACTGACGAAATGTTTAAGGATGGAATGACCATTGTGAAGTTTACAAATGTAAACTTCCCTGATAGTGTTATGGAAATTATCGATCCTCAGCTTATACAAGATCTGGTGCTTTGCCAAGAAACTCCAACGGCGTTAATGGAAAAAGGTGTCCGCTCTATTCTATCTATGCTAGAAATCGGTCTTTGCTGCACCAAGCCATCCCCGGGTGAACGCAACAACATGCAGGAGGTGGCCGCCAAGCTACGTAGAATCAGGGATGCATATCTCATAGGAAGCTGAAGAAGTGCTTATGTTGCTTTAGTAGCATTAGCTATCATGATAAGTACATTGTTGTGCGATTGTCACTTACCGCATAGCCTATATGTTAGGACATATTTGTGATATCCGAAAACTTGTGTGTGTTCCTACATCAGGCAGATAGTTCAAATTAAAAACAAAGATAAATATCATTTCCATGTATAAATGTTATACCAAACAAGTGGTGATTCATGAAGTCATGCATGAGCTTAAGAGAACACAGTCTAAAGGGATTATCCTCAAGCTGGACTTCGAGAAAGCCTACGACAAAATTCATTGGGATTTCCTAAAAGATGTTCTACGGAAAAAGGGTTTTTGCGAACAGTGGATCGAGTGGATTGCTTTGATAGTGGAATCTGGGAAAGTTTGCATTAATATCAATGGTGAGTATGGAGAATATTTCAGAACTTATAAATGCTTGCGTCAGGGTGATTCTTTGTCGCCTTTACTGTTTGATACGGTTGCGGATGCGTTGGGAGCCATGATCAGTGCTGCCAAGGAAAACGGGCACCTGAAAGGTTTGGTCCCTCACCTCATTGAGGGTGGCGTGACTCACCTTCAATATGCCGATGATACGGTGTTATTCCTTGAGCTTGATGACAGATCCATCGGATCTATGAAGTTTCTGTTATACTGCTATGAGGCTATGTCAGGTTTGCGTATTAACTATCAAAAAAGTGAAGTGCTGGTCTTTGGGGTTGACTTGGAGGAACAATTAAGAGTTGCTAATTTGTTCAACTGTGAACTGGGCTCCATGCCAATGAAATATTTGGGTGTCCCGGTCTCTTCCAAAAAATTGCTGGCCTCTGATTTCGACTTCTGGCCAATTAAAATTCAGAAACGTCTTGGTTTCTGGCAACCGGCATCCTCAGGAGGACGGGCGGTCCTGATTGACTCTTGTCTTGATAACATTCCTAATCATCTGCTGGGCTTTTATCTTATTCCTGATGGAATCCACCACAAAGCTGATATGATCAGAGCAAACTTCTTCTGGGAAGGGAATGGTGATAAGAAGTACCACATGGTGCGATGGGCTAGTTTATGTAGACCAAAGCACATGGGGGGGGGGGGGGGGGTTGGGGTTCGTTGACAGCAGAGCTCGGAACAAATCTCTGCTGGCCAAATGGATTGTAAAGCTGGAGCGAGGAGATAAAGATCTCGGCTGCCAAATCCTTAGGAAAAAGTACCATGGGGAAGGTAGCTTTTTTCAGTCTGAGACAATGGGAGGCTCTCAATTCTGGAAAGGCCTCCATGCGATTAAGTTCTGGGCTCAACGGGGAATGGCGTATCACCGCGGCAATGGTAAGAAAATTAAGTTCTGGAAAGATGTTTGGGTGGGAGAAGTCCCTCTTAAACACTGCTTTCCTTTTATTTTCGCCCGGTGCAGCAACCAGGATGCTCTGGTTAGTGAGGTGTGTGTTAATCAGGAGCTGCACTTAAACTTCAACCGGTCGTTTGGCCCCAGAGAGGTGGAGGAGTGGACCAAGCTTAATGATGAGGTAGCTCAGACCCAATTGGAAGAGAATGACGATGTGGGTTACTGGGCTATTTCCAAAAATGGCAAGTTCACAGCGAGGTCGCTCTATTTGGAGATTGTAAACCCAGGTGTAAAAGATACCCAAATGCTTGATCTTTGGAAAAGCAATATTCCGTTAAAAATGCGTATCTTTACCTGGATGTGTGTTCGTGGAAGAATCCAGGTGACGGTTGAGCTTAAGAAAAAAGGTTGGCCAGGAGATCCGGTTTGCAAGCTCTGCGGAGAGCCTGAAACTGTGAATCGTCTTCTATTCGGTTGCCCGGTGGCTCATTTCCTTTGGTGGTGGTTTAAAACAGCGCTGGGCTGGTTTAAGACTCCAACCAATATTGAGGAGTGCTTGGATTTGGTGGTTCATGCTCCTGGTAGCCGTGATAATTTTCTTGGTTGGGCGATTATTAGTGCGGCGTTCTGGTCCATCTGGATCTCGCGCAATGACTATGTCTTTAACAACAACCTGCTGAGTTCACCTGCTAACCTGGTTTTCAAATCTATTTCCTTCTTGTCGCAGTGGACTACGCTGGTGTCATCAAAGCGTGAAAAAGATTGGACTTCTCTCCTGGAAAAACTTCGGACGGCTGCAAAATCTCTGCACTTCTTAGCTAGGACCAGAGGTGGTGTTGGCTGAGTAGTTGTTATCTTTCTCTTGTTGTTGTCGTGCTCCTGCGTGAGCCTGTGAGGGTTGTTGGACTCGTTTAGAGTTGGTGGTTCTTTTCTTTTGTTTTCGTACCAAGTCTACGTGTTTTGTACTGGCTGGAACCAGTTTGTGTGGCTTTCAATATAAGCCGGGCTCTTTGAGCCTTCCCTCGCAACAAGTAAATATCTTATTGATTAATCCTGAACTCATTTGCGTTTGATGGTTTAGCCCCAACAGAAAAAATACACAGTGTTGGGCGGATTGCATCAATTTTTTTTTTTTGACGGGCGGATGACATCATTAAATTCATAGATTACGATGCATTTTGCTTCGGGCTAGGGAACCACACTGGTCTTCTTTTTTAATGGATCAGACACGGATGTTCACCACCCTGACATGAAGATTTGTTCGAAGGTAAGTCTGCAACTGGATACTTGTCTTGCAATTTCAGCTAACATGCTTGCTGCATTATTGCTTGGGGATTGCCCATTGCGATTACAAGTTGGATCTCATATGTTCCAAAACCTGCATTTGAGGTATCTTGTTTTACTATTTATTAGGCCATGTACAATACAAGATGCTTAGCTAGGTGTTTACAAAAATAAACCAAGCTTTTTCATAAGCACCATTATTTATTTATATAAAAGAGGTGCATAGTTAAGCATTTGTCTAGTATAAACAGTGAGGAGGAGGAGGGGGACGCGCCAACGATGGCATGGCCGAGCAGGTGGCGCGGCGGCGATGACGGCGCAGGCCCATCCTCCCGTGCCCCACCGAGCGACTGCGACGACGACGGCGATGACTACACACAGTTCTACAGCCAGCTGGGCATACAGAACGGCGTATAGATCACCGTCTAAAGTTATTTTAAGTTTTTATTTAAAGTTCCTACTATGTAACGGCAAGAACCGTGAATTTCCCTATATATGTATTAAATTTGCCTAAATTAGCTATTTTCATCCAATTTTTTTTTTAATGTTTGCCTTCCCTCTTTGGTTTCACGGCTGGGAAAACAGCCCCCCCCCCCCCCCCCCAGGGCGTAAAATAGCGCCGTTGTCCCGCAGGCCGGCCAAAATAGTGCCAGAAAACGGCATAGGGAGGGCCAACGACTGGAGATGCCCTTAACAATCACTTCTAACCCAGCGAATCTTTCAGTCGGTTCCGGCTGTTGATGATGAAATGGACCTGCATTTCCATGTGTCTGATGTTTTTAATCATGATAAGATGTCTCATACATGATGTGAATACTGATAGAGATGGTTCCTGCAACGGTAATGTGTTGCATGCATGATGCAGACCTTGTGGAGCTGCCAAACTGCCACCATCTCGAAGCATTATTTATCTTTTGAGATGTTATTTTCTTTAAAAAAATATATACCCTAAATTTATTATTTTCAAACAACAATATATCCTCTTCATATTTTTTTCGGTGAAGTATAATGACCTTGATGTTTCACTCGGACAGGACAACAACTTCGAAGACTGGCGAGAGCGCAACAATCGGAGAGTTTCGTGGTTGGCTTGATTGCAAGTTTGTTTTCTTGAAACGAAGGCAAAAGCTTTGCCTTTTATATAGATATAGGAGGAGCAAAGAAAGACATGGCCTAGGCCGAAAGTATAAAACTGTAAACTAAAGGTGTCCCGGAATGGATCACCCAACTCCGTCTACTCTCTCTGAAAGGAAAATTGTCATGACGACCACTTAAGTAACAATGTCAGCTAAGTGCTTATCTCCGGCCAGGATCCAGTTTTTGCCTTCATCTTTGATCTTCTGCATTAGAACATACGGCATCGATGAGGTGTTATTGAAGACCCGGGCGTTCCTCTCCTTCCAGATTTCCCAGGTGATGAGCGTAACAGCGGACTTGAGTCCCTTGGGATGAGCAGTGGGCGATTTGGTGGCCGCCTGCCAATAATCAAGGACAGTTGGACGTCCGCTGCCCAAGTCCTGCACAAGGGAGGGGCAGGAAAGCCATGAAGCCGCCGCCTGCCAGATGCGCTTCGAGAACCGGCATTCGAAGAGGATGTGTCTTGCCGTCTCCCCTTGGCATTTGCAGAGCTGGCAGAGAGGGGTATGACGCCAGCCTCTCTTAGCAAGGCGGTCAGACGTCCACAACCTGTTTTGCACGACCAACCAGGCAAAAAATCTACACTTTGTGGGAGCCCAAGTCTTCCACACTTGGTTGTTGAACGAGCAATGGTTGGAGCCAAGAAACTGCGCCTTGTAAGCAGATCCAGCCGAGTATTTCCCGTTTGGTGACCGCGTCCAGGTGATGGTGTCAGCAACTGCTTGGGTCCAACACGAACCCAAGTTTGTTTTCATCCGTGTTGAAACTGAGAACTTGGCGGATACAGTTGGACAGTGATCGTGCTTTTGTTTAACAGTGTACCTCTTCTATACTTAAACACTTGAGTAGCCAATTAAGCAAAGACGCCACTCTCAAAGATTATTGCTGGTAATATTTTGTCAGCGTACTGCGTTCTTGGTTCATTGCCTTCAGTTTTTTATCTCTCAGAAAGAAAAGCATACGGCACTTCATAAAAAAATTGGCAACATGCGACCAACAGAATTCCAGAGAAATCAAAGTTTTCAGAATTCACCGGATAGATACATATATATTTATCTATTTATGATGAAAAGCATAAAACAGGTCTCTTACAATTGCAGAAAGCCAAAGTAAGATAGAACATGTAACTACTCACTCCGTCAAAAAATAAGTGTCATGTATAGATACATCCACTTTTTGTCAAACTTGAGACACTTATTTTTGGACGGAGGGAGGAGTTTAAATCCTAGATAATCAACATAATAGTAAGGGCTATGGGGCAGGCAATCAGAAGAGCCGAAGATGCTCTATCAATCTTCTTAAACTTTTTCATCAACATCTCCTGGTCCTTCCTGTACATGAAAGGGCAACCGTATAAGAACAAGACTTGAATAATTTTCTTTCTAAATATTAAACAAAAATAGGCCAAGGTAGGTAATACAACTTCTTTTGCTAGGAATATGTTGTGTGGTAAACAATGGTTGTACCTCACTGTTTCCTCAAATTTAGAAGCTGCAGCGGCCGCCTCTCGTTGATAGGCCTCGATCGAGTTGTCGATCTGTTTGAGAAGAAATTGTTTAAATTCCAAATTTTGGTCTATGTTAGGTCTGAATAAACACCCGTACGAACAGATCTAGGCTGGTTCGGAACAAATCAAATCGAAAGTGACTTACCGGAGCACCGCCGGACATAAGGCGAGAACCCGCCGCTGGCGAGAGTGCGCGGACAGGGCCCATCGGCGGCGAGCTGAGACCGAGTGCCGGCATCTTCCTCAAAACGGAGCGCAGCGCCATCAGGCTTGGCTGGTCTTATTTCGGCGTTGTTCTGCTGCTTGCTTCGTCGATCGATTTCCACGCTGTAAGAAAGCAGCAGCACGTACGAGGGTTATACTATAACGGAAGAGCCCAGTTTCGGCCCGTCTCCGACTCGGCTTCTTTTTCCACCATCGACTGGAACTGCTGTCCCAACTCCTTTCGGACACAGCAAATATTTCCTCGCTGGTTTTTTGCGAGGAAACAGCCGGATTACATCAAGGTATTACAGAAAGGAACACCACAAACTTAGAAATTACAGACCAGTCCTCCTGTAGATCGATGCCGACGACGAAGAGGGAGACGTGCCGATGACGCGCCGCCGCTCCTTCTCCACAGACGCCTTGGATGGAAGAAGATCCCCGAGCGGACGGGAAGTCTTCGGGCCTCGAACTCCGGAGAGCCTCCGCCTCGCTCCATCGCCAGCAACGCCTTGAAGATCCTCCAGCTGCTTCAGAAGTGTCGACCGGATCCGCCGCGGCGAGATCCGGAAGGGGATAAAGCGCACACGGCGACCCGGGGGGGCTGCGAGCACGCGGAAGGGGGCGCTCCGCCGCGACGCTCCAACGAGCACCGCCGCCGGAGAGGAAGAGCACCTCCTGCAAAACGAACAGCAACACCAGCCGCGCCACCACCTCCCTGACGCCGGCGGTGAAGACCCTAGCAACGCCTACACTATGTACACGCCGGGGCCATATTTCCTCGCTGGTTGACTTGCCGCATCGCCGGTCGACCAAACATGAAACCTACCCTTGCTTGGGTTGAAATTAATCTACCAATGTCAAGCCACTCTTCTCTAACCATCTCTACCATTGGGTTGCAGCTAGTCGGGTTTGCCCCTGAAAGTGTCTTTTGGTCTTGTGCTTGAATTGGACGCAGGAGCTTTCACTTGGACCAAGGTCCCAACCAATAAAGAAAAACTAGCCACCAAAATAGATTCAAGTAAAAGAAATTTTTATTTTTATTAGACTCAAAAACTGTTTACGTCGTGACGATATAGCCCACAGCCCACATTTGCACAATAGTGGTGCATACAGCCGCAAAGAAATAGGAGAATAGAGGGGTAGGAAGAAAGGGAACTCATTAGGCAAATTACACGCAAATATAAAATGGAGAAACTAAAGTAGCGGGACCCGATGGTTTCCCGATTGAGTTCTATCGAGAATGTTGGGAGATAATAAAAAGTGACATGATGGCAGCTTTTCAAGACTTTCATGAGCACAAGATTGAGCCGAGCAGTGTTAATTATGGGATAATTACTTTAATCCGAAAGGAGAGGATGTTGATATTATTTAGAAATTAAGTGCAATTTTTTGTTGCAAGTTCCGTTGAAAATCTTCACAAAAGCATTGACTGCTAGAACTGAACTAGTCATGGATAAAATGATCAACACTGGCCAGTCTGCTTTTGTTAAAGGTAGGAACATTACATATGAGGTGAACCTTCTGCGAGAAATTCTTCGAGAATCAAATTTGAAAAGAAACAGGGGTGTGGTGTTGAAAATCAGGCCTTGGAAGCAGAGCAGGGAATGGGCCTTGGCAAGTTTTCGTGCAAGTTTCAAATTTAATAATAGCTTGATGTGCAAGTGGTGGTAGAAATTGGAAGCAGGGAACGGCCTCGAGTTCCTCCTTAGTGGCGCCCTCGTGGAGAAGCCGGCTCAAGGGTAAGGAAGGAGGTGGGGGAAACCCTAACCCTAACCCTAAATCTCATGGATTGCCACGCCGGGCCACGATGGGCTGGAGTCCTCTTTATAGTTCCACACGCTTCCGAATGTTGCTCAACTTGGTTAAGAGCCATCGCCTTAATGGATCATCTCAGTGTGGAAGAGGTGAACTTGCAAACCTATTCTTGGTGCACATGGCCTAGCGACTAATAAGGCAAGTATCTAATTTATACCGAACTCTTTTACTTAAGTATAAGTTACCTAGTCATCATTAGAGCTTAATTATTGTATTTTCTTTTATCCTTAGCACAATAGCCATAGATGGTAAAACTCCATCATATGCCGCTGATGATAAGGTTGTTAAATCGCAAGGTCATATCTGTCATAGTATTAGAATCGTAGATTTTGTTAACTAGTAGAATCGTAGAATTAATTTGACTAATCTAGATCAAAGCTTTGTACAGTAAAAAGATATAATCAGTATCACGATAACCATAGTTAAGGCATTTTCGATTAGCCAGTCATTTAATCAAATCACCTTCAGATTAGAGTAATAACAAATACAAATCCTCTATCTTTTTCAAATTCGTATGTCATTCGATGTGTTGTGGTGTTTCATTATGCATTTGTTTCCATTTGGATATCCTAGAATATATAGTCCTATAGTTCTAAAGTTTATGTGCCTCAAAATATCTCCATAGAGACTTATGTATTTTATCTTCACCCACCTTGGATATTTCAGTACTCATCAAAACATATAGAAGCAAACTTTAATGTAGATATACCGACACAAAAGTTTGCTCAAAGGCATCATATTACAGTAACTTAAGTTAAGATAGTGAAATGTCGCTCCATGCATATTTAGTTTTCTACTTCATAGCTTCAACTGCCGCCTTATATTTGTCATCTTCCTGCCACCTCCTTCTGCTTTTTTATTTAACCTCTATGACACCTTTTACATATATGAAAATATTTTTTTTCATGTCATAGCAGAAGCACTGACTTTTATTAAGAAGAAGAATATTCCACAGTTTATTTGGGAAAATTACGTGGAAACCAGATACAAAGGCAGCCGACGAAGCGTCGAGACACACAGAAAACAAACCACCTAAACACACCAACACAACAAAACGGAATACACCAAAGAAAAAACATTGCCGCGTCGTGCGCTTACCGCACCCACAGTTCGAGTAAGCCAGAACGGGCATGGCATGCTCAACCGGGGGCTTGCAAAGCCTCGATAGGATCCCGGAGGAGCACGGAAGATGCCTCGTGAAGCACCGCACCACCAAGCAAATGAATCCACCATCGACGAAGGGGAGAGAACCCATCAGCTATATATGGGGAGCTGAGAAGGAAGAGGAAGCGCACCACTAGACCCTACGTCCTCCACAACACGAGCACTCTGAGGACCGCTATAGTCCGAGATGGTCGTCCCGATGTCCAGACACCCCACCACACTCTGCGGAGTCAACCGCCACCTCCTTCCTGGGCCGCCGCCCCGACATCCACTTTTTGGGGCAGCCCATCCACCGCTCGAGGGAGAGTTGTAGCGTCGTGCAACCCGGATGCCGAACAGCCCAAGACGCACCACCCTCCGTCTGCAGGCCATGGCCGCCACCAAAGCCCGGGACTGCGAGCGCAAAGGCCCCAATTGGCCGGGCCGTCAACCCCGCCACACCGCAACACATAGCCGACACCTGCGTCGAGCACGACAGAGAGCTGCACACCATTGAGCTGTCGTCGTCTTGGTTATTGCCGAGCTTCTTCCTTAGACCCTTATGATGCTTGTAAATCGATAAATTGCTGAGGGCGTTTTGCAAAATTTGCGATTGATGGTATATCAAGAACGTAGAATTGTCGGACAAAAATCAAAAAACTTTGTTGTTTTACCCTAACCAAATGGCTAAAAAAGAATATAAATATGGGAAAATATCAATATAAAGTTGTTTATAGTTGGTTGAATTGTATTCATTAAAATGTTTTGTCATGAGTTAGGATTAGTGTCTTGTTTTCCACACAAAAAATCTGCGAGAAGAGCGAGAGTTTGACTTTGACCACACATTTTGGATAATTTCTTAAAAAGGATTAAATTTGTCAAATTTTGTTCATTCCCGCGCGACTAAAAATAAATTTCTCAACAAAAATGCTAGTCAGGCGTGGGCTTATGTACATATCGGTCCGATTTGTTACAAGTATATTTGATTATTGCTTGTTCTAAAAGGGACCACATGCCTACAGAAAAAAAAGTCATGAAAAACAATAGGTCAAGAAATCGCTTGATCGAGTGAGACACGAAGTTGCACGGAAGAGATACTCCATTGATTAAAAACTTCATATTTCTATTTTAAGTAGTACTCCCTCTGATCGGTATTGATTGACGTGAGTATTGTAGGAATTTGTACTTCCTTAGTTTTGTTTCCACGCCAACCATTTCGGGCGGAGGTAGTACTGTTTTATAAATCCATAAAAAAGAAGAAACCTTTTTTTACAAAAAATACCGGTTTTGACGGATCTGGGCCATATATGGGCTATTGGGTTCTGTTGGCCCATGGCCCATGCCCACTAGTGTGCCACTTCCATAACCAGCGAGTGAGACACAGAACAGAACCCTTCCCTTTGTCGCCTCCACCTCCTCCGCCGGACACGAGGAAGAAGACGCGAAGAGGCAGGAAACCCTAGCAGCCATGGCGCTGCGCTCGCTGCTCCGCAAGGGCCCGGCCCTCGCCGGCGCTCTCAGGTCGGCCGCGCCGCTCCCCTGTCTCAGCTCCCCCTCACTCCAAGCTCTGGCACCGCCGGCGGGTGCTCGCTTCGTGTCCCAGGCTCAGGCCACCGCGGTGAGTTCCAATTCCTCCCTCCCCCTCCGCCCCTCGCTCCTCCCTCCCCCTCCGGTGGTTCGATTTAGTCCCGATTTGCGTAACGGAAACCCTTCAATTCATCCGATCCGGAGGATGGCGTCCCCCGCTTCGTGGCGACGCCAGAAATTGAGCCCGCCGCCGTTCCTCTTCCCCTGTCGCGCCCGCCGCTGATTTCCTGTGCTGCAAGCGCTGGGTCATGGTGCTGTCAGCCGGCTTTTGGGAGGACGGCGGAGCTACAGGCCATGGACGGCAGTGCTGCAATTGGAGGGCGGTGATGCACTGATGCTACTACAGGTGCTCAACGGTGCTACTAGAGGCGGTAGGCGGGCTGGGTCATGGTGCTGCTGGCCGTTTTGTGGGCTGTTAAGTTGAGCTTGTTATCATGTCTTGACAAGATCAGTCACATTAGTATGTTGGTATTGTTTCTGGTACACAAAATATGGTTCGAGTTGGGACTAAGCAAGGATTACGAGTCGATGAGTCGACGAGTCGATCTGGGGTAGCGACTCGTAGACTAGTCGAGACTAGTCATGACTCATGTTGACTAGTCGACATGAGTATACAGTATTAGGTATTATAAAATACCATATTATATAACTACTAGTGGTCTAATACTACAAGAGAGTTGGGGGGAGAGAAGCCTGGGAGCAGCACCAGACAGTGGAGGAGCAGACCAGCAAGATCAGCAGCCGCCGGCGGAGGAGTAGACCACCACCACCAGCCGACGGGACGAGCAGACCAGCAGCTGCAGCAGCCGGTAGATGGGCAGAACAGCAGGTGGAGAAGAAGATTCGGAGCCAGACGGAACAGGCGGTGGTGCCATGGGCTCACGGTGGCGCCGGCCGGCTGACTCACAGCAGCAGTAGCGGCCAAGGGAGAGGAGCGGCTGGTGGGAGTCGGGGCTCTCAGTTTTGGGTTTCACGAGGGAAAACGAGCGCTCGATCTAGGTTTCCAGATGGGGGCAGTGCCAATATTGAAAAAAATTATGACATGTGGGGCTATTTTTTAGTCGATCGACTCAGGAAGGGTGACTAGTCGAGATTAGTCATGACTAGTCGAACAAGTTGCTCGACTCGTCCAACTAGTCGAGTCGACACTTTGAGTCGACCTCCAGGTTGCGACTCATCGACTAGTCGTCGACTAGTCGCGACTAGTCGCGCGACTCTTAATCCATGGGACTAAGTGCTGTCCGGTTTTTCTTTGAATATGACCATCGTACGTCCCGGGTTCTGGTACTCAAAATATGTACGTACAGACTGCCTTAGGACGGTGTCCCCTGGCAAATTTTCCCTAAAATTGTACTGTATTGGCCGTTTAGTTCAGCCCACTGGCTGGCCACACATTTAGCTCTTCAGTTAGTTTAAGCCAAGTGAAATTTATTGTTTTTGCTATACAAGAACTTACAAAGTTTTTGCCAGAGATTAAATTTTTGTTACATGCACGAATAACATATGTGCTAGTAATAGCTAGCTAGCTGTCGACTTACACGTGGTTTTCGTAACACAAGAATCAATTATACGGTTTACTTTTTGACTTGCGATCAGGACTGGTACGCTGTTTGTGGTATTTACTTTACTCATGTTTGATTTTTTGGTATTGTGTGCATGAGTTGCAGGCAGGGAAGACAGTTAACACCGGAGAGACGCTGAGGGATGAAGGAGATCGTGTGCATGCAGAGTTCATGCAGAAGATGAGGATTCTACAAGAACAAAGGGAGGAGTATTGGAGGTAACAATATTGCTTTGCGGAAGTCAAAATTTCCTCATTTCCTTTTGTTATGGCCCCCACGCGCTGAATTCTCTAAAACAGTAACATCACTCCATAGTGGAACCGTAGGTTGCTCTGTGAAACGTGCTTTTGGTCTGTTTGCGCTACCTGACCAATGTGCCGATACTTCACCAATACGTATTGAACATGTATCGGAGCCGTATCGGTATCAGATATGGTATCCGACACGGACACGGGCTTCTGGCCAGGTATCTTTGCAGCATAGCTAGGACCCCATCACTTCTAGTTCATAGTTTGGATGCACTCCTGAGGAATGTAGACATGGTATATTTGTATTTTGGGGGATTTTTGCTTAAGAGGCCTCGCAGTACTTGTCAGCATGATTGTTATGGCCTCAAAATGGTTTTGTCTGTGTCCAGTCTGGAAGCATTTGTGATCTGTTGCAGTAGACTCTGCAGATTAGTCCTTCATTTTTCAGTGTTTCTTCAGTCATCTTACTATTCAATCATTTTTCAGTCTTGTTTCTGTAGTTCTAAATATTCTTCAGTCCTCTCATATTGGTGGCTCTCTTTTTTATTTGCCTTGTCATTCTTCTTTCCTTTTTTCAGTTAGCGTTAGTCCCTTTTCAGTTTAATGTTATTTCTTCATTTCTGGGTCTTTCTTTGTTCAGTCTTCTTGCCTTGTCACTTCTTGTCCTTCACTTGCCAGTTCCTATTTTTCAGTCTTTTTTGCCTAGCCATTCCACATTCTTTCCTTATATATTTTTAAAAAAGCTAGCTGTACCGGGCCAAGATGGTAAAAATGTAAGATGAATTTATGGAAGGTAATTTTGGTTATGTTCTCACGGTTATTTCAAGCGGCCACTTGCTCAGTTTGGCCCAGCCACTCGGTCTCAGTCATGAAAACACGTTTCTGCTTTGAAATTGAAAAACATAGTACTTAGGTTTTTTGCTACAGATGTTGATGCCCTTCTGTTGTTAAAATGGTGAACTAAACGCAATTTCATCACCAACACGTCTAGCATTTACCACAATGTACTTAAGAGGCCTTGCAGTACTCGTTGGCATTGAGGATTTGAATTGTATGGCCTCATGATGGTTTCGTCTGTGTCCAGTATTTGAAGCATTTGTGATCTGTTGCAGCAGACTCTGCAGATTAGCATTTGTGATCCGTTGCAGCAGAGTCTGCAGATCAGCGTTTGTGATTGATCTATTGTTTTCCGTATGTCATCGTCTGACTGTTCCCTACTAAGCTTGCCACATTGTCTTCTTTATTTTGCCTTTGTACTTTCTCATTCTTAACGCTTGACATAATTCCCCTCCATGTGCAGACTCGAGGATGAGCAGTGGGCAAGGCTTCATCGGCAGCTCAATACCCTGGACAGGGCATCCAACGTCATGGTCATCCTTTCAGTGGCTTCACTTGCCCTGCAGGTGTCCCTACTCATGTAGCATGTATGTGTGCCCTGTTTTGGCTGTAGTTTGTCAGATGCTAACTGCACTAATGAGTGATGCCGTACTTGATAGTATTTGCTATGTGAAGCGCTGGTGAAGCATCATGTAATGGATCTACGGAGTATCTGTTATGCTAATTAAGCACTTGGCGTACTCTTTATGTACATCTGAGAATGCTAGTTTACTTATGATCGCTTATTTCCGACTGTGCAGTGGAGCATGAAAGTTCAATATGAGATTGAGATTGGACCTACGTATCACACCATTTTATTGTTAACTGGGGCCGTAAAACAGAGCACGTTTGGACAACAGTTGAGTGAACTAAGACAATTTCGTTGCAAAAGTAGAGCAAAACATGGAAGTTCCACGCTTTCCTGCAGCCTGAAACATGGATTTACTTCAAGCGACATGAGATGATTCATCCTGGACAAGATACATTGCCTGATTTCAATGGAGTCCCCAGGCGTCCATCGATTGAAACATGGCGAAATCTGCCTGAAGTAAATCTACGTCCAGCGGTAATGCTCGTGTGGCAGTTCGTAGTCGAATGCCACCAAGGAAAATGAGTCACAGAGCAAGAAAGAAGTGAATCGATCATGAATCGTTTTTATTCCGCACTGGAAGTACCAATAGCAGCAACATCTAAAATTTGTTTGGAGACCGCATTTAACCAGCATAAAAGCATGTGAAATAATCCAATTTGTAAAATCACGAGTAGGGCAATTTCCAAGCGTATCGTTTCATTGTCTCCCAAGTAGGAGCAACATGTTCATATTCCCTTGTTTAACAGTAAGTACATCTATTTCTAATTTGAATTCTTTTAACTGGTGAATATTTTTTAAAATAAAATCTGCTTAGAGTTGATCTCAAGTTTGAATAGTGACTCGACGTAAATACATAAACCAAGCCCTAGATGTACCACTTAATGAGAAATGGAACAGCTTTCTGAGATGCATCACAAAGCTTAGTTGTCTCCATTTTCTTAGAAAAAGAAAGTACTATCAAGTCTATACTACTATTAAAAAAGCAAACTTGTTTAGATACATTAAATTTCACACGTCAAATAACAAACCAAAGATCAGGATTGCTCCAACAATGTTGAGCAGCTCAACACATACCGACCCGAAACGTTTTTTCTATCTTTCCCTTCGTCGCTCTCTGAAGCGCCATGCGATGGGAGCATGGCGACGCCCCTCTGCGGCACCGGCGGACGACGCCACCACCATCTGCGCCCAAATCGCGTTCGTCTTCTCTGCTCCCTCAGCGTACCCTCCGGCCCGCTCTGTCCTCTACAGTCGTCACCGAGCTCGCTCATCAGGCGGGTTGACCACGACAGGGAGCAGCAGCAGCGGCTGCAGCAGGGCAGGTCCTCCGAGAAGATCACCGAGTGGCGTCAGCCTCAGCAGCAGCGTCCCAGAACACGGGCTGCAGCAAGGCGGCGCTGTGCCACCGCCTGGCCGCCCATGGTGTCCACTAAAGACGACGGCCGCTTGATGGCTAGAGATATGGGGTAGAGGATACGGAACGGGGCAGAGTGGACGGCGTCGCGAGCGTGTTCATGACCCCATTGTTCGACTTGAGGCTCCGCTGTGAGTAGTACACGGGCACGGCATGGAACAGTAGTAGCGCGACGCCTTGACGTCGGCGGTGAGGTTCTTATACCTGGGCATGAAAGACCGGACGGCGTCGTCCGCCCGCCCGCCGGTACCCCGCCCTCTCAAACTGGAGCTCGGTGCTCCTCCGGCGAGGTCCTCAGCCGCCGAGCACGGCGCAGCCGAAACCAGCAGCGTTCGCCTACTCGCCGCCTCGCCGGGCACGGACGGCAGCGCGCGCCACGCCCCACCGCACGTTACCATCGCACTTGATGGCGTACAACCACTGCTCGGCGAGCCCGAGCTTCCCGCGTAGGCCGTAGAAGTAGTTGCGGGCGAGGAGGCGAAGCCACCTCTTGCGCACCAGCCTAAGCTTCCAGTGCTCGGCACGCAGCACTCGGATGAGGCATGCGATGGCGAGGTCGTAGGGAATCCCGAGGAGCAGCGGACATTGCCAGCGACGGACGCCGCTTCCGGCGCTCACTCCGCGACGATCTCTTCTCATTCACTGGGTGGATGGAAGCTCTGAGGCTCGATTGCACGCACGTTCTGGATTTCGGGCGTGCCTCCCGGCGCTGGTGACGTCGACCGCTCTCTCCGCTCTGCACAAGCATGACAAGATATCCACCTATCCAGCACGAGAACAGGAAAAAGTTTCAGATAGCTGAACAAATCGCGAGGAACATGGCAGACTGAACCAAGAGCAATGCCACACTTCAAACTCTGTTTTTTTGGTATAGGTGTCACATGATTCAAGAGATTCAGTTATTTACTGGTGTTGCTACTCACCAGGGATTTTGCTACCGAGCTCATACCCATATTACCGCCGGTAATTGAATTCCCAGTCTTCCAGACTTTTGAATTTGGGCTATGTGTTTACTCAATGTCCCCCGATGTCTCTCTCTTGCCCCCAACTTATTTATCTACAACTTTCGATTACTCTCCCTCCATAACATAGGCTGTTTGATGGATGATATTCGATTTCTCAGCTCGTCCTCTCGGTTTGGATGTTTCTTTAGTTTTGGGTTTGTATTTTTTGCTTTTGTTGCCTTGTTTGCTGTTGTTACAGTATATTGTAGAATTCTAATTCTTCTAAAAGCGATATAAATAATGTCAACTGTTACACATGAATGTTATGGACACAAAAATTATGTTTCTTCAATGATATACAAAATAGTATTACGAAAAGTTGACAATCAACCCTTCTAGATGAAAACATTGTGTGAATAATTGATTTTTTTTGGCTTAAAAATTATTTGTGTACATCAATATTTATTAAAACCATACTAATTTTTGTGTACATATGAGTCGACACGTACATTGGACGTGCAATATTTACTTCTTGTAAATTGCGCCTTTAATTATGAAAACGTGTGTTACACGTACATGCCAACTAGTATTATAAAGAAACAATTAAAATTATAGTATTGTTTTGGTGTTGTCTACGGTTCGCACAAAAAAGAAAATAAAGGTCAGGAAATAAAATTTTCTTTTGGGCCCATTCCTTGCCGTAAGGCCATCCTTCGTGGACCAGAACACGGCCCTCCAGTGAATGCATCATTTCTTCCTCTTTACCCTAAGGTCTCCCCCTAAAAAAAGAGTCTGGCAGTCCGTTGTGATTGTGATCTGTCTCGAGCCATGGCCTCCCAACTGCCGCCGCCGCCGGCGGAATCTCCCCCACCCGCTCCCACCTCCACCACCATATTCACCATCGGCGATGACCTCCTCCTCGAGATCTTCGTCCGCCTCCCCTCGCTCCCGGCCCTCGTCCGCGCCGCCTTCGCCTGCCGCACCTTCCTCCTCGCCGTCCGCTCGTCCCCCACCTTCCGCCCCAGGTTCCGCGGGCTCCACCCGCCGCCTCTACTAGGCCTCTTCGTCCTCCACCGCGTCGGGGACATCCCGTCCTTCGCGCCCCTCCGCGGCCGCGCCGACCCGGACCACGCGGCCGTCGTCCGCGGCTCCGATTTCTTCCTCACCGGCGTACCCGACGACCAAGGCTTCTGGAACATCGACGACTGCCGCGACGGGTATCTTCTTCTCCACAACTGGGAGAACAGGGTGCTCGCCGCCTACAGCCCGCTTGACGGGGTGCTCCGTCGGATCCCCTCGCCGCCGGAGGCGGTCCGCGAACTCTACGTCCTGTCCTCCCCCGAAGCACGCCACGGGTCCTTCCGCCTTGTATCTGTCCACGAGGATGGCTTGCAGGTGCGTGCCGTCGTCTTCTCGTCGGACACCGGGGAGTGGCAGGTTTTACCATGGGCGGAAGCTGCGCAGATCAACAAGGACCATCCCGCCGACGACCAGCGCTGCCTCCCGCGTACGTCCGGTAAGCTGGTGAATGGGCGCATCTACTGGACGAGAAACGACTGCGTGATTGTGCTCGACGCCGCGACGCTGCAGTTCTCTTCCATCGAGCTGCCGCCGATCACGGACGGCGGCCAGAGACCGTTTGTGGTTGGCGAGACCAAGGATGAGGAGGTCTGCATGGTTTGTGCGATGGATCACAGGCTCGTGGTCGCTGTCTGGGTCCGGAGAGCCCATGGTGATCGTGTAGAGAAGTGGATGCTCGACAAGGAAATCGTGTTCCATGAAATCCCCGTGCTAAAGCTCGTGGCGGTTCACCGGGGTTTCCTGCACTTGCACTTGATGGCCAACAATGACGATCCCAACATCGTTCCTCTTTGCAGCTTCTTTTCCTTCTGCCTGGAAACTGGAGAGCTTAAGAAGATCTTTTCTCTCTACGAGTATGAAATCGAGAGGTCATATCCCTACATCATGCCGTGGCCTTCTTCTTTGTTGTCCAACAAGATGAACCTGCGAATTGAAGGTGCTTGAGTAAGAAGTAGAATACTCATACAAGATTCTTTCTTACTCTCTATCTCTATGTTATGAGCTGATGTTTTGGTATGGTGTTATGAATGTAAAGCCGGTTAGTTTTCCTCCCTATCTATAGAATAAATCAACACGGTGGATGCTTTTAGGTTTTACAATTCATTTGTGTACTTTCTTTGAGGAATGATGTGAGAACTTCCATACGTCCAAATAAGTAGCTCTTGGCTTGTTTGGACTACTCATGAATGAAAAAACACCTTTCCAAGCACATCACTTTAACAGTTTAACTGCAGCATGCTAACTGTTTTCATTATTCAAGCCGGAAAAAAATACAGAATGAATGCTTTCTTGAGGCAAATCATGAAACTAATTATCAAGGAGATCTTACAACTGCATATATATGTTCAATCCACTGAAGCAATAAGATGGAATGTTTGGCAATACCATTCTGGAAACTCTCTTCCAAAAATGTGGGGATGGTCGAGCAGTGTAGTCCTGCTCATTTCATCTGTAGAACAAAGTTATGTTGTACTCCTTTTTAATCCCACTTAGCTCTTCACTGCATCCCTTGGTGTTCATCAGTTTAGTATCACAATTTGAAGCTGCATTGTCGATGAAGGCTCATTTTCACCATTTTTTTATGTCTGACTTGGACTCCTGTTTACTTTTTTTTGCTTCCTTGATGACAGTTTTCTTTCATATTCCGCTATTTCTCTTTCTTGCCATCTCCTCAATTGTGCTTTGGCTCTTTCCTCTCTCTTTTTGTAAGATGCAACCGCAGTCTTTCACAGTGTCATGTGCTCATTGTGTGTTTTCATCCCACTGAAGCCTTCACTGCAGCATTCTCTGGCTACTCCTTGGCGGACTATTACCACCTTGACAGAATCGTGCAGATCTACTAAGGAGCATAATTGCTGATTCGCTATCCCTGACTAAACACGTATTGCCGCATGCTATGCGGTTAAAAGGTGCAATATAAATAAAAATATTAATTTATGAAGTGCAGCTTGAGTGTCCTCGAATTTATAAATTTTCTCATTGTGTTGCAGCTTGAGTGTCCTCGAATTTTCTAACCTTGCCTTTGAAAATAAAAATGATGCAGGCTCAACTTAACTTGCACGAACATCATAGGAAACTTCCCTGCTAACGATGAGCAGTACATAGCCACTAGTGCCTCGTAGTGACTCACATTTATAAGTTTCTTCAGAGAGAAAAAAGAGCTTAACCACCTTTCAGGCATCCAATTAGTGATGCATCTGCTTGTGGAGAATATAATCAGTATTTGTGGTGGAAACCAAGTTTCACATTAGATTTCAACTAAGTGACAGAATGCTCTTTATACACGAATGTGAAATGAATAATCAAGTCCAATGCTTACAGATGGAAACCAAAAAGGTAGATTAATTTCATACAGAAAAGCTGAGCAGATTACATCGTAGAGTAAAAGACTAGACACACATCAGTGTTCTCAAAATGTGCACCCATCAACCCATGGTTTGTTGTCCATGCAAGCCGACAACTACAGGATACACTGGGTTTACACCAGTGAAATATTATCGTCGCACAGTAAGGCATATCATGGTTCTTACATCCAGAAAGCCACAGGATACCTGAGCATTGCATCAGTAACTTGTTGAGGCACGATGAAGTACCGAACCCGGCGGCTGCTGCCAGTTGTCAGGTTTCCACTCTTGTCATACTTGAGGGAGAAGGTCGTCAATCGCAAGAAAAAACGCTTCTGACCTTGCTCCTCCTCATCCACCGCCTCATCGATTGAGTACTCATTCACCTCATCAGAATCAGTCTCATGCACCTCACCATCAGAGTACTCGTTCGACTCATCTGAGTCAATCTCATTCAGCTCATTGACAAAAACGGAGAAGTCAAAGTCAGAGTAGATGCAAATGCTTTCCAGGAGGCAGAATTCGCTTCCACCAGCACCCATATAGACCAGGGTGGCACCTACGTGCCTCTCGACTGGGACCTCGCTGAACAGCTTCTCTTTGCAAAGCTTCATGGCCAGGTCGTGCTGGTGGTTTGCATCGGAGTTGATAGATACCTCATCACATGAACAAATGTGGCCAACGGTGTCGAGCTGCGCGGAAAGCCCGACCCAGGCATCCAACTCAGGGACGAAGTAGGCACGGCCACTGAACGGCATCTTCCACTTGCCATGGTGTTTCCACATTACGTTACCACCGTCTATGACAGAGTCCGCAGTGTCGAAACTGAAGGTGGCAGGGGCGTCCACCCCTTGGGTGCTCAAAAAGATGGTCCGCCGATCGCTATGCACGGCATAGCAGGAGACAAGCTGCTGCGGAAAGGGCGGTTCCCGAAGGGTGTGCCACGTCCATACAAATTCCTCCCTGTCAGATTCATGGCATGGCGGCAGGTAGAGCAGCTTGAACGAGCCGGCAGAAAGATTAAAGAGCTTGTCACCGACAGGAATGTAGACGGGATCGACTGATGCGGCGTTTGCCGAGGACTGGCTACGAAGGTCCTCCGCATATGAACATCATAGATAAGGACGCCGTCCATGAAACTATTCTTCGACTCCATGGGGTGCATAGCTAAAATCTTGGTGTCATAAGCAGCAGCAAAGTACCTGGGACGACCACGCGGTGCCTGAATCCTGAATGTGGGTGATGGAAGGCTATGGAAGCCGGGTTCACAAGATGGCAGATCAATCTTATAAATGCTGTATCCCCATGACCAGTCATCCAAGACAAGATAGAGGTGTCGCGGATTTTCCTTGCCATGGTCATCTTCCTCCCTCTTTGACACTTTCCTTCCTTCCTCGTTGCATTTTCCCTTCCAACTCTGCATCCTGAGCTCAAAGTAGGGTGAGTAATAAAGAATAATCAACAAGCAGAATTTAGAGCTGAAACGTTAATAACCATTGGATGAAGAAAATCAACGAACAAAAAGGAATGATGCTAAATGTATGATGAACTTTTTTTTTGCGGGTGAAATGTATGATGAACTTAATCTCAGTCGACACAGATATATCTTCTGCTTTTTATCGATATAGAATTATAGATACGTCTTGTGTCATTCTCTCACTTGAACACATTTGATATTTCTCACCGGCCGTTACCGGAATAATCAGTCTATGCCTTAACAGAAAGATGATGTATATGAATGATAAACATAAAGTACAAGACAAAAGGTGGACCATAGAACAGTAGACCTGGGCTTAATTAAGAAAAGGTTATTCTGCTGCTCCTGGAATCCACACACCGAATCCTGTAGTGTTACTTCAACCAATTGCATGTACTAACTGGCTGGCAGACGGTTAAATCATACTGCTCATGTTGATTAGAGAATGCATGCTCAAGTTGAATTTTACTGGAGAGTCACGCTGACACTTATTGATGGCATATAACGGGATATTCCAGACTCGTCTCTCCTGTATCCAACTTTGGTCCTTCAAAATTGATTGCTTGAGAAACGAAACTCATAAAAGATTATTGCTACTAGTTCTAGCCAGATAGAAGAACGTGTATAGCGTCACGGACCTCCTACTTTTCCGATCGATAGCAGATTAGGAACCCCAAGATCAGGGAGACGAATCACTTGGAAGAACCGGCTAGGCCGGGCTGGTGGAGAGCAGTATGTTGTTGCCGGCGACCACGGCGAAACAACAGTGATGTCCGACGGAAGTACGTCCCGGCGGCGATGAAAACCTAGGCAGCGACGGCGACTTCGATTAGGTTTTGGGTTTCGGCGGTACTCTCGTTCTATTTATACTTTGTCCCAAACCGAAACACGGTTGGCCTCTTTCTTTTTCTTTCCCCGAAATTAACCCAAAATTCCAAAGTTCATACGAACTCCGCTCTGGACAAATTTATGTCATTTTCGACCTACTAGACGAGACGAACTGTACCCGATCGTGAAAACTTGCCGGTTACGATTCCGCTCCAAGTATCACGGGTCGGGCATGGATCGCTACAAGTATGGAAGCGAACGACCGGATTCAAGACGGAGACCTGAGACTGAGAGCCGCCGCGGTTACGATGGACATCCCCACGGACCTCCTGGTGGAGATCTTGCAGCGCCTCCCATGGACCTCCGTCCGGCGGATGCGCCCAAGGATTTGGATTTCGGTTTAGGAAATTTACCGGTCCAGAACGAAATGGCCGAAATTCGTGAATTTCGGTAATTTCAGACTGAACTCAGACGAAAAGTGAGAACCTAAATTTGGATCTTAGAATGAAAATTGACCGAAATTGGACTAAAGGTTGGATTTTCATGCAAATTTTGACTAAACTACAAACATTTGAATTTGTTTAAATAAAATTTCCTAAATTATAGAAGATTTTATACGGTAAATTGTCTTACCGGTCCTGGGCGAAATTTCCGAAATTCGGCCGGAATTCGGATTTTCGGGCCGAAATCCAAATCCCTGAGCCGGAGCCCACAGCAGCTCTCGAGGTACGCAGGTCTTGGACTCCGGGTCGTCGTCCAGGAGGTACGCGGACTCCGTGGTGACGACGAGCGGCACGGCATCGCGGCAGTGCTGCATCTCCGTCGTGCGCTGGTGGACGAGGTCGCGCCAGGAGCGGCAGACGAGGCGCAACGGCGTGCTGTGCCTGTGCGACGACGCAAAGCCCGGCGGCGCCATCACTCTCGTCAACCCGGCCACCGGAGACATGCTCGCCCTCCCGCCAATCCCCTGCGACGGCCTGTTCAGGCGCCACAACTCGCGGCGCTCCGGCAGGAGCTGGCACCAGGCTTACAGCTTCGGGTATAGCCACATGACGGGGCAGTACAAGGTGGTGCATGTCCCGTGCTTCTTCAAGACCAAGGACACCCTCCAGGTGTTCACGCTGGGGGAGGCGTCCTGGAGAGAAGTTCCCGCCCCCGGCGCCAAGTGCAAGCTGGAAGCCGGTGTCGTCAGCGTGAACAGGGCGACGTACTGGGTGGTAGAGGGGTCGGACAGAATCGTGTCTTTTGACCACAAGAATGAGCAGGTGAAAACCCTAAAGCCGGTGCCCCCGTCGGCCAGGCCCATCTGCTACCTGACCGAGGTGCAGCGCAGGGTGAGCACTGCAACGATTGACGACAGTTCCCATGCGTACAAAGTCCGTGGGTATGGGAGCATCGAGGTATTCATAGCACTCTTCCCTCCATTGCATTGCATGTACTAGTAAATCTATTGCTTGATCTGCAAATTTGTGCTCAACTGTGGTTCGTTGGTTGTCTATATAGGTGTGGGTTCTTGAGAGCACGAGGAAGGAGGAGACATGGATCCATCATTATAGCTTTCATTTCTTACTCCCCCACGCCGCCGATACAGCCCGCGGAACAATACTTCATTCACGGCGAGTATGTCCTAATAGTTGAGGGGCAAGGCCATAGACTGCTCAGGTACGAACATTGGCCGACGAATTACTCCTATGTGACAAAGCCAGAGAGCAGCGCGGTCCATATTAAAAAGTGTCTCAATAATGCACTAGTCTCCAATATAAGAGGTGATATTTTCTGGACATTCTCGTATATCAAGACTACAGAAGCATTGAGTGTTAAACATTTACCTAGGTACTAGTTGATCTTTAATTATTCATTCAAGTTCTATGTGTGCCCAGACTAGATCAATTTTGAATCAAGATTTGTCCTGCATTACACTATGTATATATCAAGGTTGAGTGGTCTTTTTTCTCTTCCTTAATTTGTGGCTTTGATAAACAACGGTTGATATTATTATAAACTTTTTAAAGGTTCATATCTTTGTGTGCTTGCCATTTTCTTGCATAGCTGTGAACTAAAAACTAGTCAAAAAGTTGCCGAAGTATGTTGAAGTATAAATGGGGACCATGACGTGGGAGGTATCTCCCAAGCTTAGTATTGAGCATCACTTGGTATAATGTTTATAAATAAAACACCATGTAGATAAATAAATTAGTTTTATATTATAATTTTAACCTAGTGGCATGAGAAGTATGTTGAAGTATAAATGCAAGCCCTCCTTTTCCCACTAGCTTGAGCTTTGGGTGAACTGGTTCGGTTCATGCAACTCTACACGGTATCAGAGTCAAGATCACTTGATTTTTAAGACCCGGCTAGCGCAAATAATAATTAAGAAAATTGCAGCCCCCACTTTCGATCCGTGAGGGAGCCATGCGTGAGGGGTAGTGTTGAATTATAAATGCATTGCCCTCCTTTCCCTATAGGCTCCCCCTAGCCCTGCCAAACAAAATAATACTTCTAAACCACTCTCAATAACACATGCATCCATGATAATTGTTTTTTCAACAAAATAAAATACTATATTGTGCATAAATAATGTGGTTTGCTTTATTTCATGCCATGCATATTTTATGTGTATATAGTTTTAAGAAAGTAGAAATATAAGTTCATGGTGAACACGAATACGACACTTTAGGGTAAATTGGATTTAGAGGAAGATATGATTTACTGTAGCGTCAGAACTAGGCAATCAAAGAGCCCTCTCTAGGTGTTAAAAAAAAGAACCCTCCCTATGTTTAGTTCCCCGAAATAGTTTGAGAGCATTTTTTTTCTATGCAATAAAATAGCAAAAAAAAAAAGAGCTAATTTTCTCACCACTAACTAAGACGGCGCAAAAGGACTACTCAAACATGATAGTTGGTGTTTCACGATTAATTCAGTCTCAAACAAGAGTGGTACTACAACAGATAGAGAATTTAAACCGATAAACAAAAACTAGTAGGCAGACGAGTTGATTAACATATGTGCTATTCTTATGTCCTGAAAATCCATTTATATATTTGGTCACTAGAGCCTATAAACACTCAATGCCTCGGTGGTCTTGATGTATGAGAATGTCCGACAAACATGGCCTCTTATACCGGGAACTCGTACCCTTTCAAAACAATAGTGGGTGTGGACTGCCGAAGTTGTCACATAATTGACCGGCGCATGCAAGTATCGGAACAGTTTTTGGCCTTGTCCGCCAACGGTTAGGACATGCTCGCCAAGAATGAAGTTTGGCCGCGTCACTTGTTTTGGCCCCTGTGAGGGATAAACACTCATAGTGTATTGATGGATCATGTGTGCTCCTTCCCCGTGCTCTCAAGAATCCATACCCATAACAATAGATCAATATATAAAGGCGGGAAAGATTCGCAGCCTCTCAGCGCATCTAATTACTGTTCATCTTCTTTTTTACCAATCCCCAATTGACACGTACGCCGGTCCAGCTCTTGAGGATTATCCGCACGGTTTTTACAGCGCGGGCCGCGACCGGTCACCAGGACGCAACCGGTCATCCCCTTCCTCGCACGAAATTTGGCGCGCGCGCCCCGCACTGCCATCCACTCGCTGGAGCCGGTTACTCCGCGTCCGCACGAAATTTGACGCATGAAAACCTGCGCTGGCCGGTCCTCCTAGGCGCCTCCTCAATTTGACGCACATCCCCAGTCCCTAATCCTAGAATCCTGGCGGCGGGCGGCGGTGAGATGGGCATGGCGGCGGCGGATGCCGTTGATCCTGGCGGCGGAGACCACCTGGTTCCCACCCTCCACGAAAACCTGCGCTGGCCGGTCCTCCCAGGTGCCTCCTCAATTTGACGCACATCCCCAGTCCATAACCCTAGAATCCTGGCGGCGGGCGGCGGTGAGATGGGCATGGCTGCGGCGGATGCCGTCGATCCCGGCGGCGGAGACCACCTGGTTCCCACCCTCCCTCTCCATCTCGGAGAATGGCCAAGGTCTTCCCCGAATCCCCATTATCGATGACGCCGCCGCCGCGCTCCTATGGATGGCCTCGCACTCGCAGGCGGACGGCGGCGGCGACCCATGCCTCACCGAGGCCGCAGACTTCACGCGGATGTTCGTCTCTGCCGACTCGGCTGGCGGCACCATCGCGCACCACCTGGCCGTGCGGTTCGGCTCCGCGGCGGTGCACGCCGAGCTGGGTGCCGCCTGTGTGATCAAGGGCTACGTCCAGCTCATGCCCTTCTTCGGTGGCACGGAGCAGACGAGGTCCGAGGCGGAGTGCCTCGACGACGCCTTCCTCAACCGCCCGCTCAACGAACGGTACTGGCGCCTCTCGCTGCCCCCCGGCGCGACGGCGGACCACCCGGTCTCCAACCCGTTCGGGCCGGACAGCCTGGCGCTGGACGCGCTGGAGCTGGCCGCCATGCTCGTGGTGGTCGGCGGCCGCGACATCCTCCGCGACAGGGCGGTGGACTACGCGGCGAGGCTGAGGGCGATGCGGAAGCCTGTGGAGGTGAGGGAGTTCGACGGGCAGAAGCCGTGCATCCTCCTCGCCCGAGCTCCTCTTCGATCCGTGCCCGCAAGCTCGCCGCCCGGCCAGGCAACCGTCACCACGCGCTTCATCCCCAGCCCGCCAACAGCTGTGGCGCCGCCGCTGACGGAGACACCAACGCGCCCCCTGGTCGGGCTCTCCATACCCGGCCCGCCAACCTCTGCCACGCCGCCGCCGACCGGAGACACCGCCGTGCCCCTGCGCCCTGCCAGTACGCCGCCGCGGCCGCAATCCGGCGACCTGGCACACTCCACCGTCGTCCCGCTCGCATGCCCGTCGCCCTAGATGCACGGCGCGCCCTGCCAGTCGGCCGCGTCCGCAGTCCGGTGCCTTTCTAGGCCCGCACGTCGCCCCTGGCCGTACCTGACCGGCCGCCGACGCCCAGCATGACTCCAGTATAGGTCGCCTGCTCCGCACCTGCCAATCCCCAAGGCTTAGGATGCTGGCATGGTCGCTCATTAAAGGTCTAATAATTCCTTGATTCTTTGCCTACCTAGTTCACACACTGAATTATCACAGTATAACCTGCAGGGATTTTGAGGAATCTGGTTCGATTCATTCAGTCAAGACCCCTGTTTGTTACTCCATACAGTCAACGCCCTTCTTATCTGTAATGGGTAATTCACCACCTACTGAAGTTTTGAAGCTCTTGATAATTTGTTGATCCATTGTTTGTTTGTTTTTCCTAGATCTATCTATCTATCAATATATCAAAGCTGACCTTTCCACTGCCCTGTCCGCCTATCCACATGTCCCAGGCCACTGTAGAAGCGTTTTTTTCACTTCTACAGTACAGACCGACTCCTACCGTTCGGCGCGAGGCTGCTTCGTTGCGTCTCCCGGTCGTGGTGGGCCAGCACGTCGGGATGCTTCCACCGCCTACCTTTTCCTCCTCCCTCTCCCTTATCCTGCGCTGCTTTGACCGAACCATGGAGAATCACCGCGCATTCCATCGCCTCTCCCTGCCGAGCAAAATTTTCACGTTGCTACGCACGTCCCACGCCTCGCGCTGCCCTACATCGTGCGCCAGCGAGAGGAGAGCACGGTTGCCCCTTGCCCACGGAGAGGTCGACGACTGCGATTCCTCCTCCTCTTTTCTTACCTTTCTTCTTTCTTGCCGTCTCCTCTTTGACTCCGTTTCGAGGATATCGACGCTGCCGCCGCAAACCCGAGCTGCTCCACCGGATCGTGCACGGCGGCACGTCCACGAGGAAGCCCGGCAAGAAGGCACGCCGCCGCGCCGAGGGCCGCGGCTCCTTCCTCGACCGCAGCGGCCGCCTCCGGTTCCGCCCCTCCAGCGTCCGAAAGCCAACGCCTTGCCGCGAGGACCGCCACCCGCGCGTCGGCACGTCGGAGTAGCGCGCCGCGACGAGCCTAGAGCGTGACCGGCAGCTCGCAGCCGCGGCCGCCGAATCGCGCCGGACCAAGAGGGCCGACGCCGCGGCGAGCCCCTGCGGCTGGGCGTTCTTATTGTTTCATGCTTTGATTGTCGCCGATGGTTTCTCCGGCTGCTGATGCTGCTGTGGTTCCGCCTCGGCATCGCCGTGGTTTGCGCGACGCGACACGCCAGTCGATTGCGAGTCGATCGCCTCGCGGGCGCTCCCGTCGTAGCGTTCTTCCGACTAATGGTCGTGCTGTCGACTGATACGTCCAAACCGTATCTATAATTTTTGATTGTTTCATGCCATTTTTATGATTTTAGCACTTGTTTTTATATTAAGTTTATTATTTATTTGGACTAACCTACTAATGGTTGCAAAAGTTCACAATGTTCTTGTATTACTCTTTGATGTGTAGGAATTATCAAGAATACAAGAGGAAACATTGTTGGAGTCGAATTTGGACTTTCCTGAAATCTGTCTGAAAACTATTTTCAAAGATCGACCCGTTTCGGCCAGAATATGACGTCAAATGGAAAAGGTCTATCGCGAAAGTTGCAGGGAATTTTCTGATAATAATTCTGGAATTAAAATTCAGCCCAATCGGAGTCCGGACGACGGAGAAAAGCCCGATTTACCGAAGCCTAGATGGAAATCCGAGAGTCCATATAAAGGAAGAAACCCTAGGTCGTGAAGAGACACCCATACCCACGAACTTGCAGCCACCAAAGCCATGTTTTTGCCTCCCCATGGATCCCATCTCCATGGGGGAGGGCTCCCAAGAAACCATGAAGGAAGAGGGCTAAGGGGCGGCACTCCCCCATGGAACCGGCGGCGCAGGAGGAGCCCCCTGCGCCACGCCGGCGCCGGCGCCGTCCTGCGCTCCTCGCTACCCTCTCCACCGTCTTCACCACCATCTCCACCGCCAATTCCTCCTTGTATACAGTGGTTCATCATCCCACAAACCTCTGTACCGCTCTATGTAAACATGGTGTTTGATGCTATAATATTTATCCTATGATTTACATCATATTTCCGTAGTTTATTTGTCTTTTGATTGCTTAGTTGAATGCATGAGTTCATTAGAGTTGTATGTCTATATGGTACTGTCCTTTGGTGTCCATTATACTTGTGCGCGCATGGATCAACATCACGGGTTGGTAGTATTTGTAAACGAAGCGGGAAGTTCTGCCGGAGTGACAGAAACCTGAGAACGCGAACCGGTTAGTTGCACGTATGGGAGTAAGAGACTTGAACTTAAACTATGGTTGGGGAAACCTTAATGCATTGTTAGTATTTGCGGATGCCTGCTAACAATCCAATCATATAGTACTTGTAATCCCGAGTAGTGGAGTGCATGTTATTTAGCCTCTCCCACATAGAAAACTGCATCGAGGACAATGAACCAAGTACCTTCACTAATTAATCTTGGACAAAGCCATCACAATTACCACCACTTTTCCACACTCATGGTACTGTTATTTTAAGGTTACTTAGTGTATTTTATTGCTGCAGCACTAACATTTACTTTCTTGTATTTATTATCTCGCAAAGCTATCTCTCATACCCGTATTATTACTCTAGTATTATTTCCTAGATAAAGTAAACGTTTAGTGTGCGTAGAGTTGTATCAGTGGTTGATAGAACTTGAGAGAATACTTATCCTACCTTTAGCTCCTCGTTGGGTTCGACACTCTTACTTATCGAAAAGGCTACACGCGATCCCCTATACTTGTGGGTTATCAAGACCTTTTCTGGCGCCGTTGCCGGGGAGCCATAGCGTAGGTTAATTCTTGTGTGCACTTGTTTGCTTTATCTCTAATAGTTTTTATTTTCAGTATTAAGTTGTTCTTTATCTTACTATGGATAGGGAATGCGAATTACAAAAAAAATTAGTTGTAGTTGTTATCTAAAAACGTTTTCAAAAAGAAAAGTGATTGGAAAGATGAGTAATGGTTAAATGGGGGTCGACCTTGAACACTTGTGTTCATGCCTATGAAACCAAAACAAATCTTTCCATGGAAGCTTTTCATAAAAAACATGTAAATATTGTGTATATACCTCTGTACATAAAAATAAAATGCTAATTATAGTCTCTAGTTAATTGAAAGTTGATAGTTTTGCTTTGCTGTCCAGAAACAGATTTTTGTGCTCCACCGTATAAAATGTTTAAAATCACCAGAACGTGATCTTGATCTGAAATTTTTGAGTGCAAAGCAAAGCTTATTACTTTCTTTCATTAGTTATAACTTTTCTGATTTGAATTATGTAAATATGTCTAAAAATTCGATCTTTACTGACTGTTCAAGTTTAGACAGATTTCTGTGCTTCTCTGTAAATAAAATCGTGATAAATCTCAGAATATTATTTTGACCTGAAATTTTTGTGCATCAACCTGAGATTATATCTGTCTTTCATTAGTTTTAAGTTTTTTCATTTGAGCTACGTAACTATCTCGTTGAGTGTCATCTTTACAGACTGTTCAGTTTTGACAGATTTCTATTCTGTTTATTTAAATATTGTACTTAGGGTTCAAAAGTTTCCTTAGTTTTTCGACGGACAACGGAAATAATAAGAAACCTCGGTATTACAGTGGCTAATGTTTAATAAATATTATGAAATTTGACAACACTTGAACATGAGTGGATTTTATTTAATGAGTACTAACCCTACTAATGAGTTTTGTGAAGTTTTATGTGGATGTAGCTATAAGATCTAATCAATATGGTGATATGAGATGAACAAGAAGACGCAAGAGCTCAAGCTTGGGGATGTGTAGGTGCATCCCAAGAAATATTCAAGAAGATACAATCATCTAAGCTTGGGGATGCCCGAGTCATCCCCCTATTCATCAACTAACATGAGGTTGTCTCGTTCATACTCTATATTACCCGTCCACATGATATGTATTGTCTTAACTTGTATTATAATTGTTTTTATATGTCTTGGTTTTACCTTCTTTAGTTTTATTAGGCTCTTTATTTGGTTTTTATTGCTTCTTTACTTTCACTTATAAATTCAAAACAACAAAAATATTTTCTTTTGTTTTTTTTTGTTTGGTTCTTTATTTTGATTTTATTTGGTTTTACTTTTGATTTTTATTTAGAGTTTTCCTTGCTGTAGCTAGCATGTTTAGGTCTTGCTTAGCCTCTGGTCTCTTAGTTTATCAAAAATAAAGTACCAAGTTTTACCCATTTAGCTTAGTTGATACATATGTAAAAAGTGATTTTCTGTTTTCAGCATCTACTGCTCATTGCGCGATTTTCATATTTTACTGGAAACTCTAAAAATCACGTAAAATTTACTGATGTTGTAGCACCTAATCCTCTGCATGCACAAAAATTGGCTAAAATTTCGGACATGTTTAAGTGCACCTAAAAATTACGTTTTCCAGCTGCTGTTTTTCTGGACAGATTCTGACTTTTGTTGCAAGAGTGGCCTCTTTGCGTTTTCATTTGATTCTTAATGGTTCTTACCTTTCATTTAGAAGTTGGCCATTTAAGCAACCTTTCTGTAACTTAGAAACAAAATTTGATTTGGTTTAATAGCAGCACTTTGGAAATATTATGTATTGCAATAAGTGCCTAGCTAAAAGGCGTTAAAGAAAAGCGCTTATGGGAGGCAACCCATTATTTTTATTTCTGCAATTTTTCTTTTATTGAGTCAAGGAGTGTTTACTTCTGTAGCAACTCCTTTGTATCTTTACTTTTTCGCATTGTTGTGCCAAGAGTAGTCTCTAATGATAAGATGTTGCTAAATTTTGATTGCTGCGCAGGAACAGATTTTGCTGTTCACGTACGAAATTCTAAAATCACCAGATTGTGAATTAAATCTGAAATTTTTGTGCGTAATCCTTATATATGTATGCATCTTTTTTAGTTCAAAGTTTTTCGATCTGAGTAACGTAAGTGCCTCGAAAAAATTCGTCTTTGCGGACTGTTCTGTTTTAGACAGATTATGTCTTTTATTTTGCATTCTCTCTTTTACTAGTGTTGAGTGGAATTCTTTTTTGGGTGGAAGAGCTTCACATAACATTAGTGGCAGTAGTTAATGTTTAAAGTAACGGTCATATTGCGTCCTTACAGAACATGTGAGTTTTTGATTGTGCACTAACCCTCTAATGAGATTTACTTTGAGTTTGGTGTGACGGAAGTTTTCAAGGGTCAAGAGGGAAGAGTGATATAATAGGATGGAGAAGAGTGAAGAGCTTAAGCTTGGGGATGCTCCCATGGATCTCCCCAGCATATTTCAAGAAGACTCAAGCGTCTAAGCTTGGGGATGCCCAAGGCATCCCCTTCTTCATCGTCAAAATTATCAGGTCATCTCTAGTGAAACTATATTTTATTCTTTCACATCATATGTGCTGTTCTTGGAGCGTCTGTATCTTATTATTTATTTATCTTAGCATCAAACACCAGTTACATTAATAAGTTGATCGTCACATATTTTATTTATCCTCTGTTCTCAACGTTTACTTGGTTAATGGATTATTTGTTGAAACTTAAAAATGATGTGTGAATGATATGTTTAGTAGTTTATGTTTTCTTATGGTTAGCCTCAACTAGCTAATAGTGCATATTATGATATTTTGATATTAACATGCATTGTCCTGTTCATAAGATGGTATGGTATTGTGGTATCCTCCTCTGAATAATTTACTTGAATCGACTTGGCACATGCTCACACATGTTATGACTGAAAAATAAAAGTCAATTAAGCCTTGATGATCTATTTTGCCTCAGAGTTTTAGTATCATTTTTATGCCTCCGTTAATTTTATTCTGTCGCAAGCATGATTATGACGTTATCGCTCTCTTGGTTGTCGCTTCCCAGTCTATTGCTAGCCTTCACTTGTACTGAGCGGGAATGCTGCTCGTGCATCCAAATCCTTAAAACCAAGTTATCCCAAAGAGTCCACCAAAAATTCCTATGCATGGTATTTCAAACCATTCCAAGTAAATTTGCATGTGCTACCTTTAAAACCTTCAAAATATTTCTTTTTGTGTCAATGTTTACCAGCTCATGAGGAAGTAGTGGGTTATTCTTTATTCAACTTGTCAAACAGACTTTACCACCTGGACTAGTGGCATATACATCCGCTTATCCAATAATTTTGCAAAAAGAGCTGGCAACGGGGTGCCCAGTCCCAATTAATTACAACTTTAACCGCTTAATTCTCTTCACATTTTTGCCCTGATTTATCAGTAAGCAATGACAAACAGTGAAATATCTGCATGTGTAAACAAAAGAGAAAGAGGGATGATCTGCCTTGCTGGTAGAAATAACGTCCTTCATGGGAGCCGCTCTTAAAAGTCTGTTTGATAGGGGAATATTGTTTCATCCGCTGCCATTCGTTGACAATTAACAAACACCTCTCAAAACATTTTTTTCTGTTTTAAAATAAAAAGCTCTAGCACATGTTAATCCCTGCTTCCCTCTGCGAAGGGCCAATCTTTTATTTTTATGTTGAGTCACCATCCTTTCTTTGAGCACTTCTTCGAGAGCATAACTGTCATTCTTAGTGTAATGTGCTTGTCCCAGAATGATTAATTGAGGTATAACTATGATGCTTTTATCTTTGATATCTCTATATCTAGTCTTCACTTGAACTTCAGAGGTGCCTTGGCATTTATGTTTTGCTCCACAATTAAGGGCAAGCGAGATACCACTTATCATGCTTTATTATGATCATTACAATCTTGTTGATGTTTATAAATTTCATGTTATGAGCTCTTAGTTCGTTGATACTTTTCATTAGGAAACATGATTGCTAAGTTTTATTATCCATACATCATGCAATTGTTAAAGACCTGATCATAGCATTTACAATCAAAAATTATTTTGTTATCATTTACCTACTCGAGGACGAGCAGGAATTAAGCTTGGGGATGTTGATACGTTCAAAACGTATCTATAATTTTTGATTGTTTCATGCCATTTTTATGCTTTTACACTTGTTTTTATATTAAGTTTATTATTTATTTGGACTAACCTACTAATGGTTGCAAAAGTGCACAATGTTCTTGTTTTACTCTTTGATGTGTAGGAATTATCAAGAATACAAGAGGAAACATTGTTGGAGTCGAATTTGGACTTTCCTGAAATCTGTCTGAAAACTATTTTCAAAGATCGACCCGTTTCGGCCAGAATATGACGTCAAATGGAAAAAGTCTAGTCGCGAAAGTTGCAGGGAATTTTCTGCTAATAATTCTGGAATTAAAATTCAGCCCAATCGGAGTCCGGACGGCAGAGAAAAGCCCGATTTACCGAATCCTAGATGGAAATCCGAGAGTCCATATAAAGGAAGAAACCCTAGGTCGTGAAGAGACACCCATACCCACGAATTTGCAGCCACCAAAGCCATGTTTTTGCCTCCCCATGGATCCCATCTCCATGGGGGAGGGCTCCCAAGAAACCATGAAGGAAGAGGGCTAAGGGGCGGCGCTCCCCCATGGAACCGGCGCAGGAGGAGCCCCCTGCGCCACCGCCGGCGCCGGCGCCGCCCTGCGCTCCTCGCTGCCCTCTCCACCGTCTTCACCGCCATCTCCACCGCCAATTCCTCCTTGTATAAAGTGGTTCATCCTCCCACAAACCTCTGTACCGATCTATGTAAACATGGTGTTTGATGCTATAATATTTATCCTATGATTTACATCATATTTCCGTAATTTATTTGTCTTTTGATTGCTTAGTTGAATGCATGAGGTTCATTAGAGTTGTATGTCTATATGGTACTGTCCTTTGGTGTCCATTATACTTGTGCGCGCATGGATCAACATCACGGGGTTGGTAGTATTGTAAACGAAGCGGGGGAAGTTCTGCCAGAGTGACAGAAACCTGAGAACGCGAACCGGTTAGTTGCACGTATGGAGTAAGAGGATCTTGAACTTAAGGCTATGGTTGGGAAACCTTAATGCATTGTTAGTATTTGCGGATGCCTGCTAACAATCCAATCATATAGTACTTGTAATCCCGAGTAGTGGAGTGCATGTTATTTAGCCTCTCCCACATAGAAAACCGCATCGAGGACAATGAACCAAGTAACTTCACTAATTAATCTTGGACAAAGCCATCACAATTACCACCACTTTTCCACACTCATGGTACTGTTATTTTAAGGTTACTTAGTGTATTTTATTGCTGCAGCACTAACATTTACTTTCTTGTATTTATTATCTCGCAAAGCTATCTCTCATACCCGTATTATTACTCTAGTATTATTTCCTAGATAAAGTAAACGTTTAGTGTGCGTAGAGTTGTATCAGTGGTTGATAGAACTTGAGAGAATAATTATCGTACCTTTACTCTCGTTGGGTTCGACACTCTTACTATCGAAAAGGCTACACGCGATCCCCTATACTTGTGGGTTATCATCGACGGTGCCGACGGTGTGTTAGTTTACCATGTTTACATGTATTTTGATGCTTCTTTGCTGCCTGTGGTTTCTTTGTCTGATCAGTACATGCATCGTTGTTGAAGGCGGCCTTTCCTCGCGTGGACGTGCTACTCGTGCTCGTGGTTCTAACTCGCCCACTGTATTGGGTTGTCGTCGTCGCCGTGAGCTAGAAGATGCATCCCGTACTTCCCCTGTCTCTCAGCGTCGCCGTGTTTCATCGCTTCTGACCAGCCTGAATGTTCTGCTTCTCATGGTGCCGTCCAAGTATCCGGTACTCATGCTGTTGGCTCGTCTGCATCAGTTGATGAAAATTTGCGCAGACGGCAGGACATTTGGCTTGGCAAGCGCCCCGCGGGTAAATTTTTAGGAGACTCCGACATTGTCATTGGGGGTTCCTCTATATTTATGTTTCAGTGGTTCACCATTTAGTGATCCTTCTATGTGCATTGCGTATCTGTTTTATTTTCTAGATGCCAAATTTATACACACGACATAGATGTAGATTGGTTAGTCTATATTGATTCTTTCATCTTTTCCCGTATGATTTGCCAACGGATGTTCTTTTACATTTCTAAAATTGTGACATTTCTTTTCAGAAAATGTTGGCGCTTTTTGGTCCCAACCGTTGTATCCCTGTGGAATTCCATCAGTTGTCGTTGCTGCGCCGTCGTCTTCGTCACCTGTGCCTGCTCTTTCAGGTTTTGGATCTATTTCCAGTCTTTTAGTATTAATTATATATCTGTGTGTGTAGACATTGATGAGCGAGTGCCTTCTTACAGTTTTTGCTTTTCTTTTGGCTTTCAAGGGTTCCAGCAGGCTGATCATTGTTTGCCTTCTGTCCGTGATGGTGCAACATCTATTCATGGTGTCTTCACACCTGTTTCTATGCCTATGACTGGGAATTCTTTAAATTTCGACGATCAGGGCCACATTCCCGATATTCTTGCTGAGTCCCCTGTTCATATTCCCGAAGATGACAGGTCTTTTGGTGCGTCCGTTTTTCCACTTCTAACTGCTATTTTTCTGTTTGTTGTTATGTCTTTGTTTTTACATGTGCTCATAGCAGTTTTTTGGTTTCTTGATGTTTGCAGTTGCTGCAGCTCCGTTTGTCCCTGCTCACCGTGCTGCTGCTAATCGTCGTATGCGCATGAACCTCCTCCGACACCGTCGATATCTATCTTTGGGCTACCGAGTGCGAGGCCGTTTGCCTTTAGCGGCTGATTTTATTAATATGTTGAAACGTTAGTACGCATTTTGTTTCGCTCAGTTCAGTTTTCCTCACGTTGTGTTTGACTCATATCGTTTTGTATATTTTCAGGTGATTGGCGTGATCGATCATATGCTGGCTATCCTCATCATGTGTGTAGGCGTTGTTGTGCTTCATTCTGGTATAAAGAGCGTTGCAAAAGCCTTAGTACTGAGAGGACAATCAAGAAGGTTGTCTACACTGGATGTTGTCGTGGTGGAAAGGTGTCTCTTCCTGTCTATCCTGATTGGCCATCTCCATTGGCTGAGTTGCTTCGCTTCGACGGTGATGCACGGTCTAAGAAGTTCATGCGCTTAATCCGTGAGTATAATTCTATGTTTGCTTTTACATCAATTGGAGTTCATGTTGATAGAAGTGTTAATGTCGGGAGTGGCCCATATGTTTTTAAAATTTGCGGAGTTGTTTGCCATCAGATTGGTTCTTTGCTACCTCCAGCTGACAACCCTGTGCCTAAGTTCTCTCAGTTATACATCTACGATACTGAGCATGAGTTGGATCGGAGGCTGCGTCTATTTTCTACTGGTGGAGATGAAGAGGATGGATCTGTCCCACTTAACGAAGGCACAAGTTCTGCCACTTATAATGATCGTTCTCGCCGTACTCGGAGAGAACAGCCCGATCCTATGGTTGTTGATTCTATCCGGACTATGCTAAATGAATGCAATCCTCTTGTGCAAACATTTCGCATGGCAGAGGAAAGGCTGTTTTCACCTGATTGTCCAGAGGTTTCTATAAGGTTGTTTGGTCATGAAGGCGCATATCACAGGAATCGTTATTCTCTTCCAGTGGCCTCAGAGCTTGCTACTCTTATTGTTGGTGCTTTCGATATTGAGACTAATAGATTTAATGTCATTGTGCAAAAAGAATCTGGAGCTTTCCAACGGATATCTCCTCTTAATCCTTCTCTTATGGCTCTTCAGTATCCCTTATTGTTTCCTTATGCTTCCAGAGGATTTCATCTTGGTATAAAGTATCAGGAAGTAGAGGGTGCTTCGACAACAAACCGGCAGACCGTGTCACAACTTGAATACTACAATTACAGATTACACTATAGGAAAGGCGAGCCTAATCCGTTCACATGTTGTGGTCGAGTCTGTCATCAGTTGCATGTAGACGCTTATTCGTGTATTGAATCGTGCAGATTGAGTTATCACTATTGGAACCAAGATACTCTGAGGTCCGAGACATATCAGGGTATATCAGATGCCATTGGTGAAGGTAATTCATTTGGAAAGAATATTGGTGTCCAGTATATACTCCATTCTAGCTACACCTGTGGTCCGCGATACATGATTCAGAATTACCAAGATGGAATGGCTCTTTGCCGTGTATTTGGAGCGCCTGATCTTTTTGTTACTTTTACATGCAATCCAAAATGGGACGAGATAGCAGATGCATTGCTTATGGAACCTGGTCAGACGTATGCAGATAGGCCTGATTTGGTTACACGTGTGTTCAAGATGAAAGTAAATTCATATGTGAAAGGTGTTCGGAAAGGGAAAACATTTGGTCCCATCAATGCATGTATGCTTTTTCTTTGTCTTTATGTGATTTCAACATTTTGCTGCACAATCAAATTCATTATGATATTATTTTTTTGGTTCATGGATACAAGTGCATCTCTAATAATTCATAATTTACTTATTTTTCCCCTCTATGCAGATCTATATGTTGTTGAATTTCAGAAGAGAGGATTGCCCCATATACACTCGCTTGTGTGGCTAAAGACAGATACCGAAGATCCTACACCTGCTCTTATCGACTCTTACATATTTGCTGAGATCCCCGATTACGAAGATGATATGCTTGGGTACGCACTTGTGGAGGAATTTATGGTCCATGGTCCGTGTGGAGAGTACAATCCACATTCACTAGTACAGAACGACACATCGGAAACGGGCCAAAAACCTCTTCGGAAACGGAGAAAGGGTCCGTGTCCCAACCTCCGTGGCTGATGTGAAGGACCTCATCGGTAACGGAGGCAAAAAACCGTCACCGATGAGGCATAAGTTTGGCTACGATTGCCGACCAATCTCCGTTTCCGATGTATCGGTGCATCAGTAACGAGATTCTGTTTTACTCGTTTGCATTGAGATTTCTTCAGAAGTCTACAGCAGCAATGCGGTTGCCAATTGACATTCAAAATCTCACAGCACAAGCTCAAATACTAAAACGGTAACAGATTTCATTCATATCACAATGTAACTTTACATTTCAGCCACTGTCGAGGGGTTAACTCATCAAATCCCATGGTTAAGGACATAGGGTTGAGATTATGGGGGAGAGAACGTGGTAGAGCTGGTAGTTTCGTCGGCTGACAAGCAAAAGCAGGATTTTACCCAGGTTCAGGCCTCCGGAGAGTAACACCCTACTTCCTACTTGTCTGGTATTGATCTGAGAGTATATGCGAGTTACAACGGAGTCCCGGCGAGATGTCGATCTCGCTAGGGTTTTGGTGGTTCGAGTATTGCGTGTCCCCTGATCGGCGGCCCTCCCAGCCTTTATATAATAGGCTAGGTCTCGGGAGTTCGCAACCGACTCGGTTACATGTAGTATTTTTTCTTTGAAAACTCTCTTGCATTTAACAAAACCGGTTGGACCAATGTTTCTTTGACAACATGTCAAAGTATTGGTAGAACCAAAAGAGGAGGAGATGTCGAAGTTGTGACTGTATTATATCAATAACAGAAACAAAGTGTTGTCATCATCAATCTGAAGTTTGCTTTTTTATTGTACATGTTCTGGTATTGATGGCTTTACTTTAGATAGCAAGAGTTCGGGTGTTCGTTATACAACAGTAGCACGAATCTCAAAGCAAATTGAGAGGATTGGTTGACTGTGATAAGCACTAGACCCTAACGTATACATATACTTGCAGTTTTGGTCATAGAGACAACGCTTCTCAAAGAAAATTGAGATGATTGAATCTCTGAAATATTCCCGGAGCCTAGGTCTCAAAATTTAAATTTCAGTGCTTTCGAGGCGTTCGAAAGTACAAAAGCGTCGACAATACAAACCAGGAAAAATTAAATCATAAAATATGCTCAAAACTCATCAAAAAATTGATGATGTTTGTTCAACATAAGATGGACATTACCAGATTTTTTTTTCGAGATTAACGGCGGAGAAAAATCTCCACCCCTTGTTGCATTCCACTAGAAAGTAGCATGCCGGGTCATGTTCTTACAACAGATTGCAGAGATTACAGGGGATACAAAGGAAGAGAAGACAAATAAAATGCAGAAAAAAGAGACAACTAGAAACATGAGGGAAACACAATGGAGGGGGAGGTTAGTAAAAAGGAGCCAACCGAAGCCCCCGTGAGGCCAACACCTCAAGGGACGATCGACATCGGAACGCCACCTCGAGCACCCTGAGCCAGCCACCAGAGGAGGATCTCCGGTGAGAACCTCGGCACCGAAAACAAGCAGCGCAATGGAGCAGGTAGCAGAATACGTGGACACCACAACAAGAGCACACCAAGGGACATCACAGGCACGGTCGAAGGCGTCGGATAGCCGAGTCCATGCTACGATACCGGTGTGCCGCTCACATGCACGCGCAAACATTGCTATTTTTCGGTTTTGTGTTGAATATTCTATGATCATAGAGACGATTCTTCCGGCGTGCACTTCGTCAAATACGGCGCTGTCGCAGTGTAGCTGGAAAGGAGCCGAATGATCTTGATACCTCTATCACAACTCGTCCCATCATAAATATCTGCCTCTCTACAGACCATCTCTTCTTTCGCCTCCTTCATGTCATACCTGTAGATCATCTCATTGTACTGTACGGCTTTCACGTAGTAGATGCTGTTGCCGATGATGGATGGGAACTTGCTGGCATCGAGAGAGACACACTTATAGATTCCGATGAAGATAGCTCGGTCGTCGCCGATGCTCTTCACGTGCTCGCTGCTCGCACCTGCGCCGAGTCTAAAAACCTCCATGCCACCATCCTGACGTTTAACGACCATCAATGCTTCTCCGTTCGACTCGACTAGGAAGCCAAAATTGCGCGATAACAACTCGATCTGATCGGAAGAAAGCATCTCGAGCAAATCGTCCGAGGATGGACAACCCCCTGTCAGACCGTAGATCGCGTGCCAGAAAAGACGACGGTGGTGCCAGTTCTCATGGCAAACGGAGACGTGCTCGCCGTCGAGGCCGGCTCTGTGTAACCCACGTTGTCTGCTGCAGAGCACGAGAGTGGGCTCTGAGCCGAAGACGGTTGCGGTGACACTCGTTATATCGAAAGCCGTGGTCGGCGCCGTGAAACGGGCCATGCAGCCTGTGAAAGGGTTGAGGACAAACACGGCGGCCGGGTCGGTCTTGTCTTCCAGGACAAGGAAGCCGCCTTTGGTGGCGACAACATGATCGTATCTGCTGAGGAGCGGCATGTCTTTGCGGTGGAAGCGTCCGGTGGCGGTGTTCACGAAGAGGTGGGTGGTGTCGCTTCCGTGCAGAGAACCGCACGTCCAAGGTGTTGGTTGGGTCGTCGATGGCATGGTGCCAGGCGTGACAGACGGCGCGGAGATCCATGTAGTAGTCGATATCGTTGGAGACGAGAAAGTAGTCGGCGATGCGGGTGATGAGGTCGGGCGGGAGAGAGACCGCCATCCATGGTCGTGAATCGAAGAGGACTCACGCACGTAAGGAGCTGCGTGTTAGTTCGTACGTCCAGGTTGCTCTGGCTTCAAGACGGCAGAAGCCTGTCGTTGGGGACGCTTTTGTAGAGGAAGGAAAAAAGACGGACCGATTTACCATCGATTAGGATTCATATACTGATCAAAACGGGAGGAGGTTTTGCTTCGCTGACCTAAACGGGCCGGCACCCGGGTGCTTATGGGACGCGACTAGTTTCGGTCTCCGTTTTGGTGAGTCTTCCGTGAGCGCACTCGTCGACTAGCAGCGGGAGTGGCGTCTCGCACGCATCTTCCCGTCTGACGTCGGTGAGCCACCCTAGCCCAGGTCTGCAGGGGCAAGTTGTCAGACGTCGGTGACACACGGCCGGCCAGCTCCGCCACCGACTGTTGCAGCAGGTCCGTCGCCTAGCGCGCCGTCTCAGCGCTGTCTCCCATGGCGCCGCCTTCCATGGCCGGCGGAGGATTTATGTAGGTGCAGCAAGAGTGCGCGGAATCGGCGGCAGTGCAGGGCGGCGGCGGCAGTGAAGGTAGTCGAGATGGTGCGTGCAAGCTGGGCAGATGCAACATGTGCAAAGGCAACCGGATTTGTTGGGAAGAGTCGCAGGTGGGCTGGCCTAGGTAACTCGCTCTGTCGCACTGGTTCTTTTTTTGTGCGTGCTTTTACTGAGGTGGTTGGTTTGCTCGGAAATAAATGTTCAGTCTTTTCTGTCTGGATCCAATTAATTTTGAAAAAACTAATGAAATCAAAAACTGTTCACCGACTAAAAATGGTCAATTTAAAAAAAAACAATATATGAATTTCAGAATGTTCGCAAATTTTAAAAAGTCCATGGATTTTAAAAAATGTTCGTGATTTTAAAAAATGTTCAACAGATTAGAAAGCTTAACAAACTTGATTTTTTTTGTGAATTTCAAAAAATGTATCTAAATATAAAAAATATTCATGAATTTTAAAGATGTTCATAAACATTAAAATGTTTGTGGATTTGAAAAAAATTTGTTCACAAATTGAAAAAACTGTTCACACATTTGAAAATGGTCACAAAGTTTTAAAATGCCCGTGAATTTTCGAAAAGAGAAGAAAACGAAAACAAAAAAAGGAAAAACAAACAGGGAAAACCGTAAAAGAAAATCTAATAAACAAGAGAAAACTCGCCTAGAAATTTCTACAAGGTTCCAAAAACCAGATATCCAATATGGGTCGACGCACTTTAAAATCTAGCTATGGGAGGGGTACGCACTGGAGGCAACAGCCGTCAAATTGGATTCACCCAGTAGGCTCACCTTCTAAAAGTTGCAGAAATGATATATGCCACATGTTAGAGCGTCCCATGCAGAAATCATATTTTTTACTTTGTTTTCTCTATTTGATTGAAGTACACGCTACAAAGTATATACACAAAATTTCAAATGGAGTATAAGAAGTACGAAGTACAAAATACAATTATAATAAGAATGGAAGTGTTACATAATAGAAGTATATAAAAATGAGAAGTACAATTCGGTTTAAAGGGAAGCCCAATGGAACCAGAGAATCGGTGAAAGAGTAGCTTCAAGGAGGTTCAGGTGGCGAGGAAGCCACATATGAGCTACCCGCCATGGGCAGAAGTGATAGGCGGTCTGCCCGGCGGAAGATGCAGGTGCGGTAGTTCTGTTCTTCAAGCTTTTATATCAAGGAAGATACGACCGATATACCAGCCAAAAGCAAGATTAGGAGGAAAGGGACTAATAGGCTGAGGTTGAATACCTTTGAGGACGAGTGTTTATGTGAAGCTTGGAAGCTTGTGAGCCATGACCCCATTATCGGTGCCAACCAAAACTCCAGAAGGTATTGGAAGAGAATCACCGACAAATTCAATGTGAGTAAAAAGTATGGTGAGTTCGCCAAAATGCAAATGGACCACAATGACAATGCTATGTCGTATAGGTGGAAGACCATGGAAAGTCATTGCAACAAATTTCATGGAGTTATTGAGCAAATCCGTGGAAGAAATGAGTGGAAAGACAATGGAGGACAACTAATGCTCTAAATTTTGATGAATTTGGCATACTCATCACCTCATCATATATATTGTTGTTTGTCTTTTTTGCATGCTTATTTGAGGGATGCGTCAATGTTGGATCGGGGCAACAACAGCGACAAAGACTTAACCATGATGTATTGCTTCGCAAGGATCCAAGGTTGCAAAAAGTGGGAACAAGTCCAGAGGGAACTCAAGTACGGTGGCCACAATGATTAATTTGGATGGTCCGTCGCCCCCCATTCCCGTAAGGAGGGGCGTCCAATCGGGAACAAGAAGTCAAAGGCCGACAAGAATGGGGCATCCTCATCAGCGCCGATGCGAGCAACGATTGACAAGTGCCTCACCGAGGTCTCATCTCTTTAGAAGAAGCAAGTGCCCTTAATGCAAGGTGGTCGGAATTGTTGGATAAGCAAAATGAGAAGCTCACACACTTGACAAGGAGAAAGTTGAAGCCATCAAGCTCGAAACCCAAGAGGCTATTATCAGAGCCGACGCAACAAAAATCAAGGATATTGCGGATGCGCCACAACTTGGGGCAACAAAATGAAAGAGGATGCGGAGATCTTGACAGCCGATCTCTCAAGCATGAAGTCGTTGGCATTTGATCACCCAACAACGCATCCTCTTTGAAATGGGCCTTATACAAGAGACGAGGCAACAGACAACGCCGGAGGAGATGGATGAGATAACACTGGCGGCTTCGGAGGAGGGAACATCAGCCATTTGATTTCTATGCATTTGATGTTATAATCACTGTTGTATTAGGGGGCGCCTAGGCAATGCTTTAGCACGCTTAGGCGCTAGGCGATGGACAGACACCTGGCCCAGGGCATAAGCGGAACTCTAGGCAGCGCAACTAAGAAATTGTCTTCTCCAACAAGAAATCATGTCATATTGCACTGAAAAACCGGATGGTCATAATCCAACGACATTTAGTGGTAGTTTACTCATTTATATGCTCTCAATTAATGTGTATAGTCATATAATAACCCAAATATACACCCGGTGGTAAAAAATATATGCCCGCCTAGGCCGCTAGGAGAATGTCAACCGCCTCGCCTACGCCTAGTGCTTTTTCCAACCTTGGTCATAATATGTGATGGTCTGATATGGTGGCGTTGTTGTGGCCCAAACTTTGAATTTAGTTTATGTAGTTTGCGAATATTCATAAAAATGATATTAGGAGGGACTATTTGTGGCGCGATGGTGGTAGTAGGTCCAATAGTGCGTCCACTTTGGCCGGCACTCCCAGTAGCGTCTATTGGGATCGCCGATCGAGATGCAGAATGGTAATGGGACAAGCATTCCACTTGAACCTGAACCAGAGATACCCGAGAGAGCTTGTAGCACATAGCCGGACATTGTTTAGAAACTTGTGAAATTGGTACTAGTTCTCCCGGTTGCAACAACCAGTGTTGAGAGGGTTTTTTCTTGAATGAATTATATCAAAAAACAAGCTCAGAAGTAAGATGGGACAAAAATATTTCAATGATTGCTTGGTTACTTTCATTGAAAGGGAATTATTCTTGCAAGTTAAGGACAATGGCATCATCCCTAGTTTTCAAGCCATGAAGAATCAGAAAGTTAACCTATAATTTGTAAGCTTTTCCTAGTATTTTGGTATTTTCTAGTCCTTTTATTTAGATGTTGCTTTTTTAATATGTTGAACAGTTGGTAGGTGTATGATTTAAACAATTTCAAATTATGATCTATTCTTGAAACTTACGATATTATGCTCATATTATGGTGTCATATCTTACATACATACATTATACAGTAGAACTATTTGATGCTGGAATCAACTATACGTGCCAAAACCCAGCCTTTGGACTGTAAAAACATAATTGGGTCCTTAGAGCAACTCCAACACGCCGACCAATTTGGTCCGGCCGCGTCCTGTCCGGGGGCAGCAAAACCAAGGCCCAACGCGCCGACCCATTTGGGAAATGGACGCGCGGCGCGCCCGTTTGTGCCCGCGTGAACCCATTTTCGCCCCAAATTTGGGACAAAAATGCGCCCACATGGACGCCGGCGGACGACGCGGTTGCGTCCCCATGGTCCTGGTCAACCTCGTCCCCTCGCCTCCCGGGGCCACGAGTCAGTGGCTCAGCGCCCCCTCGCCTACCTGACAAAATAGGCCGTAGCCCCGCTATATAAATATAGCAACACCCCGATACAACCAACAGTCACAACATGCTGGGGCGGCAGCAAACATACACCCAAAGCAAGGGGAAGAGAAGAAAAGAAGAAGAAACAAAAAGGAGACATAGGCGGATCGACTGAAACGAAGATGACCCGCAACCGCTGCGCCCTCTCCAACAAAGTACCACCACGCTCCTAGTACCGAATCGACAAGTACCAAGCAGCCCCTTCAAGAAGGGACGCCATGCTGCTGCCCGGACCAGGGCCCTGGTCCTAGGGTTTCGCCCGGCACGGAGGGAAGCGAAGGGTAGCCTTCACGCCCTTCAGGAAGGAAGGATGCCACCTGGAGGCGGCACCGCGTCGGTGTCGAACCCGACAAGGATTTCTCCCGAAACCCCTTCCACCACCCCGGACGATCAGTAACACAGGAGCCCCGCGAGGCCGAGCCTCGAAACTACCATACTAGCCGCCCACCACCATGCGCCAATGAAACCAAAGTCACCACCATCGTCGTCTCACCGAAGTAGTCGTCAAGCTGTCTGCCAGACGGAGGTGACGAGTAGGAATCGGGCGCAGCAGTACCGCGACCGAGCGGGAGGGAACAACCTCCACCGCCAAGGACGGTAGCCGACCGGACGGGGCAGCAGAGCACACCAGTCTCTGTCAGGTCCGGCCGAGCCCAGCGGGGCCCGTAAAGCCCCCATGGGGGCATACCAGTCCTAATGGAGTCCAGCCGGTCCCAAAACGGGTCCGTGAAGCTCGCCTCCACGCTGCAACCAGGTCGGTCGCCGTTGCCGCTGCACCTGCATCCTCCACCTCCCCTACAATTGCAGAGCGCGCCGCAGGTCAACCGGCCCGCCCTGACCCAGATGGGCCCAGATTTGGGCCGCAAGGGCCGGCCAGCGAACGCCAGCAGCACGCCGCCACCCGCCCGTCGCGCCGCCCCGCGAGCAGGCACGCGTCGCCGCCGAACCGCTACCACCCGGCCGGAGCCATGCCAGCCGCCTCCCGAGGAGCACCGCGCCGGAAGGGGAGATCCCCGTCTCCACCCAGGACCGCCACGGGGAGTGAAGAGCCGCCGCCGCCGGCGCCACCGGGCCGCGCCCGGCAGCCCCTGCCGGCGGCGGCGACGGGAGAGAACGATGGGAGGGCCTGGGCGAGGAGGGAGGGAGGCACGCCGCCGCCGCCACGGGGGCGACGGGGGCGCGAGGGAGAGGGGGGGAGAGGGGTGGGGGAACCAAGGTCGGCGCCGGCCGGCCGCTGCGCCGGCGGCGGCTAGGGTTGGGCTCGGGGGAAGGAGAGGGCTCGGGGGAAGACCCCCTCGCCTACCTTCCTAGGTCAATTAAATGGACCCCCACGTGCAGATGGGGATGACCACCTTCCTCTATCCCCACTGTGCTCCCCAAGTTCTCACACCCCGAGTCCAGTCCCTAGGCACCACCGGCGGTGAAGCCATGGTCCTCTGGAAGCGCAAGACCCGGAACGACGACGAGGACGGATCCAACAGGCGACGGCCTCGACCGCCTCGCCTTGCCTGGGGGCCGTCGTGGTGAGCACCGCCGGTGCGGGCAGCCATGGCAGCCGCGGTGGCGGTGGTGAGCGCGAGCGGGACCGCCACTACGTGCGTGCGGAGGACTGTCGCTGGTACTGTGAGTATGCAACTCCCTTACCGTGGCCCGACGTCAAGTTGCCGGAGCATTGGCACCTCAATCCCCAAGGGATTCCGGTGCCGGCAATCCCCGCCACCGGCAGGGCGCGCGCGGAGGAGATCCGTTCTTGGCGGGCACGCCTCCGCCGCGAGTTCTGCCAAGACCCAGCCTTTGCAGAGGACTCCCCGCACTGGGATACCTGGTTCCGCGACGAGCACAATATGTGTCGTTAGAGCTCCTTCTCACGTGCCCCGCCGTCGTCCCACAAACGTTTGCCGCCGCCGCACCAGTGGCAGCTGCACCCCGGCAGCCCCGTGGCGGTCAAGGCCGAAGAGGAGGACGACGACGAGAGCGCGCTCAAACCAGCCATCGAGGCGTCCCTCCTCGATGAGGAGGCCCAGTGGGAGGGCAGCGTCGTCATGCTCCAGGATTCCGTCGCCATGGCGTCGGCGGCCCAGGCCAGGCAGGATGAGCGGCCCTGGTACGAATACATGGAGCTGGAGCCAGAGCGGAGCAACGCCTCCCTGCCGAGCTCTACGGCCTGCATTGGGTCTAGGGTGGCGAGGATGCCCCAGCGACGCTGCCGGAGCAGGCTAAGCCGCCACCGAAGCAGGAGGTGCAGCAGGCGGAGCCGCCCGCCAATGGCCCACCGCCGCACCTATGGAAGGTGCCAGACTACGTTGTCCTCGACTAGATAGGTCTAGGGCTTGGCTGCCGACATCATTTTTTTAATTTCTTTTTCTTTTTATTAGGTAAAATGGCCGATTTGGCCCGCCCCTAAATATATATGTAAGAAATCCGGCCTATTATGGTCCTATAATATAAGAATGAAAAAAAAAGTGAAATAGATACTGCGCGTTGGATTTGCTCGGCCGCGACGCGGACAGTGCCAGATAATGTTGTCCGTTTAACGACCCAATCGGGTAAAAACGGCGCGCCCACAGACACCATATAGATCGGCGCGTTCCAGATACGCTTATAAATTTTGAGTACCGTGGCCCTCCTCGTGCGGCGCGTTGATATTCGAAAACATCTCTCCATCCTGCAGCGAGCGCGACACGGAGCACCACTTGTCCTGGCTTTCAAGCCCGCTCGCTCTCTCCTCTCTCGTACTCCAAAGCTACAGTATCTGAGGAAGAAGAATCAAACACGAGTGCCACCGGTCGCTAGTACTGCAGAAAGTAGTATAGAGGGCCTAAACTATAGTGTATGCTACAGTACGTATCGTAGCCTATACTATGTTGTACTGCATGCACACTCTTTTACACGATCGTAATTAAGTGCTAGGAGAACGCCCGCCCTTTGACTTGATGGTATATATTATCTATAAATTTGAGCAAAACAATTGTGAGGTACTCCCTCCGTTCTGGTTTAATTGACTTGCTATCCACCACATGTGGATGTATCTATACATGTAACATGTCTAGATATATTCATATTTGATGGATAGCAAGTCAATTAAATTGGAACAGAGTTCTAACATGTGGATTCTAGAGACTGTTTAGATCATACAACAAACACAATTTTCTTTTTATTTACAAGAATGCCAAATATGTTGATATGTTTGCATTATTTTTTAATTGAGTTGTAGTAATTACGTGAGGCAGCTGACACAATAAACTACTCGATAATTAACGTGGTAGCTACATCTAATATATTGGTAGTTGGTTTAAAAAAAATATGGTAGGCATTTAAAATAATCTGGTAGTTATTTCTATTTTTGAAAACTCCGGTACCTTTTTTAAACTGACCCGATAACTGTTGTGAATATATATTGATAGCTATTGGTAGATAACCTAATGACTATTGCTAAATTATTTGATAAGTGTATTTTGACATTTTGAAATTTATTTCGAGAAACCCGGTAGCTATTTTAAAATCACTTGGTAGCTGTTGTTAAATATGTAGAAAAATTAGGGTTGGAGCAATTTCGGCCTACCCTCTATTCCTCTGCCTTATCGGTGGTGCCGCTCACAACGCATATTGAGACTAGAGGGTGGGACCTTTATATAGACTCCAAATTCCAGATAACTCAATCTGTTTCAGATAGGACTCGTGACTTGTTAAACCAACCACTATCATTAACAGCCATTAACCGAGCCTATTACTGTTAAACAATTAGGTCCCAACACGCATGTGTGAGTCATGCGCCAAGTTCGAATACAAAATCAAACTCGCAGGCTTTAACAATCCATAGAGCCAATCCTATGAACAACCTGGCATTCCGCTCTATACTGTTCCCGGGTATAATTCTAGCATATTAATATACACTGTGTTCCAGTATAGCCGTACCGGCTTCCTTAAGTATATTTCCTTAAGTACAATTCCACATCATTAGTTCCCTATTATTTCCGTGATGCTTCCACACTGAAGTTTAATTCTAGACAATGTAGTAAATATATAAAATGTTGCAAGACACAATTTCCTACATCTCCCACTTGACTGAAAACATTTTATTTCAGCTAAATGAATTCCCATGCTATTACATGGTTAGGCGTTAATTCCTTCCTTCAGTGCACTCACGTTGTATATAAACCTTTGTGACTTTTAGAGTCAAATTATCACAAAGTAACAGGTTATGATGCACCTTTCCACGACCTTAAGTTCGCAAAGAAAATTCCTTAGCCATAGACCTTCCTTCAATGCTTGATGCATCAAAGTATTCATATTTCATAAATAACGAGTACTAAATCATGTTCCTTTGTACACCATAAAGACCTACAAAAGTAAATATTAACACATAACATAAAATAGATTACCTTTCACCAAGATCACAAATAGTGTCAATATATCCACGTAGTTGAAGGTTGAAATCATCAATGAATAATGAGTAGTCCATATTTCCTTGACATTGCGCGACAAGTCCATTATGTGATTCCAAAAATCTCAATAAGATTCATATTCCGTTTGCTAATAATTCCAGCAAATCATTTCCGTGCAAATCAAAATAGCAACAATTACAACGGCATGGCTATGATTAGGTCGCATGAATAATGTCCCACAATAACCGAGGATGACAATTATTCTTCCTTTTTCCTCACGAGTTTAAATATAATTCCTCGCAGAGTATCATTCCCTTAATCAAAAGGTACATGACAGGTTTGCACTTTTCCATAGAAAAATATATCAAAATATTATCTATGTAATTCCACTCCCAAAATGCAGGAAGTTTTAGCATACCTTTCATATGAAAGTTAGAACTGAACCAAGCTTTCACTTCCATCAATGTGATATTTTAAAACCAATAAGAACATAGTTAGCATATATAATGATAACACAACAATTCACACTAACCTTTGTATATGAATATCTTCCATCAGTAATAAACCGTATGACATGATATTCCATTGATGTGAAGCTTGTTCCAAAAAATGAATTGAGACAAACCCATAGCAAACCTGTCATTATTCCCACCTCCTCTAAATTCCAGAGTTTCCACAAAGTAGTATTTCCTTTGTGTAAATAATTAAACAACAACACCTCCTCTAAATTCCAGAGTTTCCACAAAGTATAAATATTTCCTTTGTGTAAAGAATTAAACAACAAATTTAGAATTGTAACTTCCACTAAGAATGTTGCATTAAACTTCCTTATAAATAAATCCAATAAAACCTATAGGCATGCGGTTGTTTGGTAAAATAACAAGTTCCCAAACTTTTATTATTCATCATTGAGTTTATTCCTTCCCGCAATGTTTCACCCATAGTTAACATTAGCAACAAGTTTAGTATGTTTCTTTCCTCTAAAATATAGAGTAACTTCCTCAAATAAACACAATAGTAGCCAAGATATGATGGCCCAATTTAATTCCTCCCACTTTGCCTAAGCATGTTAGTGTTGAGAGAGTAACTTGGTGTTTTCCTTTGAGTTTAACACATATATTTCGGTGTGACTATTAATAAACACACCCTTCATGAGAAAATATCATATTCCTACTTTCCACCAATTTTCCCTTTTCCAGATCAAAAACGAAATACCATTTGATCCACTAGAATATAAACATTAAAAATAAAGCTTGGTGTGCTATGTAGTAAACAATGATTCCAATTCCATACTACCAAATATAAATAGAATACTTCCTTCCAGTTCACAAAATATAAATAGTGACTGTGATAAATAATGACTTACTCAACAAGTAGTAGTATGTAATGCTTTCATAATCCAGTGAATAACCAAGAGTTGTATTCCTCCATTCAACCATGGAGTATATAACATAAGACAACGGTGAATAATTCCATGCTCATCACATTAGTTTCAATTAATATTCCTGAAGTGTACTTCCCCCACCAATCAGTTTCAAACCTTGTAATCCTTTGATGAACTGATTTTCCACTTCAGTATGAGATGTTAATACAACAAAAACCTTCCGACTTGTATTGTCAAAAATATTAATAACCATATCAAGTGAATCATGAAATAAATAAATATATCCACCTCAAGTAGGAGTGTCCAAAAATACCGTAAATATGTGTTGATAAAGTATCATAATCCTCCCACTAAATCTTAGAATTCCAGAAATAATAATCCACTAATTATGTTCCTTGATATGTGACCAAGTTGTAAACGAGATAAAATAATTGAACCTCTAATGGGAGTGTAAAACCAAATGTCACACTGAAGAGAAATCCATAATCGATAGTCCTCCCACTTAAAGTTTATAATTCCAGAATTAACAAGCATAATTATGTTTGTAGAGTATGACCAAGTCATAAATAACATCAACAATAAATTCCGAGCATGTGTTCCTATTATCAGTATTCCTCCCTATGGAGTTATCTTCACAACAAACTTCCAACGGAATTAATAGAACATGAGACCGTTGTGTTAAATTCCATAATACACTAATTTTCATTGAGCAATAATTCCACTCTTCCTTTTCCACATAGCATACATAACCAACAAATTCGATAGAGAAGTATGAATTAAATTCCTTCTCATCTTAGGTGAATATTCATGTCCTACAAAATAAAATGATACCTTCCCTCCACAAAAGAGTATAATGACATAATTCCAATTCCAATGATGAACTATAAATTTCTTCCCATTGTAGGTGAATGTATAAACAATAATAATTTTCCTCCAAAAGTAGTTTGATGGCATAATTTCCAATTCCAAAGTTACACACATATAATTTCCTTTAAAAATTGTTCACATATCACTAAATTTTCCATTTTATTCCATCAATTTATGATGCGGAGACAAAGTCCACAATCCAACTATATGGAAAAGTAGTCACAAACAAATATTTAGTGCAAACAAATAATGGACATACCGTGGAGTAAATGTTGATTTCCTTTTCCATTGGAGTATTTCCCATATTCCTCCAAAATAATAAGTAATGTCACCTTCATTATAAACATGCTTCATGCATGTCGCCTCATCATCGTCGCGCCAGAGAATTCCGATGAATTATTAAAATACTCCGATAGATTCCAGAGTAATCCAGTGAGTCCAATATATTCCGGTGACAAAGTTTACACCGTATCAATTAATAAATCATGGTGGAAAAATAAATAAATAAATCCATCCGACAAAGAGTTTAATAAATTTCCTCAGAGTGCATTCCAACTTCCTCTAAAAGCGAGTGGTGTCCAATAAAAGAAATCTGTTTATGCATTCAACAATAAATAAAATTCTTTTTCCAGGTTACGTAAATATTCCACGTAATCTGTTCACTCATATATATATCAGCTAAATAATTAAACAATGATTTCAACATATATATTGAACTAGTTTATTTTCCTTAGTCCAAATTCCACGGTTTTCTTTTTCCTCTGGCTATTCCGGTTAGATATATCAGCAACCTAATCAATGCTCTCAGCTGAAATAAATACATGATTTTTCTCTCTAAACCGTGTAAAATGAGCCATCTAAAGTGCAGATTCTAAAGAACTCAGAGAAAAATAATGTTCAGTGTCATAGGGAAGTGTTACTTATCTGAGAAACCGCAACACGGAGAGTTAGTGTACTGACGAGCAGACTTCAAGTTTGTGAATTAATTTCCTGGTGCTTTCCGCACTCGCGGCGCGTAATTTATGAAGCCTTGACGTGAATTGCTGCTATTAGTACCCCATAGATCACTTGCATCTTGTTTCATCGTTCCACATAAGAAAAAACCCACTTCCGGACAGCAGTATCAACCGAGCAGTAAGTACAATATTTTCATCGATCCATCTACAGCAACAACAAGCTCCTTTGTTTTCCAGATCGATCAATCACTTGCATGCCCGTGTCGCACAGTGGTAAAATCGAGCGTGCCCTGCTCAATCTCCGTGCTAGAGAATTTCCTTCCTCGATTGAATCGAGTTGATCCCTCCGAGTAATTAAAGCGATTCCTCTCGGCGACAGTTGCAATGAATTCCGCAGGCGCCCAGGTAAACGGCCCAGTGATGGCATGTGCGACAGAACCGAGTTTGTAACTGAAAGACAACAATCGCCACGGTGACAACCTCGACTGCAGAGCTCGGATCTGTGTCGGATCAGCGGCGACGTTGAATCTTTGCAGCGGATTAGTTTTCGCGTGCCTCCCTCCACGATCTGCTCGCTCGATCGCTGCTTGGTGCTGGCGCTCTACCTTCCTCGATTCCAGCGAGTCATACAAAATCTTCTCGGCGAGAATAGTGCAGCTAGCGGGCAAATCAATCAAGACATCCGACGAGGCGACGAGTGGAGGCTTGGTGCGGCACAACGAGCCGATCGATAGGATCCGTAGTTTGCAGCGGATGATCGCGGCGTCGACGACCGGCCAGCAGAGTTCACGGAGACGAACCTTCGGCTCTAATACCAATGTAGAAAAATTAGGGTTGGAGCAATTTCGGCCTACCCTCTATTCCTCTGCCTTGTCGGTGGTGCCGTTCACAATGCATATTGAGGCTAGATGGTGGGACCTTTATATAGACTCCAAATTCCAGATAACTCAATCTGTTTCCAGATAGGACTCGTGACTTGTTAAACCAACCACTATCATTAACAGCCATTAACCGAGCCTATTACTGTTAAACAATTAGGTCCCAACACGCATGTGTGAGTCATGCGCCGAGTTCGAATACAAAATCAAACTCGCAGGCTTTAACAATCCATAGAGCCAATCCTATGAACAACCTAGCATTCCGCTCTATACTGTTCCCGGGTATAATTCCAACATATTAATATACACTGTGTTCCAATATAGCCGTACCGGCTTCCTTAAGTATATTTCCTTAAGTACAATTCCACATCATTAGTTCCCTGTTATTTCCGTGATGCTTCCACACTGAAGTTTAATTCTACACAATGTAGTAAATATATAAAATATTGCAAGACATAATTTCCTACAAAATATAATGGTAGCTATTAATAAATAACCTGATTACTATTCCTAACTAATTTGATAAATGTACTTTGACATCCTGAAATTTGTTTAGAGAAATCCGGTTGCTAATTTAAAATTACTTGGTAGCTGTTGTTAAATATAGTGGTAGCTATTGATAAATAACCTGATAATTATAGCTAAATAATTCAATAAATGTATTTTGACATCATGAAATTTGTTTCGAGAAAACTGGTAGCTATTGTCAAATAACTTGATAGTTGGTGTTAAGTAATGAAATAGCTAATACTAAATAATCTGATGGCTATTACTAATTAATTTGACAACTGCATTGAAGAATGTGACAATTATTTTGAAGACTCTTATAACCCAGCAGTTAATGCATTATTTGTAGCGATTGCTATTTAATTTAGTAGCTATTGAAGTATTGATAAACAACATGATGCTTATATGAGAAAGTTGATGTTGTTTTCAATAGTTTAGCAAAACAATATGTTAGCTACATTGGAGAAACTGATAATTAATTTTTAAAAACATTTTAGTTGATATAAAACAAGATAATGGGTTACTAAATATGTAGTTGATTATAAATGACATGGTAATTGTTTTAATTTTGTTAGTGTTTTTTAAGAGAACCGGTAGTAAAATACTTGCAAAAGTTCTGTGAGTGTTGTGATTAAAATATTAGGGGATATGAGCCTTTTGCAAACATGCAAACACATTAAAAAAAGGTCAATGTTATAAAACTAGTCACTGCAAATGGTGGCAGCTAGTACTAGTTGGCCTGTACAGGTACTACTGCAAGAATCTTTTTGTAATCAATGGGCTAGCTTTTTGTACATACTACTCCACGCTGGCTCAAGTACGTCAGATGCTGCGTGCGCCGTCGCTCGTTTGAGTACACGCCATCGAAATTCTGGGTCGCCCGCTAGTAGGAGGACCACGAGGTGGAGTTGAGAAGTACATGCTTCCTCTCGGGGTGATGGCTGCACCCGACCCCATACTCTGGAGTGAGCTGGTATCGATAATGCAGAGCTGATAATCCAAAACTATCTAGCTTGTTAGGGAAACACGACCCAGTACATTGGCTGCCGACTACAGTGACAGCCTTGCCATTGGCTACTCAACAATGGCATCTTCCAAGTTGTGGTCCGCATGTGCTACGACAAGTGGTGCTAAACAGTGAGTAGCCGGAACAGGAAACAAAAAATGCAAAAAAGACCTGGCATGACAGATAATACTGTGAGTCCAGAGGTCATGTCACAATTAAACTCTTCCTACAGGGGTCTGTTCACAGAAAACCCTTCGATCTCCATCCGCCGCCACCACAATGGCTGGAAGCCCCTGTCGTCGGTCCCCTCCGCCAATCCGGAGCGCAGATCCACGCCGAGCTGCACAATGGGACCTCCTCCCGTCCCTCCTCCTCGTAGGGCGGAGGCTCCGCCCGCAACGATCCCAATTTCCCAAGGCTACTCCCGCCGCCGAGAAAGTATCTCAGCATGCACAAGTGGTCGTGGGTAACCTGGGTCGCCAAGATAACCGACCGGCACACCCACGAGAAGAGTTAGATCGGCTCCTATAAAACGACGAAGCAGGTGGCCTACACCTAAGACTGCGAGTCGAGGCGCCTCCATGACGCGGAGGCGCACCTCAACTTCCCGACGGTTGCCCTGACGCGCCCGATTTGGGGCCGTCGATCCCCAGGTGGCCACCGCACGCCAGATTCAGGAGGACCGTTAGGCACATTAGCGTCTCGAGCGGGAGCACGCCGATGAGGACTAAATGGAGTCGTTTCGTCGGAAGTTCCCGTCGCGCGTCGAGGAGGAGGGCCTCGCGTAATAGGCGGCGCTCGCTACACGTGAAGGATGAGCCACGGGAGCCGCGCGTCAAGGAGGTGCGGCGCTATGGAGGATTTGGTGTGAGGCCGTCCGGTGGTGCTGGGCCCTCCGGTGCAGGGCCGTCTACCGGGCAGCCATTCATCAACCTCACCGACGGTGAGGACTCCGATTTCTACGCCGGAGATGACTGGAAGGGGCTTGCGGCCGAGTGCACCGATTGTGAGTATTTGAATAGGTTGTAGTTTAAAGTATTAGGTCTAGTTTGAACTAGTTTTAGGTAGTAGGATCCAGTTTGAATCAAGTTTGTAGTTGTTTAAGGAACTAGTTTAAATAAAATTTCAATGAAAAAATATACTCCCTCCGTCCACAAAAGGATGTCTCAACTTTGTCCAAATTTGCATGTATCTACACACTAAAACACGTCTAGATACATGCATATTTTAACAAAGTTGAGACATCCTTTTGTGGATGGAGGGAGTACTACTCTAAAGTATAAGGAGTAAATATAATCCTCTAAAGTATAAGGAGTACAATTGATGTTAAGCTCCTCCGAATTTGGAGGTATCGGCTAGAGATGCCCTAAGAGCAAAGTATAAGAAAAAAAATGTGTAACAAGTATAATACTCCCTCCGTCCGAAAATAGATGTCGCTCAAATGGATGTATTTAGCACTAAAATACGTCTAGATACATCCTTTTAAGCGACATCTATTTCCGGACGGAGGCAGTAGAATTGATACTCAAGTACACAAAGTACGAGATAGATTATTGGCGTGAAACAAATTATTTGCTCATGTGGTGAATAAACTCACAAATACTACTTAAATCGTTAAACAACATAATCATATTACATTAATAATATCTTGAGGTGCCAATTGCTCATCTCCCTCCCATACATTTTTTTCTCCAGTAGTTGCCAGCTCTTCCGTTCACTGTTGCAAATTTAGTTGCCTCAAGCATTTTGTAAGGAGATGTATCCGTTGTTGATCATCCACTGCATACTCCAGTGGTTGCTAACATGCTTGTACGACCAGTAAGCCCATCCAAATGTGGCTTTCCGATACACAGCCATCTGAGCATTTGCACACCGTTGGAAGTCTTCCTTCGAAGCACCCACTACCTTCCACTCGGCCACCCATTCACCTGTACAAAACAAGACATGCATCAGTTATTCTGGACCTACTTTTCACGTCAAACACTAAAGTTCAGGCTGGAACCGTGCATGATCAAAGGACTATCACAGACTTACCAACAAAAGTGAGAGGGCCATCTGGCCTTGTATAAGCGCTCAAATCATCGGCGATCGTCTTGTTGACGAAATCGATGTTCTGCTGCACATTGGATTTGTCCAACTCGGGGACGAACACCAGATAGTGGTGCCCGTCAAGGACGGTTCTGCTGAACGGTGAGGCAAAATCGACGAGCTCGTTCCAAGTCCCTGCAATTCTGTTGGACATGATCACATAGGCCGTAGGCGAGTGCTTCCTAACAGCGTTGTAGCCCTGTTGGTAGTATCTTTTCAGGCTATCTAGGGACACACCATTTGCGAACGGCTCATTCATCAACTCCACCGCCAGGAGGCCTGATCTCCTGGCATACCTGTATGTATATCAAATGCGAAGAAGGTTAGCAAGGAGATAGAATTACCCAGCTACTTTGCGTGATCTGAAAACATAAAAACCATATTTTCTTAAGTAAAATAATAATAACATATTGTTATAGAGAGACCTTGCTGCGAGGAAATCAATGACTTGCACTGTTTCCGCGATGTTGGAGTCTCCCCAGGTCTGCGAGCCATCCCTACTACCGCCGTGCTCCCAGGGGTTCTGCGCCCCAGGTGCTGCATGTAAGTCTATGATCACGCCAATATTGTGCCTCCTGCTCATACATTTTCAACAAAAAACATGTCATTTCAAAAAAAAATCCGATAAAAGCATTCAACTTTTTCGAAGACTATAGATGTATGTACGTACTCTGCCCATGTGAACGCGTTGTCCAAGGCTTTCAGAGAGCCTCCAACAAATGGTGCTGGAGGGTTGGGGTCGCTGGCTATCCACCACCCCACTGGGATCCTCACTGCGTTAAGCCCGTTTGCCGCCATGAAGGCGAAGTCACGTTCCACGATATATGTGCTCCAGTGGTCCTGTGAACCATATATGGAATCAACCAACTTGAAGTAAAAGAATGATTGATACTTATGATGTGAGTTCAAGAAAATTATACATCAAGGCCACTTGAACTTTCTGCATGTCACTCTAATATATAGCTCTACCTTGTATCTAGGAAAATTATGGAGAAAACAAAAGAGGTCTTTCAGCATACGTACATTCATGACCTGTGTAGCCTTATCTTTGCCATAGCCATTGCAGATCTGGTACTCCCCTTGCAGCCCCTGCCCAATGATGGTCACCGCAAACACGGAGGGGTCGTCGTCGCCCCATTTCGTGTTGTTGATGAAGTCGGCCGTCACCGAACCATCTTTGTTTGCCTACCGTGCCAACAATGGAAGATATGTAACTTTGATGAATCTTAGTAGTGTGTTTTTTTTTTCATGAAAGAAAACCTTCGATGCAATTCATGGTTGTAATAGTCATTGTCAATAAAGAGTAGGTAACTTTGCCACTGATCTGTCATGCAATCTACTACTACTAATGAGTGGAGTATTAAGTTAATTTACCTGTAAGAAAGACCCATTGGGTGCTCTGATCCTCATCTTATTGTTGTCAGCGTCGTTGCGCACCAGCTGGAACGTTTCCGACTGCCCGGGTGTGGAGGCCGTGGCCACCACATTAACGCCGGCCACGGTCACGAACTGGTTGCTGAACACCTTAAAGTTGAAGGTGTTCTCGTCTATACGCCAGAGCTTGAAGGTCTCCCAGTCGGAGGCCGAGAGCCGGTTGGCGACAAGTGGCCCGCCGCCCCCATTCTCGGCAGCCACAAACGCCTTCTCTGTCATGGACTTGAACTGCAGACGCGCGCCATCCTGCTCCATGGATCCAGACCGGAAGAAATTAAGCAAGAGGAGATAAACATGACATTACAACCAGACGAAGGAAACAACTAGGTGAATTACTTACCATGAGGTCTTTGTTGGGGATGCCATCAAAGAGGGAGGATAGCCCCTTGACGATGGTCACTGCAAACACGGAGGGGTCATCGTCGCCCCACGTCGTGCTCTCGCCGAAATTGGCCGTCAACGAACCATCATTGTTTGCCTGCGGTACCAGTAATGGAACAGAATGATGACTCATAATAGTTAGGGTATCTCTAGCAGATCCCTCAAAATTTAGCCCCCGTATATGTGTCCTTATATTTTAGAGGAGTATATTTACTGCTCTAAAAAAATGGTTTCTAACGGGATAATATCCGATAACCCCCCTGGTCACTTAAGTATCGCCCACAGACCCCTTTTCGCTGTCACTGACATGTGGGGTTTAAGTGACCCGGGGGGATTATTGGGTATTCTCAACTAACCGATCCCCTATACTCAGTGGAGCAAAGAGTAGTGGCGTGGAGGTGCGCATGCGGTGGGAGCGGAGTAGGGCTCTGCGGGAGAGAGTAGTAGTCGAGCAGGTCGTGAGGATTGGAGAGGGGATGGTGGCGAGGATTGGAGAGGAGAAGTCGCTAGCTAGGTCGAGGTCCACGGCGAGGTTGACCGAGGTCGCCGTCTTGCCAGGCTGCCACGAGGGGAATTCACCAATGGAGCCCATGAATTTTTTCTCCGGCACTACGGTGGCCGAGTATATTTGAGAGTCGGGGAGGCGTTGGAGAAAAAATTTAAGTCCCCTAAACGTTTTTGGAATCGGCTAGGTGCAGTAGTAAAACGAAATTTTTACTCATCTAAAAAATTAAAAGGGATCGTCTAGAGATGCCCTTACACGGTGAAAAGATAAGTAACTTTGTATGCAACTTCTGTTTGGAATAGTCATAGCCAATGAATAAAAGATACTCACTTAGCTTGATAGCTACTCCATTGATAGTATAATATTCTTGGAATGTTGACAACTATTGCTACTGAGTGGAGTATTAAGTTAAGTTACCTGCACGAAGGACCCATTGGGTGCTCTGATCCTCATCATATTCTTGTTTCGCACCAGGTTAAACGTCTCCGATGGACCCGGCATGGAGGCTGTGGCCACCACATTAACGCCGACGACGGTCACAGATTGGTTGCTGAACACCTTGAAGTTGAAGGTGTTCTGGTCGATCCGCCAGAGCTTGAAGGTCTCCCAGCCGGACGCCGAGGCCCGGTTGGCGACCAGTGCCGCACCGCCGCCATTCTCGGCGGCCACGAACGCGTTCTGCGTCACGGACCTGAACTGCAGCTGCGTGCCATCCTGCTCCATCGATCCAGGACGACATAAATCAAGCAAGAGGTGATGAAACTGACATGACAACCGGACGAAGGAAACATCTTGGTGAATTCTTTTCTTACCAGGAGGTCTTTGTTGGGGATGTCGTCGAAGAGGGAGGGCAGATCCTTGACGATTGTCACCACAAACACGGAGGGGTCGTCGTCACCCCATGTCGTCGTGCTCTCGACGAAGTCGGCCATCACCGAACCATCTTTGTTTGCCTGCCGTGCCAGCAAGGAAGATATGTAACGTTGATGACTCTTAGTAGGTTTTTTTTCATGAAAAATAACCTTCAATGCAACTTGCGATTGTAATAGTCATTGTCATTGAAAGAGTAGGCAAGTTTGCCACAGATCCATCATGCAATGAGTGAAGAGGTCAACTATTACTACTGAATGGAGTATTGAGTTAATTTACCTGTAAGAGGAAACCATTGGGGGCTCTGATCCTAATCCTATTCTTGTCAACGTCGTTGCGCACCAGCTGGAACGTCTCCTTCTGACCCGACGTAGAGGCCGTGGCCACGACATTAACGCCGGCGACAGTCACGAACTGGTCGCTGAACACCTTGAGATTGAATGTGTTTTGGTTGATCCGAAAGAGCTTGAAGGTCTCCCAGCCTGAGGCCGAGGGGCGGTTGGCGAACAGCGCCGCCCCGCCGCCATTCTCGGCGGCCACGAACGCGTTCTGCGTCACGGACTTGAACTGCAGCTGCGTAGCATCCTGCTCCATCGATCGACCGGCAGAAATTAGGCAAGAAGAAATTAGCATGGCATTGCACGCAGCAGACAAGGGAAACAACTAGGGGAAATCATTACCAGGAGGTCGTTGTTTGGGACGCCACCGAAGTGGGACTGCAGAATCCAACTATCGGTGACGATGGTCACCGCAAACACGGAGGGGTCGTCGTCGCCCCATGTCGTGCTCTTGACGAAGTCAGCCGTCACCGAACCATCTTTGTTTGCCTACCGTGGCAGAAATGGAAGATATGTAACTTTGATGAATCTAAGTAGCTTTTTTTTCATGAAAGATAACCTCTGAGGTAACTTGTGATTGTAATAGTCATTGTTAATGAAAGAGTAGGTAACTTTGCCTGATCCGTCATGCCATCATTCAAGAGATCAACTACTAGTACTGAGTGGAGTATTACGTTAAGTTACCTGCAAGAAGGACCCATTGGGTGCTCTGATCCTCATCCTATCCTTGTCAGCGTCGCTGCGCACCAGCTGGAACGTCTCCGACTGCCCCGGCGTGGAAGCCGTGGCCACCACATTAACACCGGCAACGGTCACAAACTGGTTGCTGAACACCTTGAAGTTGAAGGTGTTCTTGTCGATCCGCCAGAGCTTGAAGGTCTCCCAGCTGGAGGCCGAGGCCCGGTTGGCGACAAGTGTCGACCCACCGCCATTCTCGGCGGCCACGAACGCATTCTGCGTGACGGACCTGAACTGCATCTGTGTGCCATCCTGTTCCATCGATCCATACCGACATAAATCAGAGCTGATGAAGATGACATGACAACCAGACGAAGGAAACATCTTGGTGAATTCTTTTCTTACCAGGAGGTCTTTGTTGGGGATGTTGTCGAAGAGGGAGGGCAGCTCCTTGACGATGGTCACCACAAACACGGAGGGGTCATCGTCGCCCCATGTCGTCGTGCGGTCGCCGAAGTCGGCCGTCACTGAACCATCCTTGTTTGCCTACCGTGCCAGCAATGAAGATATGTAACGTTGATGACTCTTACTCCCTCCGTTCGGAAAAGGATGTCACCTTTTTCGAACGGAGGGAGTAGAAGTTTTTTTTCATGAAAGATAAACTTAAATGCAACTTGCGGAACTTTGCCACTGATCCGTGGTGCAATGAATGAAGAGGTCAACTAGTACTACCGAGTGGAGTATTAAGTTAATTTACCTGTAAGAGGGACCCATTGGGTGCTCTGATCTTCATCCTATTCTGGTCAACGTCGTTGCGCACCAGCTGGAACGACTGAACCGGTGTGGAGGCAGTGGCCACGATATTAACGCCGGCGACGTTCACGAACTGGTTGCTGAACACCTTGAGGTTGAAGTTGTTCTGGTTGATCCGATAGAGCTTGAAGGTCTCCCAGCCTGAGGCCGAGGGGCGGTTGGCGACCAGCGCCGCCCCGCCGCCATTCTCGGCAGCCACAAACGCGTTTTGCGTCACGGACTTGAACTGCAGCTGCGTGCCATCCTGCTCCATCGATGGACCGGAATAAATCTAGATGATGAGGATGGCATTCCACCCAAACGAGCGAAACAGCTAAGTGATCAAATTCATTACCAGGAGATCTTTGTTGGGGAGGCCGTCGAAGAGGGACGGCAGCATCCAGCCCTCGGTGACGAGCCAGTTTCCGAGGTTCGCCGACCGGATGGGGGGACGATGAGAAGCCATTTTTTGCTACTACAGCAGTGTCTCTTGGATGTGGTGGTCTTGCTAATCAGGTCGGTCTCGCTTAAATAGGAGATGGATAAGTGGGTGGGAGAACCTCCATGCATGTGGACGCGGCGCAAGTTGGGCTGCTAAACTGTGTCAGAAGAGGCCACTCGGCCCACTTGGCTTATACAAGTGTGAACTACTCAACTATATGCCTGAATCGCTCGACCACTCCAACTACTCCTTTTCTGCCTTATCCGGCTGGTGGCTTGTCTGACTGGACTGCCTTACCCGGTGCCATACGCGTCTGCTCGACTATTCCTCTCGCCGGAAAATTGTACTCCCTCTGATCCCAAATAATTCTCCTTAGTTATAATATGAGTTGTTCATTTCCCATGAAATTTAAAACGGATCGTAGGGAGTCAATCATTTCTGCAGTTGAGATTCGTAACTGCGACTATAGCCAATATATTCACTTCATAGCAGGAGATTCAATACCCTAAATTCCTGTTCGGAATATATATAATTTTATGGTTTGTTAGATATGTTGATTTTTGTAGAATCGCTTGTAGGTTTGGGTGGTTGATCACGTGGATTACACAGTCAGGATTAAGGGGTTAAGCCTGAAATCGTCCCCACCCTATCAAAATGTCAATTGTCTATGTATTGTAATTTATCTCCTACATTCGATTGTATTTATTTAGATACTAATGATCTATTGTTTGTTTCGCAGGTAGTATCAGTTTTTTCCCTTCTCCAATGTATATGTGGAAAGTTGTTTTTCGGCGATGAAAATAGAGAAGACAGTACCCGCATCATTTGCTTCTTAGAGTTAAGATTTCTATATTCAGTAACTCCATAGACTAATTGTCGTGATCCGATTTTCTTCTTTTTTTGGGCCTCCGCCAATTTTTGTGGAGCCGAAGCGTGTCCTTTCAGGAGCTCTATCGGGTCTGCAGCGGCCTACTTTTCGTGGGCGGCTTCTACCCATTGCCGGCTTCGGGTCCCGCCGGGTCTCTTTCGGGTCGGGTTTGAATCCCGAGCACTGAGATTGGTCGGGTGTGGGTCGACGGATGCTCTAGCGAGGTGATCCATGGGCTATGTCGTCATCCCGTTTCTGCCTGACGTTGTCTTGTTGGTGTCGTGTCGTGCAAGCTGCCAGTTTTCGAGCTTCATGTGTCTTCGTGCTTCTGGTGTGTGCACGCGTTCGTTTGCATGGCTGTCTACACGGTTTATGCGCCGACACGCCTCGACGTGCGGCACATGTATCTGTCTCCGCGCTCTATATGAGCGTGCGTTTTCTGGTTGTCGTTTTTTTATTCTTTTTGCATGCCTAGTTCTCGCTGGGCTTCCCATATTGTTATTCATGTTAGTCCTGCCCTGTTTTCTCCTTCGCTTCGATTACTGTTTTTTCTTCATGTTTTGTTCATACTGGTTTGCTTGTTTTCTTGTTTTCTGAACATGGTCCGTCCTCCTGCGCGTGCTACTGTCCGGGGTGTTCAGTTATCGCGTCCGCATGGGCATGGTTTTGTTGATTTTGGGCTGGTTCGGTGTCCGCCCACTTTCGTTTGCCTTGTGTGCCCGTTCATATGCCCTTGCTTCCGGGGACCGTGGTGGTCGACGTGGACGTAGCGTTGTGCATGTTGTTGGCCGCCGTGCTCCATCCCGTGTCTCTTCTTCGTCCTTGGGTCATCTGGTTTCATCGGTAATTGTTTATCTAGTCGCTCTTGAGGCTGATGATGGGGTCGCCTAGTTCCATCACTAGTAGCAAATAGCCTACTGGTGGCGTACCCGTTTAGTCTACTGGGCTGCGCACCAATGGTACGCCACTATTGTCACGCCTCTGGTAAGTTTCTACCGGTGGCGTACCTCATCGTATGACATTAGTAAGTGAGATACTGGTGCCGCACAATGTTGTACGCCACCAGTAACTGAATTACTAGTGGCACCCTACAAGTACGCCACCAGTAATTAGGTACGCCTACAGTATATTTTCAGGAATTTCGTTTTCAGTATATTTAATCTCACGTGTCAGCGTATTTGTACAAGTACAGTTAACAAAATAGTATAAATACAGAATTGGTAAACTCTGCAAGAAATACAAACAGGGAAATGGCCAAATTATTGGTTCATCAAGTTCATCACACTAGAACCGAAATAGATCACAGTGACCAAGTTATTGCATGAATAATTCTCGATCCAGTCGCTAGTTAGCTCGCTAGGCGTTAAGAAAGGAAGTAACTTGTCATCTAAATTATGATCACACACAATACAAACGTAGTCACGATGAGCAAGATGGGGATCACGATGAAGCTTGTCTTCATCCAATTCATCCTCTCTTCCGCTAGCACGTGGTTTATGTACCTAGTTTCCGTCTTCTCTTTACTCTTGTACAATTTGTAGTCGTTGCCATTGAACTTGTTCACTTGCTTCAGACGGTCTTCCCACTGGTCATAGACTCCTGAAATTCTAACTTTGTACACGACATACAATGTAGTCACAAGTGGATACCATCATGCCAAAAGGGATCATCACGAACGAAACAGGTAGCATGGATATATATATTACAGATGGGCTTACATACTCGGTCGTAGCTGCTGCTGGTCATAGAATGTACATTAAACATTACTGAAAATCAGCAGCTACCTAGGACCCCTACAGTTAATAATAAAAGACTAGCTGGATCACTACCTAACTATGATCATGAGCAGAAGAACAAGCACCATATGTAGGCAGCAGTAATACTACAGGCTAGATTAGGAACTCGACCGTAGATTGTTAGAGCAGGACCAGTACCTAGCACCCTACAGATAGTAATGTACAAGGCCAGCTGGATCAATCAGTCAGTTAAAAACTCTGTTGCGCAACGTTACAGAAACAGATAGGCCCCGTTTGTTTCTAGAGTTTTTTTTAGGGATTGGTAGGGATTATCCCGGCCTAATCCCAAATTCCCAGATATACCCAAAAGCTCATTTGTTTTTAGAGTTTTTGTCCGGTATTTCCCCACTTTTGCCTAGAGTTTCGCAAACTCTAGTGTATTTTTCTCAATACCCAATACGCTACCTATACCTAGTGAAAAGTGAAAATTGGGGATTTGTATACCTATACAGGGTGAAGTTGGGGTTTCACCCAATCCCTTTGGGGATTATGCCTACTAATCCCCTATAAAACACTAGAAGCAAAAATGGCCATAAGATTCTCTACAGTGAAAGCTGGAAGAGCAAGTGCACATACAGTGAATAACTTTTGTTTTTCTAAAGACTATGAGAATAACTCCCAGCGAAGCAATCATCATAAGATTCCGGTCCTTTCATTTCGCACAAGCGACCGTACCGTACCATGCATGCCTTGCGTAGAGGAAAAGGAAAGCTAAACATGATTACAGAGAGTTGTAAAGAAGCTCAACTGGTCATTCTTCCTGCCCTTTACGTCTAATGATGATTACAGAGAGTTGCAGAGGGGGCGTTCCACCCATCCGATTGCCAGTCCTCGCGAGCGTTTCATGACCTATGTTACACTGGTCATTACATGGGACGTGCACGCAAACCACTGTCTGTTTACCCCTGTCTGTCGAGGCAAGGGCGAGCACATATATAGCACCTGGAAAAAAAATGTCTAGTGTGGATTTTTCAAAAAAAAAATGATGTCGTGGCAGCAACATAAATGATGTTATCTCCCATGATTTTTTTACTTTGTTTCTCGAAATGAATGGTCATGCCTCTTCAACAACATCAATTCTATTAAAGTTGGTGCATTGAATAAACAACTGTAGCAGAACTATGACAAGATATGATCTAATCATCTACGAATCATTGAGTTGTTAGCATAAAACCACCACTTTGCTGCTCAAATTGCAAAGAACCACCACTTCACGTTTGCGGGACAAAATCTCACCACATTTTGGTAGGTTTTTTGCGATGTGCGCTGAACTGGTTTTGATCTCGAAACGACAAAACTGGCGGGTGGACGGGAGGTCTCATCGGCGCGAGCAGGTCAGCGGAGACGGCCGGGACGGAGGCCAGGCTCTGCGGTGGCATGGAGGAGGGCGGCAGCTCTGGTGACCGTGGTGGCGTGGCAGTGTGCGTCATGGAGGAGGGCGGCAGCTCCGGTGACCGTGGCGGCGTGGCAGCGTGGAGGAGGTCGTCGATGGGGATTTTGTGGCCGGTGAGCAGCATGGCTTCTGTGGGTGGGGTGTCCGGTGAGCAGCCACAGTTGGGTGGCTGGAGAGGAGCACCAGGGAGCGGTGGCAGCGAGGCTGCAGAAAGGGTATCGACGAGAGAGGAGCGCGCGACAATTAAGTTGGTTGGTTGAGATCGCGGAAAGAAAAGCGTTATTTTCCAAATTACCGTGGTGTACCTATCTTTGGGTGAACTACCGGTAACTTACTCACCCGTAGCGTACCTTTAGGGTGGTACGCCACCAGTAAGTAAATTACCAGCAGCGCACCCAAAGAAAGGTACGCCACCGGTAATTTAGGAACTTTTTTGCTCTAAATTATGAAATTCACCTTTACATCGACATAATGATCATTTTCAACTGAATAGGTATTGATTCCATAAAAAATAATTTCCTTCCAATATAACGGAATATGATTCCAAATAAATGACATTTTTTCATGCAACGAACACACATAAAGGAGGATGCGAATTAAAGAGAGGGTGACGTGGGTGTGGGCGTTGGACACGCGGCGTTTCTGCGGGATGACAAACCCAACAACTAAGTTTAAATTTAGTACATCATCAGTTAATCGATAAGTGCGTAGTTATACATAGGGATACATGTAATAATAATAGTTTCGTCGCACACATTGCACACGTCGCGCATGGTTCTCAGTGTTTGACAATTTTCTTGCTAGATCTAAGAGTGGTGGAAGATAGATTTTTAGTAGATCTAGATCTTGCTAGGAGTGGTGTAGGAGAGAGATTTGCTTCGATCTATCAAGAAATTTTGTCTTAATTAGATAAAATGGGTTAGGAGATTGGGGGAATGAGTTGGGAATGAGATGGGTTCGAGCCGAGTGGGGTGGGGGTGAATGAGCAAGCATTATTTGTGGTGGTAGGTGCCTGGTCGAATTAAGTGAAGATGCCAGGTTACCGGTGGCGTACACCTCTTTTTGAATGCTACTAGTAACTAACTATTGGTGGCGTACACCTTTTTTTATGCCACCAGTAGCTGGCCGCACATAGCCTCCCCGGACCACAGGTTACTGGTGGCGTAACCCTTTCGTTGTAAACTACCAGTAACAAACTACTGGTGGCGTATCAATAATATGGTACGCCACCAGTAGTTGGCAGCAGACAATAACCCCTGACCAGAGGTTACTGGTGGCGTACATATGCAGCGGTACGCCACCAGTATACTCCTGTACTAATAGCTCACTGAAATTTCTTAATCGACACATACAAGTTTATATTGGGTACGGTTTACATTGGTTATAATTATGCGTCATTGGTCTAGCTAACATAGTTGGATAATCGGCGGGTCACAAAATAGTAGTGGCGTGACCCTAGTCCTGTATATAAAACATGCCACAGGTGGCAAATAATCTGTCCTGGCTTGGTCGTATATATCACTAGTAGAAAAACGCACTAGTAGTGTCCGCACTAGTACTTAGTGGTAGCGTTTTGCGCCAAACACATTATTACTCCCTCCGTCCAAAAATAAGTGTCTCAAGTTTGCACAAAACTAGATGTATCTATACATGAAATATGACTAGATACATCCACTTTTAGCCAAACTTGAGACACTTATTTTAGAACGGAGGGAGTAGTAAAGAATAGTGGTAGCGCGTCTTTACAGTAGTTGTTGTGCTGCTAGTAGTGTCCGCACGGGGATAGACACTAGTTGGTAGCGCATCGGTACTGAAGCGCGTTAGCACTTAAAATATATTGGTAGCGCGCGTTAGCACTTAAGATATATTGGTAGCGCGCGTTTACAGTAGAGCGCTGCCAGTAAAGATATTAGTGGTAGCACGTGTGTCCGGTAGCACGCTGCCACTAAGTCGGTCGACTAATCGTGGCAAAGCACACGGATTGTGCTTATTAAGACGTGCTCGCGGCCGTTAGATCGGCACGAATCGCGACGCGCTGACGCTGCTGCTCCTCCGCTCACTTCTTTAGACGCTCGTGCTGGCGCATCTTCCCCACTCCGCGCTCGCCGCTTCTTCTCCCACCTCCGCGCCGCTACTTCTTGTCCCCATTGCCGCCGCCACGCCCCACCGCCCCACCGCCTCACGTCCGCCGCCGCCGCTCTCAAGATGCCTCTGCCCCGTCGTGGCCCCTTGAGTGCCTCCGGCTACTGCGGCGTGCGGACGCGGCCGTCGGTACATTCTAGGTGGAGATCCACACCTCCGGCCACCGCCTCCTGCTCGGTACCTACAAGACCGCGCACGAGGCGGCGCGAGCATACGACGCGGCGGCGTGGCGGCTCGGGCGCCGCGGCAGGATATAAACTTCGACGACATCGCCAACCTCGAGCAAGCGACGATGCTTGGTACTCCACCGCGCATCATCACCGACGAGGACCGGCATCGCCACTGACAAGGGGCGAGCACATATATAGCACCTGTAAAAAAAAGTCTAGTTGTGGGTTTTTCAAAAAAAAAATGATGTCGTGGCAGCAACATAAATGATGTTATTCAAGAAAGCACAGGGACGTCCCCCGGTCGAAGTGCCACAGCGACATGTGTCTCGCTGCGTGCAGCAGGCCTTTTCATCGACTCATAAAGCCTCGTTGGCGATGGTATTTTTTTGGATCTTGCAATGGCGAAGGCTCGGCGTCTTTTCCGATGCCCGTATCGGCGGTTTGGATTTGGGCGGCGGCCGCTGGTAACGGTGGCAGCAGGAAACCCTAAGGATCGTTTTGTATTTCTCGATCTATTAGGATTTTATCTGCAAATTCAGGATAATCATCTTATCCCGGTTTATCTTTTAGTTTCCATCTGTGTTGCGTCATGTAACTTGATTTTTGATTAATGGAATACATGATTGCTCTAAAAAAATGATGTTATCTCCCATGATTTTTTTTACTTTGTTTCTCGAAATGAATGGTCATGCTTCTTCAACAACATCTATTTTATTAAAGTTGTTGCATTGAATAAACAGCTGTAGCAGAACCATGACAAGATATGTCGTAACAGTGGGAAAGGGGGTTCCCACTGTTCCTGCCAAAGCGGGTCCACCACTCGTGGGCCCACCTCGAAGATGAACAAGTCACCAGCGCGCGATGGGGTGTGGGTCCACCCACACTCCCGCTTCATCGACCTGACAAGGCCAAGCATACCTAAAGGACGGCTAAGTCCTCAAGTACCCGGGGCACCTCCTGGAACATCGACCCGAAGGGCCGAGACCAGGACCCGGCAAGGTCCCTACCCCGCAAGGAGATCTTCCCCTCCGCAAGGCAAGTGCCTTGGGCTTCAAGGCAAGAAGGCTTTGGAGTCCTCCCGCAGGACGCCACCAGGGGACAGCCGTGATGGGAGTGTCAGGCCCCCACTTGCTCGCTGGCAGCCGTGTTCCCTCCAAAAGCTGGCGTGCTTTTGGAGGGATGATCTTTCCGAAGAAACGAAAGGCGAGAAGACCCTCCACGTGTCCCAGCCACCGGCGGATCTTCTCGCCAAAATTCTCCGAAGGGATGCCCCTCGCGTGACCACCTATGGAGATCCCCTTGCACTATAAAGTGAGGGCCATGGTCACCGAGAGAAAAAAGTAGGGGAAAAAGAGGAGGAGAGAGGCATGGGTGCACAGATAAGACACATCGCCAGTCATCCCGAGCTAGGCTAGGGTGAGAGAGAGAGAGAGAAGGAAAGAAGGGAGGTGATCTCCTACGGGTCAGGATCTGCCCTTTTTTCTCATCCAGTCTAGACCTTCGGAAGCCCCCTGTAAATCACAATATGATGAATCACTCAATCAAGACATACAGGAGTAGGGCTGTTAGCCTCTGGGCGGCTTGAAACTAGGTAGATCGCCGTGTGTTGGTGAGGTTGAGAGCGAGAGCCGCCGTGAAAGTTGAGTGAAGTGGTTCTGCTATGGTGTTTGATGAATGTAATGCTGTTTAGCTTTACTCATTTTAGAATAAATTAAGATGATGGATGCTTATAGGAATCATGAGTCATTTGCGTACTTTGAGCAGTGCTTGTGAGAACTTATGTATGTCCAAATAAGTATAATAACTTGCAACCTCACTCATGGATTTTTTAATTATTGTAAGTTTTGTTCTAGATTTCAAAAATACATGCTTTGGAGATAAATCCTTTTCGGCTAACCATATTGTAACTATCGGTTTAAATTAACCATGTTGTAGTTGCAAAGCCGAATTGGATGTTCTTTTAGTGTATTGCTTCCCTTGATCAGATTGTTGCATAGAAACTATCATTAATATCTTGTATGTGAATTATTATATATCGTATGTTTAACAACGAGATTTCTAATTTAACTGGGAGATCACCTCTTTCTCGTTACTCATTATATAAAAGCTGGCGCAAATCGCGCTCTCTCCGCGCTCGTGCAGTGTTTCGATCCGAACCGTCGCTCGGCGATCGGACGGTCCGCAGAACACATCCGTGATGGTTTTGCAAAACAACCCTTCCCAAACCTACAAATTAACCCGTAGTCCACACTTTCCCGCAGACAGGGACCTGAGCGCACTTCCCGAAAACTCCGAGGGCCTCCGTGTAAAATCGTCCGCAGATCGATCCCTCCCCTTCTGTCTCCCGCACGCGGCCGCACGTCGCCGCCGCCGCCGTGCGTCCTCGACGCTCCGCTGCTCGCCGTCCAGATCCACGCGCGCTGCGAGGTCCACCGTCGCCGCCTCCCCCTCCTCGCGGACGATTGCGTGTCGGGGCGCCGCGGAGTCGCCGGAATCGCTGCCGGCGTGCCCGCAGGTCGCCGCCGCGTCCGCACGCCACAGCCGCCGCTCCGGCGACCCAAAAGCGGCGGCGCCGCCAGCTGCGGGTCGACCGCGTCGAGGCGCGACCGATGCGCCCACTCCCGCTTCCTGCCTCGCCATGAATCGACGCCGGCAAGGTCGACGCCGCCACGGCAGCTCCGCCCGCTGGTGACATCACGCCGGCGTCATGGTGGGCTGGGCTGGCGAGATGGGCTGCCTATTTGGGCCGGGTTGGCTGCTTAGCAGCTGGCTTGGGCCTTTTTTTTTCCCTCTCTGTTTTGTTTTTCCATCTTCCAAAACTTTTGTGAGTTTTCAAACACATCTCCAAATCAATTCATCACAATTTCAAAAAAAAAAGTAAAAATTGAAATATTCACTCCAAATACTTTGGGACCTTTTCTAGATTAATTCCAATCTTAATTTTTTTAACAAAATACATTGTAAACTTCTCTCCCAAATAAATATAATTGAATCAAAAAAACAAAATTTAAAATAACACATGCTTTACATATATCCCAACACTTTACAGATACTGTTTTTAACTGTATCTCCAAATTTGAATATTACAAACATTCAAATGCCTTTCAAAACTGACCATTTTACAAATGAAAAGAAACCTAAACAATTTTTATCCCCAAGCTTTCTTTGCATTTTACTAATTTCCAAGATTGCACAAATTTGAAATGTGAAATTTCCAACTTTCAGTTTTACCCGCATGCACGGTACATACATTGGAATATTTTAAAGATTTAAATGCATTTCAAAGCTAACCATTCCACAAACTAAAAAATATATATATATATCCGAACAACTTCTAATTTGAACAACCTTCCGAACCTGAACAATTGTCAAACATAAACTCCCTTCGCATTTCAATATTTTCGAAATCTTCAATAATTTTAAACATAGTTTTTAAAAAAATCTAATTCCACCAAACAGGCGCACCAATTTATTAATTACAATAATGCGTCACATACATACAACATGCACACAAAAAAAACATTCATGAATAATTTTCTTGCGAGTTAGAACATATAATTCAATAATTGACATATTCAATAAAATCTTTATTCTTATGAATCACAATAATACAAATCATGCATACGAAAAAAAACACAAAAAAAATCCCCAAATAAATCTTTCTCTCCAAATTATTCCACTTCTTCCTAACATTTAAACATAGATTTCAAAAAATCAGAAGAATAAAAATTGTTAAACTTATTAACTACAACAATGCAAATCATAGATGCAAAATGCAAAAAGACAAAAAAAAAAAACAGTTCTTCGGAATTCTTCATCTCACATTCTAATGGCTCGCAGCTATTATGTTCACTTCATAAGTATCCATCTATATTTTTACCTATGATACCACATCCACAACTTGAACCATATTATGTCAATTTTGTTATCAGATGCCAAAACTACAATGCATTACACCAAAACCTCCAAAACCTACTTACAATATATATTGAACCACTAAAATAAGAAAACAAATCATACATAATATTTTCCATGAAGGGCGTGTCCGTGTCGACATATAGCAACACACAAAATATAGTTGCACAATTCAAAATGGTCAAAATTTAAATGCAACATAGACAGACTTTCCCCATTTGTTAGCACGAATCCAGAAAATATGCAGTACCGCTAACTACATACTTAACTTAAATGTTATTTGGGAAAAAGAAGCACATTTCAACATTTCAAATTGCTAAAATATTTGAGTTACCCCAAAATATATCAACATGCTCAGAAAAAAAATGGTACTTACTAATGCCAAAATACAAACAAACTTAAACAATTCAAACTGCCTAATATTTGTATACATTGCAGGTGCACTTCATCTAATTATGGATTAAAATTTAATGAATGCTCACAAAATACATTTCCTCCGATTATACTACGCAGTCGGGAAAAAAACCATTATTTGCACTACTTATAGCATAATGAAAACATATTTCAAGATTTCAGTTCGCCAAATATTTGGAGAAAATCCAAATTAATTCCCTCAAATTATGGATTGAATTTAATAAATGTCCACCTAATGTAACCCATTTGAATATGGAGTTCAAGTAAATTTTCAATGCAAAATGCGAACTTATTATATCTTCCCAAGTTGTTTAATATTCAGAAATAATTTAGCTGAAAACTCCCTAATTATGGACATAAAATTTAAAGATGCTTCATTCACTAAATGTTTGCAGAAAATAAAAATTCATTTCCTCTAATTATGGATTGAATTTAACGAATTCCCTTACAATGCACTTCCTCAGACTATGTAGTTAAGTTAAATATTTCGATATTTATGACAAATTGCAAAGATAACTGACCATTCCAACATATGGAATTAAATTAATTCAACGAATGCTATTTGTTTACAATAATGCACATTTTAATACAAACATGCAGAGAAAATAAGAAGTTTTTTTCCCACATAAGTGATTTTGTTACTTAATCTTCTCAAATCTAAACCATTCCTTTAATACGTTCTGGACATCTGCAATACCTTAATAAAGCATTGCTCACGAAATATTACAACAATATATCGCCAACAAAAAATTAAAAATTAACACAAGCGCGTCGTGACGACGCGCGAAATTTCCACTAGTACATTTCATAATAGCCAGGCCCGTCAATGGCCATGTTCGAGGCGCTCGACCGAACAGGGCCCCCCGATTTCTGGAGACGGCCCTGATAATAGCTTAACTCGGACTCTGAATAATTAGGATGTACACGGGCATACAGCCGAAATGGGTTCCTGTGTTGCTATTTTTTGCTGGTTTCTTCTCAGTGCTAAGCTTCTGGGGCAGAATGTATGTCCTCGCTATTTTTTGCTGGTTTCTTCTGAGTGCTAAGCTTCTGGGGCAGAATGTATGTCCTCGCCTGTGAATCCAAGGTGATACTTTCCTCTGGAAGAACCAAGTCATGCGACTCACGCGCTGTCTTCTTCAGGTACACCAGGGTATGTAAATATGCATGGGGAGTTCTGGTGGAGTTATCACTCTTCTAGTGTGATTGACGTTAGTCGAGAGTTAACCTTGTTGGCTTGTTGCTTAGTTTTGCACAAGGTGTGACCTCTTGTGCGTTCCCCTCTTCTCCATGGTGTATTCTCTTGAAAAAAAAAATGAGAATCAATTATGAAATACGTACTTAGCCAGCTATACATGTATAGAAAACTAGATGGCAAGGTTTACAATAATGAAAGAGTGGACAAGACGATGCCACAACAATACCTAGAAGACTTCAATATTTTTCTAGACTAGACTTTGGTAGTAATAATAGAGAAAACAATGCATTGGCTGACAGCACAACTGTATTAAATGGCGGCAACAAGTAGCTCATTGCAGCATTATGCATCTACTCTAGCTGGGTGTTAACATGCATAAAAAATCAACCATGGATTAAAAAAGGGAAGGTTTAAGATGTAAAGGTAGTTGATATTTTTGTGAAGACTTCCTAACTAGCACCAAGTCGTTCACAAACTAATTAGCAAGTGGGTATGATATCCAGCTGGGTGTTAACATGCATAAGAAACCAACCATGGATTAAAAAAGAGAAGGTTTGAGATGTAAAGGTAGTTGATATTCTTGTGAAGACTTCCTAACAAGCACCAAGTCGTTCACACACTAATTAGCAAGTGGGTATGTATTCTTATTTGTATGACTTGCTAACTTGCAAGAAGTCCCTCACAAATGAGCTACTTGTTGCCACCTAGCTGGCACTTGACCTCTGGCCTCTATTATTGTGTCTGCTGTCCCATTTTCTGATCCATCTTTTTTGTCTATTTCATATAGTACAGTAAATTCAAGTTGTCATGTTCACAAGCAGTTGCAGATATTTTAGGCACGAGGCTTGGTCTAGCTATAAAACACCTGAATATAGCATTGGAAAAAAAGTATTTCACAAAATTTATACACTTAAATATAGCATTAAAACAACTTAATTTCAGGTAAAAAATCATCGAACTAATTCTACGATGTAATAAAAATTTACTAAAAACTAGTATAAATTTACGAGCAAGATGTTCTAAGCTCACTTGCTCGTCATGCATTTACATGAACACGTACCATCCGTTAGTTTAATTTTCCATTGTTATACTCCTCTTTTCTCTCTACGAGTACAAATCGACAAGTCATTTCCCTACATCATGCCGTGGCCTTTTTCTTTGGCGTGCAACAAGGGGAATCCTAGCTTCTTTACAACTTACGTGATTGAACCCTGGCTAGATAAAATAAATGCATGTTTTTTTGCATGAAAACCCATGGAATGAGCAATGCAAAATGGCCTAGGGACACTACAACCCGTCAATTTTGAAGTTCTAAATTTTCTTGCACTAGATATACAATCAAATGCTATATAAATCAGTGAAAATATTTGATAGTTATTGCACATATAACTTGATAGTTATCTACCAAGATATTTGAGGATACTAAAATGGTCGCGAATGTATATAAATAGGCAAGAAAAAAATCTAAAGACACATACTAATTCATCAAATACTATTATATTGTCAATAATACTTCTCAAGATTAAATGAAATATTGCTAAGAATAACTAACCTAATCGACAGTAAAAATATGGTCTAGTTTCATAGAAGATTTCTTGCAAAGATAGGCAAATATTGTTTAACTTGAGAAAAAGGTAGTTTAAGATTCTGAGGCCTCTTATGTGACTTTGTGTCTTGATGAAGCATGTTAGAAAATATACTAATTAAGATCTAATATTCATGTTTTTATATATAAGTAAAAATGCTTAGTATAAATATATTAAAAAAATCTCTAGGGTCTCACCCATGTGATAAAAACTAGTGAGAAAAATAAATATCACAAAATATGTATTAGTATTGGAAATGATGTTGTATATTTGGAACCCCCTGAAAAGACTGCGGCAAAGCCAGCACACCCGGCCATCACAAGCATGTAAATCAAGTTTGACACGGTGACAAGGACATCCTGGTAGCACAGGTGGAGGCGCGAGTAGTGCTCGGTGGACACCCTTGCCTCATTGTAGAAGTTCTCAACCAGCTGAGTGATCTGCTGCCCATGCTGCGTTGGTCGGCGGGATGACATCCTTCTTGAAGAACTTGCCGTTGACTTTGACCTCCACATGGTTGAGCTTGTCGCTGGTCTCCAGCTCCAGGCGCGACTCGACCCCCTTCGTCTCTTCCTTGAAGTGCGCTAGCCCCTTCATATCATCCTTGAAGCGTGCCTCCACCTCCCTGAGCTCCACATGGTTAACCAATCGGTAACGTACTATATGTGGTAAAACCAAACGAGATCTCGTAGTATATGTGGTAAAACCAAACGAGATCTCGTAGTATCTCGACTACATGGGTCTTCCCAGCCACAATGTTCAAACAAAAATGTGCTCTAACTAATATTGACAAATGTCCCTGACGAGGAAATCATGGCCATCTAATATTAATGAGTTTGTCTAAGAGACATGACAAAGGGTGAAAAGGTGTGTCATGTTTCTACACATTCATACGGGTTTTCCTTTGAATCTCACGTTCATAGTCCTCATCAGTTATAGCATAAAACATAATACATTAATCATGAAACAGATGTATATTGTTGTCTCTTAGGCATACATCCAACATGAGGAGGCGACCTCGTCCCGAGCACCGACATTTCCTCTCCCGTCCAACATGCCTCCACCGGAGATGACGGTGTAGGAGGCACAACACCACCTCTACCGCAACATCCCAGTGGCAGACGGCCATCAACTACCTAAGGGTGGGTGAGAAAACATCGTCAAGGTGTCGGTCACGCCACATCTAAAAGGCAGGCGCGCCTACACTACATCATGGAGAGGTGGAAGGACCTATCGTTTGCGCAGCGCACCGACCGCTTCTACACAGTTTTATCGCTGCGCTGGCACGAAGTAGTGGAGGCGGAGTACCATACGCATATCGGCATCATTTTCCTCCCTACCGGCATCCGGTCGCCACCTAGGGAGTGGTTCGCGTCAGACAACGAGCTGGCCCACTCTGACGACGAGGACGCTGAGCTTCCCTTACCACCGGCTCCGGCACAGGAACTTGCCCAAGCAATAGCGCCGATACCTGCGAACGGGGCGCAGGATGAAGACGGAAAGGAGGGATGGTCAGAGCCGCCCTGAGAGGGCATGCAAGAGGCCATCGAGGCTTCCCTTCGCCGTCGCTAGATCAAACCCCACCACTCTCAGGTGGCGAAACCAGAAGCCTCAGCTGAGGCTATGCAAGTTCCTCAAGGGTGCCACCGCCAATAGCAGATGACACTTCCGACGAACCATCATTGAGGCATGCAAGTTCCTCGAATAGGCATTTTCCTCACGCCGTAGCCTAAAGCGCAGCTAGATCTAGGGTCTAGGGTTTAGTTTAGGCTTAAATAACGCTAGTTAAATTTTGCTTAATTTTTCGCCAGATTGTTGTTGTTTTGTTGCAAATTGGGAAAAAATGATAGTGAAAATGGGCAGGCCGTTTGGGGGGTGCCGGTGTGGGAGGCTAGCTGAGAATGGCCAGACAAGTGTCCTGTACTCCGAAAGCGGACATAATTTGGGAGGTGCCGGACCTATTTTAGGGGGTGCCGGTGAAGATGCTCTAAGTCGGTGAAGGAAAATTCTGGCATCAAATTATTGATTCCAAGTATGAATTGCTAGCCGCCTAGCCCCACTATATTTTTATTGTTCTTCAGTGAATAGTTATGTGGGCTAGCTGCGATGTCATGGTGGGGTGTACAGATGGCAAGAAGGTAATGGAGTTTCCTTGGGTTGAGAGTTGGTTGGGTGTTGGAACCCAGCCTTGCGGTGTTTTACTGGGAGTTATATGCGATCTGCAATGGAAAGGATGGTTCATCTCTGAAGCTCACTTTCAGTAGACGCTTTGGCTTTTGGCCCTGTACTTAACTTCAGTTGCTGAAAAAGATTCACTAATTACTTCGATAGAGAACCATGCCGATGCAGGACTGGAGCTCCCGCGAGCCCGAGCTCCACCGTCCGTTCTCGGCGTTGACCAGCCCGGCAGCGGCGCCCACCGTCCCGCCTCCGCCGCCGAGGCCGCCGCCCGCCAGCATCCCAGCTGGTTTTGTCCCACAGGTAATCCCCGCTCCTCAATCGACAGATCTGCATCTGGCGCCGTCATCGTCGTCGCAGCTGGCTCCGGTCTCCTCCTCCGGTGACACGGTGGTACCCGAGACGCCGCGTGAGCTGCTGCGCATGGGCAAGCAGCCTCTGCCAACTGGGCACGCTGAAGCAAGCTTCAATGCAGGAGGAGGTTGGTCTGGGTGGAGAAACGCCATCAATTCGCCGGCGCCACAGATCTCCTCTTCAATGCGCACAAGGCCAGGATTTGAGCAAGGACGACGGGAGATGGCGCCGTCCCATCCCCGCGCCGCGCGGCTTTGCCTTCAAGCAGCATTCACGCCGCCGGTTGCCCTCAACCGCCAGCCTGGCTCCAAGGCCGTTGCTTCCATTGCCTCTACAAAGGGCGACCGGGCCACATATCTTCGGAGTGCAGAGACCCCATCAAATGCCGCCGTTGCTTCCGCTCTGGCCATCGCGCTCGTTTCTGCAAGCACCCGCTCGAGCCTCCCCCAAGCCCAAGCACGGCCACACCTGCGCCGCGAGCCTACCGCTTCGCCCCTGCCGCTCCTCGTCAAGAACCGGCGCTGCCCGAACCCCCCGCTGCTCCGCGCCGTGAAGCCGTGCCTCCCGCACCGCCTGTCCGTCGTGTGGTGGCCCCTGCTCACCGCGACGCCGAGCCCGCCATGCCAAGGAACGAAGAGCCGAGGCCTGCAGAGGAGTTCGTCGTCATCCACTCGTCCCCGGCCATGACAGCCGAGGCTGCGCTGCTGCTCACCAATGCGGCGTACGCCTGGTTCGACCGCCCGCCGTCCCGCGACGCCATGCGCGCCATGGTGAGGGCGCTCGCGACCGCAGCAAACGCGCTCCCCGGCGACTTCACCGTCACGGAGCACTACCCCGAGCAGTACCTCGTCCGCTTCACCTACCCGCACCACCGCGACGCCGTGGTCCTGCGCCACGACTTCCCCTCCGGCACGCTGCGGGTGCAAGCTCAGGCCTGACGCTTGGAAGACAATGCCGAACAGGTGGACTTGCAGCACCACGTGCGGCTCTGTGTGGAGAACGTGCCGCTCTACGCATGGTGCGACGACGGCGCCGTGCAGCAAGCCATTGGCAGCGCGTGCTCCCTCGACTACGTGGAGGCGGCCTGCAAGCGGAAGGAGTACACCAAGGCACTCTGCGTCTGGGCGTGGGTCGCGCGGCCGAGCCTGGTGCCGCGCGTGCGCCGAGTGACCTTGCCAGGCCCAAACGTGCCGCCCGGCGTGCGCGAGAGGGGCCGGCGAGGTCTGCAGCGGCGGTGCATCGTCCACCTGGACATTGCCGAGGATCATACCGGCCATGTCGATGGCCCTCAACCACCTCCATCAAAATTCACTTGGCGTTTTGGCCACATCGACGGCGAGCGCACGGCGAGGGACCGCACTGAGCGCATCGGGCAAGAGAGCAGCAACCGCCGCAGAGATGATGATGATGACGACCGTGACAGGCGCGGCCGCAACTCCTCCAGGGGGTGGGGTGACGCCATTCGCCGCAGCCTGTCGCGTTCGGCCCGCAGCCGTGGCCGCGACGACAGCCGCCAGCGTGACCAAGGACACGACAGGGAGCGCTCCAACAACAGGGGCGGGGAGCGCAGGCACGTCGCCTCCATCATCGTCGGCGGCACGCTCCAGCTGGGTGCGGCGGCCTCATCTCGGGCGGCCCAAACGCCACCAGCAAGCCCTGACCCCGTGTCGCCGACTGCGGTCTGCCCGTCCCCTCCATGGATGGCAAACCCGCAGTTCCTCATCACTTCGGGTGACAGCCACTCCGCCGCGCCACCACGGATCACCTTCTCGGAGTGCTCGGTACACAGCCATGATTCAAGGAAGCTTCTCGAGCTCTTCGCGCCGTCATCCTTCCTGCGCACCCCTTCGCGTCCACCGGGCTACGACCAGTCTCCAGTTCTTCAGCCCGCCTCGCCTTCGGACGCAGCTTTCCCCGGTGCCACTGCCTCGCTGCGTACGCCACTGTCCGACTCGGAGGATTCCAGCGCGAACGCCGAGGACGGTGAGCCGGAGGCGCTTGGCTCGCTCTTCTCGGCGGTGCAGCCGCCGCTGACCTCCATGACGCCGCCGCCGTGCAGGCCGGCAAACCGCAGGAAGACACTCGCCGGGGTCGACATTGTGCACACCGTCGGCTCCTCGCTGCGACGGGCGAGCGCTCGGGCGAAGGCGATGCGCAAATCCAAGCCAGTGGCCAAGGCGGCGGAGGCGGCCGTTTGTAGGGGTCTTGGGATCGTGCAAGACGGAGAGCTCATCACGGAGAAGGCCATGGCGGACTTTGCTCGCTGTTTCGAGGGGGAGGTGTCCGACTGTGCTATGGAGAGGCTGCGCATCATCTTCAAGGTGGGCTCGCCGGAGGACGACGCAATTGACGAGGCGCTGCTGAGCCATGGCGGCACGGCTGGCCTCGACCATGACGCGCTGGAGGAGAACGCTGTTGCTGCAGCCAGTTGATCAGATGCTGATCAAGTACAAGATAGTGTCGGGCTACTGTAGTTTGCCAATGTTAGTACAAGCTAGTGCTTTTCGTTGTTGGGTTCGTGTTGTTCGTGCTCTGGAGGGTGCCCCTGCTTGCTGGTCTGCGCACCGGCGTCGGGCTGCTCCGTTTTGTGTTTGTGTCTGTGTGTCAGCTGCTGCCGTGCTGCGTCTGCTCACTGGGAGTCCCAGGATCAGAAGCTTGGTTGAAGCACTGCCGCTCTCGATGGGGTCTGTCCGTGTCTGTGTGTTCGCTGCTTGTCTATCCGATGTGGGTTGCTTTAGTTTCCAATGATAGAACAACTACTAAACTTTCTGGATTGGAACGTGAGGGGTTTAAACGACACCGACCGTCAGGATGCTGTGCATGAAACAGTGGCTACCTCAACTTGCCAGATCGTCTGTTTACAGGAGACAAAGCTTGCCTCGATCTCTCCTTTTGAGGCTTGTTACATTGGGGGAACCGGCTCCGTGGCTATGCCGAGAGGCCCGCAACGGGTACTAGAGGGGGTATTTTGCTTTTGTGGGACGATTCGGTTGTCCAAATGAGCAATATCCAAATTACCGAGTTTTGCCTTTCCGCGAAGGTGCACATCATCAACGCCGACGACGACGATCAAGACTTTGTGATAACCACCGTCTATGGCCGACGGCGGCCAATCGGAAAGACGACTTCTTTGCCGAGCTTGTTAGCCTAAAGCCTACTTGTGGGGAGCGATGGTTGGTGCTTGGTGATTTCAATCAAATCCGAAGGGCCCAAGACAAAAACAACCGCAACATTAACCGTGGGCGTATCAACCGTTTCCGTGCCGCTTTGCAAACTTGTGAGCTCAAGGAGATTCACCTACAAAATAGGCGCTACACTTGGAGCAATGGACGCGCCACACCAACCTTATGCAAACTTGATGCCTTCTATTGCAATGCCGAATGGGACCTCAAATTTGACTCCCATGTGCTTCACGCCCTATCCTCCTCCTTGTCGGACCATTGCCCTCTAATGCTCGCCGACGATCGTGGTCCTCGCCGTCCCCGCTCTTTCAAGTTTGAGAACTTTTGGCTACGCCTTCCCGGCTTCAAAGACGTTGTGCAACAAGCTTGGAACGAACCTTCACGGCATGTTGAGCCTTGTCATGCTCTCTTCCACAAGATCCACACCACGGGGTTGAGGCTTGCCAAGTGGAGTCGTGGCCTCTTCTCCAACTCCAAGGTCTTGGTGCACGCCGCTCTTCTAGTCATCTTGCAATTCGATATTGCGCAAGAAAGTAGGCCCCTTTCGGCCAATGAAAGAGAGTTGCATGCAAGGTTAAAAAGAAAGGTGGTGGCTTTGGCGGTGGTGGAGAGGGTTAGGAAGAAACAAAGTGCTAGAATTGCTAACATTAAGGAAGGGGATGCCAACACTAAATTCTTCCACATGCGGATCAACTCTAGGAGAAGGAAAAATCACATATATCGCCTCAAGAACAACAACAACGGGTGGGTCACCGACCATGAGGCAAAGAAAGGCTTAATCCATGAGCACTTCAACTCGGTTTTGGGTAGAGGGGAACCTCGCACTCAAGATTTTAATTGGGAAGGCCTAGAGTTTGCGGAGGTTAACCTTGAGGGTCTTGGTGAACCTTTCACCGAGGAGGAAGTCAAAAATGCGATCAACAACATGCCAAGTGACAAGGCACCCGGCCCCGATGGTTTCACGTGTGCTTTCTTCAAGAAATGTTGGGACATCATCAAAGTTGACGTCATGAGAGTTGTCAACCTCTTCGGAAACCTTCATACCGAAAACTTCCATTGGTTAAATTCCGCAAACATTGCTCTCTTGCCCAAGAAAGAAGGCGCAGAGGGGGTCTCCGATTTCCGGCCTATTAGCCTCATCCATGCTATTGCCAAGATCATTTCCAAGATGCTTGCTCTCCGATTGGCCCCGCTCATGAATGACCTAGTCTCCAATGCCCAAAGCGCTTTCATTAAAAAGAGAAGCATCCATGACAACTTCCTCTATGTCAAAAACCTTGCCAAAAGGTTCCACAAGAGCAAGATTGCGGCCCTCCTATTCAAGCTTGACATTAGAAAGGCTTTTGATTCTATCCGATGGGACTACATCCTTGATCTCCTCCAACGCCGTGGATTCCCTAGCCGCTTCCGGAATTGGCTTGCCGCGTTGTTTTCCACCGCCACCTCCCGTGCGCTACTCAACGGTATTGCCGGCCCACCCATCATCCATGGCCGTGGGCTCCGTCAAGGAGATCCGCTCTCCCCTCTACTTTTCGTGATCGCCATCGACCCCCTAACTCAAATTTTGGAAAATGCAACGTCGGAGGGACTCCTTCACAAGTTGAGGGGGAGAGGAACTATTCTTCGGACTTCTCTTTATGTGGATGATGCGGCGGTTTTTTTGGCACCTATCAAGGAAGACGTGGGAAATTTTGCTTCCATCCTACAAGCTTTTGGGGAAGTTACCGGGCTTTGCACAAATGTTGACAAAAGTTCCGTGGTGCCCATTCGGTGTGGGCAAATAAATCTTGATGAAGTTCTTGAGGGCATCCCGGCTACACGGGCTTCTTTTCCTCTTCGCTACCTTGGCCTACCTCTCTCGGTGCGGCGCCTTTGTAGGGGGGATTTTCAATACCTTGAGGACAAGTGCGCGAACAAGCTCCCTACTTGGAATGGCAAGTACATAGCCACGGCCGGCCGGGCCTCTATTGTCAAGTCGGTCATCGCTTCTCAAGCCATCTACTCTTTGACTCCTCTTGTCATTCATCCGGGCACGATGATTTTTTTGAACAAGATTCAACGTGCTTTCCTATGGTCGGCCAAAGATACTACCACGGGTGTCAAATGCAAGGTGAATTAGGAGATTGTGTGCCGTCCTAAGAATCTTGGAGGGCTTGGTATCCTTCACTTGGCCAAATTTGCTACGGCCTTGCGGTTGAGGTGGCCATGGTTAGAATGGAAAGACCCAAACAAGATTTGGGTGGGAACCGGAAACCCATGCACTAATGACGACATGAACATTTTCTACTCCGCCACTACAATCACGATTGGCAATGGTGCAAAGGCCTCATTTTGGCATGCGCCATGGTTGGAGGGAAGGAAGCCAAAGGACATTGCCCCCCTCATCTTTGCTTCCTCAAGCAAGAAGGGTAGCACCATTCGGGAGGCCTTGCTTGGTGTGGGTTGGGTGAGCAAGGTGCGCCTTGATGAGGATTTTACCGGAGCACATTTCTCTCAATTCATGGGTCTTTGGGTGCTACTACTCAACATTCAACTCAACCCCAATACTTGCGATGAGATTCGTTGGAAGCTTACGGAAAATGGTGAGTACACGACAAAGTCCGCCTATGAGTTGCAATTCTTGGGGTCCATCACCTCCTCCATGGAGAAGACAATTTGGAAGGCTTGGGCGCCGCCGAAGACAAAGTTCTTTGCTTGGCTTGTCAACCAAAATAGGGTGTGGACGGCGGACCGTTTGGCGAGGAGAGGGTGGCCAAATTGTGGCCTATGTCCATTTTGCAAGCAAACGACGGAGACGGTGGCTCACCTCTTCGTCCATTGCCGCCTCACTCGTAGGCTTTGGGGCATGATAAAGGAATGGCTTGGGATCAACACCATTGCCCCGGATTCTTGGGCAAACCTATCCTTCAACGAGTGGTGGCTAAAGATGTCGGATGTCTCCCCTAACCGGAGGGCGGTTGCTTCGATTGCTCTCCTAACAACTTGGGAGGTTTGAAATGAGAGGAATGCAAGAGTTTTCCAACACAAGTCTACGCCGCCTTTTGTGATGTTTAATAGAATTAAAAATGAGGCCCGGTTGTGGGTTCTTGCGGGTGCCAAACATTTGGGCAACTTGATGCCGCGAGAGTAATTCTCCTTGTAATAACGGGTCAGTACCAAATTGCTTTCTTGCAACTCCTTCTTAATTAATATATGGGGCAAAGCTTTTGCCCCACGTTTCTAACTTCAGTTGCTGAAACCTGAGATAAACTGTTCTGGAGTACGCAGAAGGTAGTGGTGCCATGGGCTGTTAACTTCTGAGACCGAGCTACTCCGTACGCTTACAAAATTCATATTCTTCACAAGATTCACGTTTCTATATGTCTGAATCACTCATAGAAAATTGTTTACTAGAAACAAAGTTCAGTAAACGGCAATATCTATGTGGCCTCTGTTGTGTCAGTTCTTACAGGCCGGAGAGTTTAGACCTGGAGAATGGCGGTGGACCGCTGCGGGCACTGCCGGTCTTCTCCCCGGCACCCTCCTCCTACCCTGCCTCTTCTGCGTTTGCGGTTCCTCCTCATCGGTGCCCGTCACTGCCTTGTAATCCGTCTTGGCGTCCATGGTTTTTCGGGCGAGCGGTTCCTTTGAGCTATTTTTGTTCCGACCACTGAGACCCTGCCATTGAGCTGAGGAGCAGACCAAATTGCGCCTCAACTCCTTGGGCCATAAACATTCCACTGTAGTTCAACAGTAAAGTTAGACAATGGTACGAATTACAGGATTATTATTACTAATAAAGTTCGGCAATGGTACGAATTACAGGGTTGTTACTCTGCTTTCTTGAAAACACAGCTCACAGCTCTTTCGTGACTACTGAACAAACTGCGACGCCAACAGTGCCATTAAACATAACAAAGTTACCGATGCATGAGTAAACAATTAATCATAACAAAGGACCCCTACTGTAATTCAGTACGCCCTCACTGCTCGAGATTTAGTGACGCTGGCAACTTTGATTCGAGCAACTTAGTAATGCTCATTTACTGTAAGCGGGGGCAGATTTTCTCATTGTGTTGCAGCTTGAGTCTCCAGGAATTTTCTTACCTTTGCCAATTTTGAAAATACAAATGATACATGCTCAACTTAAATTGCAGGAAGATCATAAGAAACTTCCCTGCTGACGATGAGCAGTATATAGCCACTAGTGCCTCGTAGTGACTCACATTTATAAGTTTCTTCAGAGAAATAAAAAGCTTGACCACCTTTCATGCATCCAATTAGTGATGCATCTGCTTGTGGAGAATATAATCGGAATTTGTAGTGGAAGCCAAGCTTCACAGCAGATTTCAACCAAGTGACAGAATGCTCTTTGGACATGAATGTGAACTGAAACCAAATCCGATGCTTACAGATGGCAACCAAGAAGGCAGATTAATTTTATACAGAAAAGCTAATTAAGAACATTACATGGAAGTACACGTTCAAAGACTAGGCACACATCAGCTGTCTCAAAATCAAAATGTTCACCCATAGTTTGTTGTGCACGCAAGCTGACAACTACAGAACACATAAAATGCACACCGGGTTTACACCGGATGTAAAAGCGTCGGATGTGCAGCACTGCTCTATGGCATATCATGCTTCTTACATCCAGAAAGCCACAGGATACTTGAGCATTGCATGAATAACCTCTCGAGGCACGACGAAGTACCGAACCCGGCGGCTGCTGCCAGTTGTCAGGTCTCCACTCCTGTCATACCTGAGTGAGAAGGTCGTCAACCGTAAGAAAAAATGTTTCCGAACTTGCTCCTCCTCCTCATTCGCGGCCTCATCGACTGAGTACTCATTCACCTCATCAGAATCAGTTTCATGCACCTCGCCAGAAGAGTACCCGTCCGAGTCATCAGAGTCAGTCTCATTCAAATCATTGACAACAACGACAGTGTTGAAGTCAGAGTGGATGCAGATGCCCTCCAGGAGGCCGAATTATTCGCTATCACCATCACCCATATAGACCAGGGTGGCACCTATGTGCCTCTCGCCCGGGAACTCGGTGAACAGCTTTTCCTTGTACATCTTCATGGCCAGGTCGTGCTGGTGGCTTGCATCGCAGTCAGTAGCGACATCATCGCATAAGCAGATGTAGCTAATAGTGTCGTGCTGCGCGGAAAGCCCTACCCAGGCATCCAACTCAGGGACAAAGTAAACGCGGCCGTCGAACGGCATCTTCCACTGGCCATGGTGCTTCCACCCACCGTCACCGCCATCTATCACAGAGTCTGTTGTGTCAAAGCTGAAGGTGGCAGGGGCACTCCCTTGGATGCTGACGAAGATGATCTGTCGATCGCTATGCACGCCGTAGCAAGTGACAAGCTGGCGTGAAAATGGCGGTGCCAAGAGAGTGTGCCACGTCCACACAAATTCGTCCCAGTCGGACTCATGGCATGGCGGCCGGTAGAGCAGCTTGAACGAGCTGGCATCAAGAGCAAAGAGCTTGTCACCGACAGGAATGTAGATGGGGTCGACTGGATCCGGCGTTTGCCGAGGACCGGCTACAACGCTCCGCATAAGAACATCATGGATACACTAGTAGAAAAAAGCCTATTAGTGGCACACCAAAATAGGCTATCAGTGGCGCACTAGTGGTGCGCCACTAAACTCGCGTCACTGATAAGTATTACCCGTGGCGCACCAGCGGTGCGCCACAGGTAACATGACTTATCAGTGGCGGTGCGCCACAGGTAACATGACTTATCAGTGACGCACCAGCCCGTGCGCCACTGATAGTCGACTCTAGTGCGCCAGTGGTAGTCTCTGTGGGGCACCTATCTCAGTTATCAGTGGCGCGCAGGACAAAGTGTGTGCCACTGGTAAGTGAATACCAGTGGCACGCATCCTATTTTGTGCGCCACTGCTAATAATTCCACTAGTATCATTTTCAGGATTCAAAAAAAAATCAAAACAATTATTTGTCGCGAAGTTCAGAAACACAAATAGCATTTTAAAGAGTGGTATCCTACATTATTAATTACAACACACCACATTGTTTTAGAAACACAAATATACAGAAGTAGCGGCAGCGTCGCTGCAACATGTCAATGTCGTCCTCGTCATCGTTGCCACCATTGCCCCGTGTCCATGTCGTCGTCGCCGCCGCAGTCCCATGTCGCAAGCCCCGTGTCGATGTCGTCGCTTCCGCAGCCCCGTGTCGATGTCCTCACTCCCGCAGCCCCTTGTTGATGTTGTCGCCGCCATGCAAAAGAAACTCGGAATTGATCACAGAAAATGGAACATGTGTACAGATGGTAAGAAAACAGTGCTCACCTCGTCGCCCTGCTTATCCTCCCAAAGCCACTGCTCTCAGATCTGCTCCTATGAACACTTGTAAAATTAACTTCACATTTGTCAAATTCAGTTAACATGTTACTCCAGTAATTTCAGTTAACACGTTAAGTGCAATACTGCTACAGATACATGCAATACTCCAATACTGCTACAGATACTACTCCAATACAATACTGCTAGAAATACTTGCTGCTGGATCAAGTTGCTACTGCAAGCACAGAAACAAACAAGCAAAGAATAATCAAGTTGCTACTGCTACATTAATATTGTTTCATCAATAATCACAAACGTGAATAGGCTACAATAATCTTGCACAAGCAAGAGAAGAGAAGCAGGGAGTACTTGCAACAATACAAGCACAAGCACTTGCTCTTGCTTGCTACTGCTAGCACGGCACAGCACGGCAGCTTATTACTGAAGATTAACTAACAAGAGCACTTAATTTAATTGAAAAAACAAGGAGTATTTGCTTAACTGAAAAAGCAAGGAGTACTTGCTTCCATTTACTCAAGCAAGTACTGAAGCGTGCACAAATATTGCTACTGTACCATTTACTGAGGCTTGTACAGGTACTGCACTACTGCTGCATTGCTGTAAGCAGAAACAATACTAGTACTCCAGTCTCCAGGAGTAAATTCTTACACAAACAATTTTGCATTTTACTCAAACAATAAATTTGCAGTGCTCACTTGGAGGAGTACTTGCAGGATCAAAAGATATTTGCAAGCACGAAGATGCTACTCGTGTACAGAAATTTACTCAAGCACAGACTACAAGCAATCGCTAGCATTGGGAGGAAAAGACGAGAGAGGAGAACTGGAGAAGTACCAGGCGCACGGAGCCGTGGCGCGGCGAGGCAGCCAGCGCTACCAAGCTGGGGGCCCCGTGAGGACGACGGGCGCGACGAGGCTGCAGGGCCCGCACCACTCGGTGACGAAGTCCACGAGCACGGTAAGCTCCGGCCGCATCACCTCCGCCTCGAACTCCCCGTCCCCGACGAGCTTCACCGCGGCGCTGCACCGGACGCGCGCGCGCGCGAGGGCGAGCCGGCCGCCCCATCCTTGGAGGAGTGGACCTCGCCCTGCAGCGTCAGGTGGAGGACTGCCCTCCGTGGCTCCCTTCGTCGACCTCGCCGTCCTTGTGGAGCTGGGGTCGCCATCTCCGGCGATGCGTGCGCAGGCGGCGCCGGGCGCTGGTACAGGAGGCGCCATGGGGCGGGACGGAGGCGGCGCCGGGCGCTGGTACGGGAGGCGCCATGGGGCGGGACGGAGGCGGCGTGGGCGGGATTGTAACACGCCCTTAGCCGCCGGTGAGGATCGGGGCGTGAGCTCGGAGATACTGGTGGCTTGTGGTAGCCACCGGACCCGAGGAAGACGGACTGGGAGGAGACGAACGAGACAGGGGAGAGAGAGATGCAGACCTCGGTCTGTTTCTGTTCTGTTCTTCGATCATCCTTTCCGCACACACGGCTTCTCCCTTTTGTTGGCACTCACCGGTACTGCTGGCCCAATAAGCACAGGCCCACCTTGCCCCAAGTACCGGGTGTGACAATACCGCCCCCAAAAAACATTGCTTGTCCCCAAGCAATGGCATGAATGGCGCTTCCATGAACACGTTGATCTCCTGCTTGTACTGAGCATAGCTTCCAGAACCGCTGAAAGAGCAATAATGTCTGCACTTGTATGGCATTTGCTCAGTATCACTAATGCTGACCTTCTGGCTTGCTATCACGACTCGATGATGCCCACCACCAGGATCCCATTGTTCATACTGCAGGTGGTCTACCAAATGAATCAAGGAGCAGAAATAATTGCACTTGCATGGCCTTTGTTGCACCTGTCTGATTATCTGGTTGTGAACACTGAGATTACATGGGCTGTACTGCAGTTTTCTGTCTAAACGTCCACTTTGGGTGTCACCAAAAAACTGAGCACCGTTCATCTTCACTTCTGTTGGCCACATGCTTGTACAATCCAGCACCACTTCACTGTTTGTAATCAGTCCCAACATGGCAAGCCCAAATATCCAGCTGCATTGATTACCATCCTCACGATGCTTGTATGGAAATTGTATCAGCTCATGGCATTCATACAAAATTTTGCCCACAAGTTTCCTTTTCTCCTGCCTTGCATCCTTATTATCATGCCAAAGCCACAACTCACACAAGCCCAACATATACTGAAGTTCTGTTGTAAAAGGTTGCAGTGGACACCAATCACCAGGATCCCATGGCCAGGTTGGCATTGAACCATTTGTAGCATGGGCTAGCCGCCAGCATACCACAACCTCTTGTTTCCCTGGATCCCATGGCAGAAGAAGTGTAGAATCATTAGTGCCATGTTGTTTACTCCCCCTTGACAGTGACTGCAGCATCTTGACCTCTACAGGAAGGACCAATCCCAGTCCACCTATCACACGATCCAAATCTGTGTGTAACACTACCTGAATCTCTTGTTCCGCAACCATAGCATGCTCTAGGAACAAAAATGATCCACTGAAATGAGTGACCACACAGTCAGCAAGCTCCCAGACCACATCCTTGATAGGACTGTCGTTGAACACCTCATTTGCATGATCCAAATCAAGCTCTAGGAATAAGGACAAGCCTCCAATGGCTGTGAATACCTCCTCGTCTGCCATCTCGTCGAGATCTTGGGCTGTAGTACATGTATAGCTGCCAACTGGAACTGCGGTGATGGGTGATCTGCAATTGAGGACGGCGTCGTCGAGTGTGGCCAAGGACAAACCCGAAGATGCTTCCTCCACCACTGCAGAATTCTGCACAACTGTGTTGTCAAGGCTGCATTTCGTCAAACGCACTGGGGGTGTCGACATGCTCAACTTGAGTGCAACAGACGGCTGTGGCGAACTTGGGGACACGACCACAACATGGTCGTTGCCGATATTGGCAGTATCAGGTCTTGTTGCAGTAGCTGATGCATACCCCGGTTTTGCCACCCAGGGTTTCTTCTGTGAAATAAAATCCTCTTGAACATGTGCCAATAATATTGCTCGATCTACTGTATCTGGCAATTGAGAAGCCACTGCAATTCTGATGTCCTGTTTCAAACCTTTTAGAAATTGCCCTACAAACAGAGTTTCATCGTAAAACGGGTTATGGCTGCATAACTTGAACATAAGCTCCTGAAACAGTTTACAGTATTCATCCACTGTTCCTTTCTGTTGCAGATTCAGCAGTGCAGACATGAAATTGCGATGATCATCGACTTCAAATTTTGCTTCTACCGCCGAGATGAACTGCTGCCAGGTAAGGACTTCATGGCGCAGTTTATAGGCCTGGAACCAGTGAGCAGCATTACCTTCAAGGTTCATCCTGGCTGTGGTGAGCCACATCGCTGGTGAAATGTTGCATGCTTGAAAATAATCGATGCAGTTGTCACACCACAGTCGCGGGAACTCGCCGTTGAACTTGGGAAAGTTCATTTTCGGCGCCACCATCCTGCTGCCCCCAAGGTGCTCGTCCGTTGTTCGCCCTCGAGGACGTTCACCCTCGCCACCAAACCCCACCGCCGCGGTGCCTGGATCCGGAGGCCGAGGTGTCGATGAAGTACCCGCGGTGGCCACCCGCGCACCGATCGCCGTGGGCTCAGGCTTTCCATCGAACACCATATGGGCACCCACGGTGGCAGTTGCTTCTCGCCCGAGCGAGAGGTTGAGGCTGGCCACGGCGGACGTCACAGACAGCGGTGTGGCCGTGGTGGTCACCTTCCCCGCATCAATCGCCGTCGCTGCAACCCCAATCGCCTCCAGATCGAAGCGGGGTTTGGGAACGGCCATGCGACCCAGTGTCGCGCTGATCTGCAGCAAGCTCTCATGGATGGCGCTAAGGTGCGCCTCCGTCGTTGCCGTCGCCACTCCCATCTGCTCCAGAATCAAATCAGACGGAATTTTTTTTTTTGTGGGGAATTTTCGGTGGAAGCAACTTGGAATCGACAGTCCAGCGACCGTGCTGGCTCTGATACCACTGTAACACGCCCTTAGCCGCCGGTGAGGATCGGGGCGTGAGCTCGGAGATACTGGTGGCTTGTGGTAGCCACCGGACACGAGGAAGACGGACTGGGAGGAGACGAACGAGACAGGGGAGAGAGAGATGCAGACCTCGGTCTGTTTCTGTTCTGTTCTTCGATCATCCTTTCCGCACACACGGCTTCTCCCTTTTGTTGGCACTCACCGGTACTGCTGGCCCAATAAGCACAGGCCCACCTTGCCCCAAGTACCGGGTGTGACAGGGATGGGGAGGCCGCCGGCGGCGAAGCGCTGGAGCAGAGATCGAGCGGAGAGGCGCGGTTGTAGGGGTGGCCAGAGGTTGGAGATAAGGTTGGAGAGAGGAGAGGTGGACGTGCGGTTGGTGGTGGATAGAAAATACCTGTGGGATGAGATGGGATGAGATGCTCGAAAAAAAATAATGGCGCACCACCCACTGTGCGCCACTGCTAAAAAAATTACCTGTGGCGCACAGGGAATTTACCAGTGGCGCACCACGCCACAGGTAGTCTCTCTCCTCCATCTCGAATTTTTCAAATTTAGGGGGAACTTACCTGTGGCGCACTAGTTTACGGTGCACCAGTGGCGCACCATAAACCTGGTGCGCCACAGATATATTTTGCCAAAATCCACAAACCGAGGTGAGAGACTATCAGTGGCGCACCGGGAGCTGGTGCCACTGATAGCATCTCACCTATAAGCTTTTTTCTACTAGTGATAAGGACGCAGTCATTCATGAAACTGTTCTTGGACTCGTACATAGCTAAAATCTTGGTGTCATAAGCACTAGCAAAGTACCTCGGACGACCGCGCGGTGCCTCCAACCTGAATGTCACTGATGGAAGGCTATTGACGCCGGGGTTACCATATGAAAGATCAATCTTACGAATGTTGTACCCCCATGACCAGTCATCCAAGACAAGATAGAGATGTCGCGGATTTTCCTTGCCACGGCCATTTTTCCTTTTTTTTGCGAGGAAGAGAGAGATATCAATGATCATCAGAGTCCACATTTACAGACTCGACAGCGACCACTTCTGAAATTGCCGGTGGGACAGACCCCAGCCAGCAATTATTCTGCTTGAACTTCATAGCTACAGCAGCTAGAACATGGGCCGCCATATTGCTCTCTCTTCCAATTTTCTAAATAATGAATCGCTCACATCTCAGTTTCAGAGTATTGATGTCCTCAAACAAACTCCATAGCCTAGACATTTTCTGGTTTTGTCTAGCTATAGCCTCAACCACTCCAGCGTTGTCTGATTCCAGAACAACTGAACAGGTATTTAGATTCTGAATACCTTGGAGTCCCAGGAGGCAAGCAGTAGCTTCAGCTTCAAAGACGTCTTTACACTATATTAGACCGATTGCTTGCCCATAGCACCTTACCATCAGCATCACGGCCAATGCACCCAACGAAACACATCTCCAAATCCTGGATATAGGAAGCATCAACGTTTATTTTAATCCATCCGCTTTCCGGTACACACCATCCTGCCTTAGTTTTCTCAGTTGGCACGAGGTCAACCCGGTGACAGTCGACCGTGGAATTCCCGGTATTGAGAGTAGGAAGTTTGCCCTTAGTATCCTCTGCAGCTTTACAGTTCACATTCAGCTCCTTCAGATATCTATCGAGGAAGCTGACAGAATTTTCGATGCTGCATTCACCCTTTGCATGTACAATGTCATTCCTCGTATGCCATGATCTCCATAAGACCATCAAGACCTATCCCTTTCTGTCGTTGCTTAAGGTAGACAGCAGGATAGGCAGCCAATCTGGTCCCGTATATCTGAACATTTCTTCTCCGGGCAAGTCCCATTTTTTCCTCATCGCATTTCTCAGAGCTCTCGACTTAGTACAAGCAACCGTTGCATGGTAGCTTGTTTCATTGCCATGACCACACACTGGGCAGATACTATCAATCTCCAGGGTTCTCCTAAATTTATTCTTCTTGGTAGCCAAATTATCCTTCGCTGTCCTCCACCCAAATATTCTCACTTTGCTTGGAACTGGTGCATTCCATATGTTTTTCCAAATATTTCTGTCAGGTTCAGAAGTCCTACTCGAGCTGGCCAACTGTTGGCACCCATTTGCAAGGTTATAAGCAAGCTTGTAGGCGCTTCGGACAGAGAAAACACCACTATTTTCGTAGTGCCAGGCAATGAAGTCATTCCTGTAATTTACCGGGGGTTTGAGTCCGAGGATTTGCTCAGCATCATGTGGGTGAAAGATCTTTTTTATGAGATCCTCATTCCATGTGTTGGATTCTTCATTTGCCAACTGATTTACTCTTCTGTACCTAGCTTTTGTTTTCCCCTAGGTTGGCACCAAAGCATAGTTTCTGGGCAGCCAGTTATCTCTCCAGATTCTGATGTTCTTTCCGTCCCCAACCCTCCACACAATGCCTTTCTTTAGCATTTCAATACCATGCTCAATTCCATGCCACACCGGAGAAGCTTCCTTTTTAAAAACTGTATCAAGAAGGTTTCCCATAGGGTAATAGATGGCTTTCATGAGTTTTGCCGCCAAACTCTTAGGGTTTTGCACCAGTCTCCAAACCTGCCGAGAGAGAAGAGCTTGGTTAAACAGTCTGGTGTCCCTAAACCCCATACCCCCTTGGAATTTTGGCATGGTAAGATTTTCCCACGAGGTCCAGTGTACTCTGCGTTGGTTTTCATCCTCTCCCCACCAGAAATTTCTCACTGTCTTCATGTAGTCTTCATGGAAAGAAGCAGGAAGTTTAAAAACTCCCATAATGTAGGTAGGCAAGGCCTGTGCAACAGCCTTTATGAAGACATCTTTGGCTCCCATCGACATAAACCACTCATTCCAAACACACATCCTCTTTGTGAATCTTTCTTTTACTGGTTGAAATTGCTTTGCTTTCATTCTTCCTTCAGGTGTAGGCAGCCCGAGATACTTTTCTTCAAAGGAGCTGTGAGAGACAGATAGAATGTTCTTTATCTCCATTTGAGTGTTAACAGGGCAAACATCACTAAACAACAGAGAGCACTTATCTGGGCTCAAGAGTTGACCCGTGCCCTTTTCAAAGGAATTGAGTGCCTTTTTAACTACCATTGCTTGTTGGCTGGTGGCTTTAAAAAATAATAAGCTATCATCAGCGAAGAGAAGGTGGGAAATACCAGGCGCTCCCCTGCAGCATTTTAACTCGTGGAGCTCCTGGTTATGAACCACATTCTCCAGAATTTTTGACAAACCCTCTGCAATAAACAAGAAGAGGTATGGGGACAAGGGATCACCTTGTCGCAGTCCACGAGAGAGCTTGAACATGTCAGTTAGCTCACCATTCAAACGCACCGAGAATCTCACAGAAGTGACACAGGCCATCACTTTTTTACACTACAAGAAATATGCTAACTTATGACCTTTTGACAGTGACCCTAAAAATATTGGTCATAGATCTGTGACCATTTTGCACAATTTGGTCATACGCTGTTTTGAAGGGTCTAAATCCTAAAATATAACGACCAAATTTGTCAAAAAGGTCATAATCTGCTTACATGGACTGGTCATAATCCAGATAACACTAATCTAGAACTTTTTTCCTACCCGGTTACGACCAATTTAAATGGTCATTCGCATGAGTTGACCGCCAACTCAGCAGTCTCGTCTACGTGTCACTGCTTATGTGTCATTTTCGCTTACATGTCACTCTGACTGGACGACCAACTCAGCTGTATCGCTTATGTGTCACTATCAGGTAGGACCCATTGTCAGCAGCTAACCTGACTGGTGGGACCCGCACCCACCCAGCCCTGACTGGTGGGACCCGCCAATACCCCACCTGACAAGTGGGTCCCACCCCTACCGCCTGACACGTGGGAACCGCCCCACCATACATGACATGTGGGACCCGCCCATACCCCACAATACATGACATGTGGGACCCGCCCACCTTTCCTGACATGTGGGACCCACCATACCCCACAATAAATGACATGTGGGACCCGCATATGGTCCCGCCCAACCCCGTGACATGTGGGACAAGCCCCACCATACATGACATGTGGGACCCGCCCACAATACCGTGCCAGCAAATCCAACTAAATCGTGAATTAAAAGATGCGCGCAAGAGGGATCGAACCCGCGAGCTCTCGAGCAACAACACGTCCCAACCACTATGCCACTGCATCGCTTGTGAAGGAATCTATCCTCGAGTCTATTTGTATTGTTGCTGCATCATTCTGGGACAAAGCCCATTAATAGAAACGAGTTGGGCAGCAATAGTTTTAGTTGGGCCGGTGGCTATGGGCTGCTTGCAAGGTCACGTCATTCAGAGGCTTTTCCACGTTTTTTTGTGTTCTCTGTTCAGCTCCCGAGGAAACAGAGCGAGCGCCTCCTCAAGCTCGACATGAAGGAAGACCGGCGGTGGCGCCGGTACGCCCTCCCTCTCCCGTCCCCGCCATCCTCTCCCTCTCCCCGTTCTCCTCCGCTATCCTCTCCCTTTCCCCGTCGTCCTCCATACTTTCCCTTTCCCCGTCCTCCGATTCCTGACCCCTAACCCTAGATCGACTGCGGCTGTAGGGAACGGCGGCGGGAGGTGAACGACGGCGAAAGGGCGTCGTAGGCCTCTCCATGGTGCCGCCATGATCTGCACCAAGGCGAGGCCGGCACCAGCAACGTCCTGGAGGCCGTCCACCACGTCGCTCCTGATGGGCGCCGTACACGCCCAGCGCAACATGGACGGCGACGAGATCTTCAGCTATGCCAAGCAGATCGCCGCCCGACCTGGTGATGCAGACCAAGCAGCTCGTGGAGGCCATGGTGGCCATCATGTATTATCTAGTATTGCAATGCTGGGCGCTGGTGGACAGTTGAAATCGGTTCAGTTGGGGGATTGTACTCTGCAAGTTTAATTCAGTTCAGGAAACATCGACGGCTGCTGCTTGGAGTGGCCTCCGTGTGCAGCCTCTAGCTGGGCTTGCTGTTCTTGCCGCTGGAGTCATGGTGCGGCGGCATGCTCCTAGTGGTTGTCTGCAAATGCGATTGTAGCTCCCATGTGTGATATATCTTGTGTAGCAATCAGGAATGTGAAAGACTTTGAGCTGCAAATGTTCTAGTTCTAATGAAACAGCCCGCTGAATGAATACGATGTTTGCTATATTGGTATTTTTGCCCGTTCCTTGAAACACTGACTAGCGATTTTGTCTAGGCATCAATTATGACCGTGAATTATTCTTGCTAGTTGTGACCTTACTGGAATTTTTTTTATGTTATTATGTGTGAAAATAATATATAAACATTTAAATATACACATACTATCTTTCTTACGTGTAGACAAGTTTATATTGTCCAAAACTTAACAAAACATCCAATTCCATTATTTGTTCACCCAAACAGAAATTGGAATTGGGTGCTACCCTTTGATTCCAATAACAAATACCATGCACATCCAAACAACAGAATTTGAATTGGAGGTCATTTCCTTTCCATCTTGGATTTGGAATTCCAGTCCAATTCAATTCTGGGCCAATCTTTCCTACTCCCTCCGTTCCGAAATATAAGTCGCTGGGAGGATTTTCCGACAGCACTCAAATCGACCAAATGACATGTCTGCCCATGCTTATTCGCTAATATTACAAGCAATGCCACCCCGAAGTGAAAACGCTTCGCGAGAGCAGAAAAGAAAATTTGAATTCCAGATCGGGATCGCTCGCTGGCTGGCCCAGCGCCTGGAGCTGGGATCGCCGCTCCAGAGCTCCTCCGCCGTACTCCTCCGCCGTACTCGCCCCAGAGCTACAGAGCCCTAGGTCGTAGCTGGTGCTCCAGCTTGCCTCCGCCGTAGATCCTCGCGCCCAGGTCATCAGCACACGAAGCATCTCGCCCAGGATCTGCAGGCCATCTGCTTCTCCTCGCCAGCAGCTGGAGCAGCACCGCCCAGGATCTGCCGGTGTCCTAGGTGCCCAGTTCATCGCCAGCACCCGGCAGTTCGTCGCCGGCACCCGGCAGTTCGTCGGCAGCACCCGGCAGGCACGGCCAGTTCCTCGGCAGCACCCGGCAGGCACCTCGCCCAGGTTCTGCAGGTGCAGGTGCCCAATTCGTCGCCAAGCTGCTTCTCCTCTCCTTCCCTGCAAGGATTCAAGGCAGCAAGGATTCAAAGCAGTAAGGATTCAAGGCAGCAAGTAATCGGAGGAGCAGCAAGTAATCGGAGGATTCAAAGCAGCAGGTTGCCAAGTCCTAACGACAATTGGGAACATCCAGAACAGAGAAGCATCCACAGCAAAGAGTACCTGAACATATAGTAGGGCAGCAGTATGGTGATCCCAGACCTAAACATGACTCCACCTTTAGAAGAAGATGCTATAGAGGAACCTGTAGAAGATGCAAATGTAGAGGAACCTGTAGAAGATGCAAATGTAGAGCAACATGTACAAGATGCAGGTATTTTTTAACTAATGCAAGCAAAGTTACAATTACTGAACCTATATCATGCATCATGCATGTACTCCACCATAATGCAATGCAAACAACTTAGTACTCCAGGAAACAACATGACTACTCTAAAAATGGTATTAGGAGTACAGCATGCAAGAAGAAGAAAATATCATGACTACTCTAAAAAGGAGCAAGCAAGCAAGTTATTTACTGCTGCTAGCACTTGCTAACAGAGAGAGGAAGCATTGCACAAGGATAATTTTCATGCCAATGGAGTATTTCAAATATGTACTTCTGCTGTTGCAGAGAAAATGGTACTAAGTTGTTTCCTGGAGTACTAAACATTCATGAAACTTACAGGCTTACCTGAAGGAGGACATGTTGATGAAGAAGGTGATATAAACATGGAAGATGAGGGCATGGCTCACTGTGAAGTTGCAGGCGGTGAGCACAAGTTCTGCTTGTAATCATACCAACATTTTAATCAAGCATTTTATAAACCTGCATGAAAACAACTCTGTAGTTTATAAACCTGATGAATAGCACAGGAATAACACAAGTTCTGCTTGTAATCATAGCATCCAGCAACCAAGTTTTAATGTGTTTTTGGTTTTATTTCTTATTGCAGGTGCACAGCAAACAAAGAAGAAAAGGAAAGTACTCAGTGACACTGAGAAATATGCTGCTTATGTAGCTATGCATGCAGTGTGTATGAGCAGAGGAGGAAAATTTGAGGACGATGACAAGAACCTAGCAAATTATTTTGGGGTCCATGTTCGAACCATACAGAGGATTTGGCAGCGGGCTATGAAGCAGATTGCCGAAGGTTAGCCAGTGGACGTTTCAAACAACCAAAAGGGCAGGTGTGGCAGGAAGCCAATAGAAATTGATCTATCAAGAATCCCCACTATCCCATTAAACAAGAGGTCAACCATTAGATCCCTGGCTTGGCAGCTTGGTTGCAATCCTACGACATTGTACAGAAAATTTGAGATGAATCTAATCCGAAGACACTCAAATGCCCTAAAACCTGCACTGACAGAGAAGCATAAGAAAAACAGGGCGCAGTTTTGCCTAGGCATGATTGATGAGGATACAATTGGTACTGCAGACCCACTTTTCATCGACATGTACAATTTTGTGCATGTTGACGAAAAATGGTTCAATATGACCAAAATTAACCAGACCTACTACTTGCTGCCTGATGAACCAGATCCTATAAGGCCACTACCTAGCAGTTGCATAGGAAAAGTCATGTTTCTCACCGCGGTTGCTCGACCCAGGTATGACAGTGAGGGCAACATGACATTTGATGGGAAGATAGGCATGTGGCCATTCGTGCAAGAGATACCGGCGCAAAGAAGAAGTGAAAATAGGGAGAGAGGGACCTTGGAGACGAAAAACTTGAGAGTAACAAGGAAAGTGATGAGAGAGTATTTTATTGAGAAGCTTTTGCCTGCAATAGAGGCTGTTTGGCCTCAAGAAGATGTGGGGCAGACCATTTTTATCCAGCAGGATAATGCGAAGCCGCATATTTTGCCCGACGACCCAGCATTGGCAGAAGCTGTGGCCAATACAGGACTGAAAATTAAGCTGATGCAGCAGCCAGCAAATAGTCCAGACTTGAATGTCCTGGATCTAGGCTTTTTTAGATCAATACAGTCTCTAACTAATTGCCTCAGCACTAAAACTCTCAAGGAGTTTATTAAAGGTGTTCAGGAAGAATTTGCAGCATATGAATCATCAAAGCTTAACAGAATCTTCCTAAGTTTAATGTCTGTCATGGCTGAGATCATGAACAACGCCGGAGGAAATGAGTTCAAGCAAACTCATGCCAACAAGGATAGGTTTGAAAGGTTGGGTCAGCTACGCAAAAGGCTGTGTTGCCCTCCTGAGGTTATTGCATATGCTCTTAACTTTCTAGGCCAAGGTGCTGCCTAGTCATGTCTGTATGTTGTTGCCTAAACAAGTCTGTAAGTTATTGCCTAAACAAGTCTGTATGTTATTGCCTAAAAAAGTCTGTAAGTTAATGTTTGTGTGTTGGAGTAGTACTGTTTGTGTGTTTATAATGTTTGTGTTGGAGTGCAAGCAGTGCAAGCTTGTTCAGTACAGCAGCTTATGATCTGTGCAAGCACTTCACTACTGCTGCAAGCAATACAGATAAGAGTACAAGAAGTGCAAGTGTATTTCAGATTTTCAGTTAATACTTGGAGCAGATAAGAGTACAAGAAAAAGTAATGGAGCACCACTGATACTCCTAATGGAGCAGTACATATACTCCAAGCAAAGCAAGACTTGCTAGCAGCAGTAAGAGTACGGCAAATACTGCAATTGACAAATGAAAAAGCTACTGCTGCTGCAAGCAAACACTACTGCTGCTAGCACATGCTACTACTCCAAGTTCAGTTAACACTTGTTAAAATCATTTAAATACTGCAAATGAATTTTACTCCAAGTTCAGTTAAATTCAGTTAACACTTGTCAATTTCAGTTAACACTTGTTATCAAATTTCAGTTTATCATTCGCCATGGAGTACATGAGCAACTAGCTCCAGCAGCAAGCAAATCATTCAGTACCTAATCAAGCAGGACAGCTATCCCAGGTCCCTCGTGCGCGAGCACCTCCAGGCGTGCATCCTTTCTCGCGCGCGAGGACCTCCAGGCGTCTTCGCTGCTCGATCTCGCCCAGGATCTCACGATCCTCGCCATCAGGATCTCGCCCAGCTGCTCCCTCGTCTGTTCTTCCTCGTCCAGCTGCTCCCTAGTTTCTTTGTCCCTGCCCCACCCTCGGACTGAGCAGTAGCACGCCCCACTTGGTACTCCTCCTACTGCTACTGCAAGCAAAAACAAATTACGGTAATTCACTGCAAGCAAGCATTCAGCCACTTGCTGCATGTACTCAGTCACTGCAAGTAGTGGGAGTAGCAAGACAATGGAAGCAAAACATGCTTCAGGAAGCCAATGGAAGCAAGATTACAAGTAATACTTGCAACCAAAACTCACAGATACTCCTTGGTCCAGTTTATACTCAAAAACCACTAAATAAGCAAGCAAGCAACAGTCCAAGAATTAATATTGACAGAGAATTAACATCAGGCAAATAAGCAAGCTTGGAGTGTTGCTTAATTTTAATTACTCCAGGAGCACAAAATTCATGAATTACTCCTTAATAGTGCAAGCAAGCAAGGAGTTCAGTGCATATTCAAGCAAAAATTACAAGCTTTGCATTTGTTAAAGGAAGTGTATTAATTTTATTCAATTACTCTTACTGCTAGTTCTTCCTACAGCTAAGATTGCACAAGCAAGCCCAAACAATACTCCTACTGCTAGTTCTTCCTACTCCACCAGAAGCAAAGAAATAAACAAGCACAGAAAGGCTCGAGGTAGCCAGGTCCAATTCGAGTATGCATTTTTTAAGAGAGAAACACAACACCTGTTGTTGGAGTACTCGTAGAGACGCCCACGGTTGGAGAAGACGATGAGCGCCACCTCGGCGTCGCAGAGCACAGAGAGCTTGTACGCTTTCTTCAGGAGGCCTTCTCCAAGGCGGACGGCCTGGGCACGTCGGAGGGGCCTCGCCGGCGGGAGAAAGTGGACGGACAGCTTCCCCCTTGACCTGCAGCTGCTTCGGGACAGCGCCCGCATGGCGCACGGCAGCGTCTGCATCTTGGACGGCTCCATGGGGCTCCCTAGGTCGATATCCTCCGACGAAGACACGGAGAGCGGCGACGACAGCGCCGGCGACACCTTGCCCAACGGATCGAGCACCTCCTCCGACGGATCGAGCAGCGCCGCCTACGGATCGAGCAGCGCCGCCCACGGATCGAGCACCGCCGCGGTAAAATTGTCACCTTTGACCAAGACCTAATCCCGCTCGGGCTAGGGATGCTAGGGTTAGGGGTGCGAATCGGGGTGGTGAGGAGCAACCGAGCAAGGCTGCGGTGAGGAATATGCCGGCGAGAGGGAGAGGGCGGCGACGGGAGGAGAGGCCGGCGACGGGAACGGGGGAGAGCGGCGACGGAGAGTGGTGGTGGTCGTGGTCGGGAGAGAGGAAAGTGGTCGTGGTCTGCGCGCACGGTGAGAAAAGTTGGGGTATTTTCGGAAAGATGGAAATATTCGTAGCGCAACGAAATTTGTACACGAATCGGTCAGCGACTTATATTACGGAACGGAGGGAGTACATCCAAACACAACCTAAGCTTATGTCTTGCTTTATATAGGGTTTTGTGGGATTTGAAATATAATGTTAGGATTATTATTTTAAATTCAAATGCAAGATAAAACAAATTCTTGCGCAACTTTTTGTGTATCTCTAATGAAATAGATAATTGTGTATCTAGAAAAAAAATCAAAAAATTATGAGCAAATTACGAAGCACATGTAGTTTAAATTTGACTTGCTTCCAACCGAATCGGCTTAAATTTGTCTTCCAACCGAACACTTTTTTATTATGAGCAAATTACGAAGCACCTGTAGCGCTCCTATTTTACGACATATTTTTGGCCTTTTTTATTATGAGCAAATTACGAAGCACCTGTAGCACCCAAGCAGCATCAAAACCGAATTTCAGCAAAATTCCTTCAAGGCAGCCCCAGTCAACTCTGTCATAGGCCTTGGAGAGATCCAGTTTGTAGGCACAGAAATTGTCCTCTATTTTCTTGCTTTTTTGAATATGGTGGAAGCATTCAAAAGCAATCAGTGCATTATCATAAATTAGTCTTCCTGGAAGAAAAGCACTTTGTGTTTCAGAAATGAGATCCTTGAGGTACGGTCTCAATCTGTTCACAATGCATTTAGCCGCGACCTTGTAGAGGACATTACACAGCGATATTGGTCTAAAATTCTTTAGATCATCAGCATCATTAATTTTGGGAATCAGTACTATTACTGTGTCATTTGCACCTTCAGGAATTTCTCCAGTAGCAAAGAAATGTTTGACTGCCATTATAATTTCATCCTTTATAGTGCCCCAATTCCTTTGGAAGAATCTTGCAGGTAGGCCATCAGGTCCAGGAGCTTTGAGAGGGCCGATCTGGAACAGAGCGTTGCTGATCTCTTCGTCCGTGTATTCCTTCAAGAGATCTTCATTTGTTTCCTTTGTTACCGTGGGCTGTATCAGGTTCAAGATTTCTTTCGGGTCAACTGCACTGTCCTTCGTGTATAATTCTCTGAAGAATTTATTTGCTGTCACTTTCATCTCTTCGATATCTTCCCCAAAAGAACCATCTTCTTTTCTGAGTTTCATGATCCTGTTTTTCTTAGTTCTAGCAGAAGCTTTCCGATGAAAGTATTTTGTGTTCTTGTCCCCTTCTCTTAACCAGTTAACACGAGATCTTTGCAGCCACATGAGTTCCTCTCTGTAGAGCAATTCATCAAGTCCGCTATTGATATCTTTTATTTCATTACAGTCTCTCGGATCATCTCGTTTTAAAAGCCTCTCCAGTCTCTTCTTAAGCTTCTTCATTTCTTTGTCCACCGAGCTGAATTTCTCTCTTCCCCAGCTATGAAGAGTGGTTGCCACGGCCATTTTTCCTCCTCTTTGACACCTTTGTACCTCCCTTGTTGCATTTTCCTTTCCAACTCTGCATCCTGAGCTCAAAGTAGGGTTAGTAAATAAACAAAGAATAATCAACATGCAGAATTAGAGCTGAAACGTTAATAATTAACCTACATATCTTAACTAAGACGTACTCCCTCCATGTCATATAAGATGTTTTAACATTTTAGTTTCAACATGTATATAAACATATTTTAGTGCAAGATTCATATAAATATATTTTAGTGCAAGATTCATGTGAAGAATGCCCACCTACATCAACCAATTTTACTTGGAGAGTCACGGTGACACTTGATGGCAGATAACGGGATACTCTAGACTCGTCTATCCGGTCTACAACTTCGGTGGTAAATTGATTTCTTGAGGAACCTCAAAAAGATTATCGGTACTAGTTCTAGCCAAATAGAAAAACGTGTATATATAGCATCACGGACCGCCTACTTTTCCGATGGAATCACTTGGACGAACCAGCAGCCTGCAGGTCGCAGTGGAGCAGCTGCAGTATGTTGTTGACGGCGACCACGGCGACGTCCGGCGACCGGCGGCGGAAGGACGTCTCCGCAGCGACCAAAACCTTGGCAGCGACGGCGACTTCGATTGGGTTTTGGGTTTCCCGGAACTTATCCGGGCTGAACTATGTAATGATGTGATGATGTGATGTGATCAATAAAGCGGCGACGTTCTCTCAAAAAAAAAAAATCTTGAACGTCGTTTTCCGTTTATCTTTTTTTTGAATTTTCCACGTATATTAAACCAACACAGAGTACACGATTACATCGATTGCAAAAACAAATCTAAAATAGACTAGCAAATCTATAAGATCTTTAAGCCCTTTTTTCATCCATGACATAATCTTGTACTTTTCTGAAGGCAGCCGTAGAACAACGCCAAAACCACCAAACCATAGACCTGTGAATACCACCGAAAGTTCTCCCTTTTTAATTATGAGCCGCAATGCCAAGGCTTTGTGCACGCACGCAGCCATTAAATTAATCAAGCAACATCGGCAGGAGCACCACCACTGATATTTCAGGGACAAATAACCGAACCACGTTGTCGACGTCGTTGGGAGCCGAGAGAACGAATCACCATTGCCGAAGACGTAGTAGTCGGGATAGATATTGCGAGGACAAACCTCCTCGTGGCAACCATGAGAAATAATCCAAAATTAATCCGGCGAAGCAAGATCCGAAGAACCATACCTAGACAGACTTAATCTTCCAAAGCCACCATTGACGTCGGGAAGGATATCTCGTCGTCGAACGAAGCGTCGAAGATCACTTATTGCAGACGATGTCATCTCCATTAACAAAGAAGATGACGACCAAAACCAAGCTCTAACATTAAAGATCTTCGTATAGCGCCGTGCGCAGGTCCAAGATCCCCTCGTTTTCCGTTTATCTGATGTCGTTTCTGGTTAGAAAACTTGCCGGTTACTTTTCTGTTGCCGTTTTGCGTACGATCTCTAAAACTACGGAAGCGGAGCCAGAGCCAAACAAACACTTTGGATCGAGCCGCAGCAGCCGCGCGCGACGGTGTAAATCCCCGCGGACCTCCTGGTGGAGATCCTGCAGCGCCTCCCATGGACCTCCCGCCGGCGGCTGCGCCTCGTCTGCCGCTCCTGGCGCGACCTCGTCCACCAGCGCACGACGGAGATGCAGCAGTGCCGCGATGCCGTGCCGCTCCTCGTCACCACGGAGTCCGCGTACCTCCTGGACGACGACCCAGAGTCCAGGACCAACAAACCTCGAGAGCTGTGGGGCGGCGTCGGCGACCAGTACAAGCGCATGAAGGTGGTCGGCGTCTGCAACGGCGTGCTGTGCCTGTGCGACGACGCCAAGCCCGGCGGCGCCATCACTCTCGTCAACCCGGCCACCGGAGACATGCTCGCCCTCCCGCCGATCGCCTGCGACGGCCTGTTCAGGCGCCACAACTCACGGCTCTCCGGCAGGAGCTGGCACCAGGCCTACAGCTTCGGGTACCACCACGCGACGGGGCAGTACAATGTCCTGCACGTCCCGTGCTTCTTCAAGACCAAGGAGACGCTCCATGTGTTCACGCTGGGAGAGGCGTCCTGGAGAGAAGTTCGGGCACCCGGCGCCAAGTGCAAGCTGGAAGCTGGTATCGTTAGCACGAATGGGGCGACCTACTGGATGGTGGAGGGGTCAGACAGAATCGTGTCTTTTGACCTCAAGAACCAGCAGCTGAAAACCATAAAGCCGGTGCCCCCGTCGCCGTCGGCCATGCCCATCTGCCGCTTGGCTGAGATGCACCGCAGGTTAAGCGCTGCAGTTAGCGACCACACTTGCAACCATGTCCCTCCAGGCTATGGGAGCATCGAGGTATTTATGGTTCTCTTCCCTCCATTGCATGTAGAAACTTGCTTGTTGCTTGATCTGCAAATTTGTGTTCAATTGTGTGGTTTTTTTTTTTTGAAACGAGGCAAAAGCTTTGCCTTTTATAATGATATGGGAGAAGCAAACATGACACGGCCGAGACCAAAAAGAAAAAAGTCATACATGACAGGACGTACTAGGCGAAAGAAAGTAGCCCCGCTAGGATCCAAATCACCCTTGTGTAGTTGTTACAGGTGTGGCTTCTTGAGAGCACAATGAAGGGGGAGAAATGGGTCCGTCAGTACAGCTTACATTTTCCTCACTCCCCCAGGCCGACGATACGGCTGGTGCAACCATACTTCATTCACGGCGACTATGTCCTAATGGTTGGGGGACAAGGTCAAAAACCGTTTCGGTACAAACATTGGCCGGCGGATTACTCGTATGTGACAAGGTCAAAAACCGTTTCGGTACAAACTTCATTCACGGCGACTATGTCCTAATGGCTGGAGGGCAGCGCGGTCCATACTAACAAGGGTTTCAATAATGCGCTCGTTTCCAGTATAAGACGTGATAGTTGCCAGACATTCGCATATATCAAGACAACAGAAGCACCGACTGTTTACACGCGTTGGCGACCAATTACCAATTGATATATTTACTGCTCATCAAAATAGAACAATTGGTCTGAGGTTTCAGCAACTGAACATGGTTTTTTTTACACCGAGCAGTGACGCCCTCACTCTGTTGCATGAGGACAGGGTGAAAGGCCAAGGTGGGTGTTCAGAAAGGAACAATGCTGCCGGGGCGACCAATCACGAATTGATTTATTTATTTACAGCTCATCGAAATATATATAGCACACCGTCATGTTCTCTAAATATTTACCTACTATATAGTTGATCTTTAATTATTTGTTCAAATTATATGTGACTGAATAAATCTCGAATCAAGATTGGTCATACAGTGTTATGTATCGATGTTGAGTCGTCCTTTTTTCACTTCCTTAATTTGTGGTTCTGATAAGCCTTGGTTGACATTATCATAATTTTTTGAAAGTATATTGAAAAAGAAGTGATCACCCTGTTAAATAAGAAATATTGCTGGTCAATGGTAAATAATTCACGTACAAGCATCTAATGGTGCCAAGAATGATATTTGTTTATGCAACAATATGATCCACTGAAGCAATACGCTAAAAAGAACATCCAACTCGGTTTGCAACTACAACATGCAAAAAGTGATTTCTAACGGAGCCGCGCCCTACCGGGGTCCGATCCGCCGTTCGTTTGCGCGGAGATACGTGCTGCCAGGTCAGATAAGTCATGTATTCGCGCGGAGCCAGAAATTGTAATTCCTTTTCCGATTTTGTGTAATGTATGTATAGCAGTACAAGTCGGGCCCAGTCCGAGGTATCAGAATAGTTAATTTACCCCACCCCACATATGTCCGCAGTTAGTTCTCTGTCAGTTACTCAGGAGCAACATTTGTCAAATTCGTTGAACATTTACCTACTATATAGTTGATCTTTAATTATTTTGTCAAATTATATGTCTGCCCAGACTGGATCAATCGTGAATCAAGATTCGTCCAGCTGCATTACACTCTGCATCAAGGTTGAGCTCTGATAAGCCTTGGTTGACATTATTATAATTTTTTAACGGTTTTTTTTTTTGTTCTTGCCATTTTGTTGCATAAATCCTCCGTGTAATCTTGTAAAGAATTCCAGGGACCTAAACATAGAGAACTCTAACATCGACTATTGTCGAATTCTACCGTAGGAAACTCTATTTCTCCAAATCCAGTGCGACATTTGTGTTTTGTATGATTTATATTGATCTTGTGATACAAGTATTTTCAATGTAAATCTGTAAGACTTTGGAAATTAAATTAAACTGCATATACATAGTTTTATATTTTCTCCATATATATCGACCTCTGTAAATAGGAATTTTGTGCGATACAAAAGCACGTAGAAAGCATGAATTGACACTGGGCAATGGGTTAAGAGGTTAGTCAAATAAAAGTGTTTCAAATTGACAATAAAACATAACAAAACCATGTAGCATTGATATAAGAATAACATGAATTTATCACATTTCACACGTATCACTAGGCTACGTTGGAGGTGGAAGACATGGTTTCTCTCGTCCTTGCGGGTCGCAGGTGGACCATGGCATTTCTGGCAAATGTTGGGGCAGCGGCGGTGTGAACAACTTTGATGGTTGGTGGTTGCCCCATTCCGGTGAGCAGGAAGGGAGGTGCACGTCGATACATTGTCCAATTAAGAAAAACACATAACGTTGATATTCTTGTATGGTAGAAACCTATGGCATGTCATTTAACACATCCATACACTTTAAAGACACTTCATGTTCTTTAGATATTTAAGAATATCGTGGACAATGACACATATAAACATAGTACTGGATGCCTTTTAGGTGCTTACATTTTGCTAGAAGTTCACTACAACAAAAGAATGTCCCATTTAGTGTCTTCATAGAATAAATAATTTTAGTACGAATTTTGGAGGATATTAATCGACTGAATTTTCCTATAACTACCCTTTGTATCAAAGAAGGAGATGAAGCATTAAATTCGTATGGCCCATTTCCATATTATTTGTAACATGAGACACCCAAAATTTGTTTGTGTATTTCATGCACTTTCTCTCTCTTGTCCATTTTATATAAGATTAATAACTAGTATCCAAAGATATATTTGTAAAATTATGTATTTCTGTTTTTGTGTGACTAGTAACCATGTACGTGCGACGCACGTCACCACCAGTACTTGACGAAATCTAGAAGTCTTATTGGCATAGTGCAATTTTCCTAAACATATTCTAACACAAAAGTTTACTCTGAAAAAATAATAAATTTTTTCAGAAAAAGATATAATCATATACACCTCATGGAGATTGGTAACCAACTTAAGGCAATTTTATTATATTTCCACTCATGATGATCGTAAGTAGAAATTTCATACTCAACACAACTGGCACAAAATATACAAACACCGAAATCTTCTGATTGAAACTTTGTAATATGAGCTCACTGGACCATGGCACATTGTGATTCAGTGCTAACATTTGTGCTGATGGTAACGTGTTCACCACAAATAAACACGGAGTTGATTCGGGAAATAGAATTCATCATCAAATTATTAAAAACAGTCTAAAATAAGCTCACTTCCGCGGCCTATGTTGCTTGAAGAAAGGAAGAACCTGCCAATGCAGTCATACCTACATCTAATGTGTGAAATAAGAATTTTTTATTAGATTTGGGAACTCAATCAGGTGTTGTCCTCTTACCGAAATTCCAAGAAACGTGGTCCTGCAAGGCTACAACTCAGTCAAGATTGTTGTACCAAAACAACATAGAATTAACCGGGAGTGCCCATATACAAAAGTTGAACAATGCATCTGTCCAGAGGAATAATACATAACATTTTGAGATGCTCTCCCATCTGCACTTCACCTTGACGCTAATAATAATCTAGTTCTAGTTAATTAGTACTCCCTCCGTTCCAAATTACTTGACTTGGGTTTGTCCAAATACGGATGTATCTAGACACTAAACAAGTATAGATACATCCATTTTTGTACAAACACAAGTCAAATAATTTGGAACGGAGGGAGTATAACATAATCAAGTAGTGAGAAGGTGAAAGACAACAATACTCTGCGTGTTAATCAATAATTTCCCTTCAAATCCTCTAAGTAAACAATTTATCGGAGGCATCCAAACTACATGCCCGTTGCTAGCCATATGAGCAAATCTAGCAACTCAAACCAAGCACTTTGCATTGCCTGATGTGCAACTGGGAGGAGGGCAAGCAGACTGCTGGGTGGAGTCGGATCTCTGATGTGGTTCCCAAAGACGACTGTATATCTTATCTGTAACTCTATTAACCATCGTGGGAATTTATTGGCCTAAGAAGAGCAGCAAACAATGTAGTCAAGACCGCCGGTTGCAAGCTGCGCTGCACCTTTTGGAGCGAGGGCCTGCCGCAAGCTCGCAAGGGCGCAAGGCATGAACACCATGGCGCCACCAAGCCACCAAGCCAACAAGGGTTAGGGATTAAGGGATATACAGGGTGAAGAGCCTCTGCATCGCGCTGCTGCTGCTGCTGCTGCTGCGCGGCCGCGGACTCAGGCGAACGGAAGCGACAGAAATAATTCTTACGAACAAGCATGAACCTCTCGGCATCGCGCTGCTGGTCGTCGCACTGCTGGTCGGGTGCAGTTTCCTTGGTAACGGAGTGCGTGTGTAGGGGAGGCGGCATCTCGCGTGGTGGGGGCGTCCGGAGTGCAGGTGCAGTGGATGCGGGCGTGGTGGGGACGCCCGGAGTGCAGGGGAGGCGGCTTCTGGCGGCGGCGCGCGTGGATGCACAGGTGGCGGCGGCGCCCGGTCTCTAAGTGGACGGCGGTGCGTTCGTCTGCAGGTGGCGGCGACCCGCGTGGAGGCGGCGCGTGGTCTGCAGGTGGCGGCAGCGGCGGCCGTCGCCGGCCTCCTTGCGCGTGGCCTCCTGGCCGCCTCCATCCCCGCTCCCTCCGCCTGCCTATTATCTGCCGGAATCGTTCCTCTTTCCCGGATGAAGAACAAGGGAAAGACAAAAATAACGATTCGGAGATGAGTGGTAATTTAGTAGTATTATGTGAATTGGTGGGAGGGTAAAACAGGAAAAATCGGACATTGTTGAGTTGTCAAACATTGGGACGATCTGAGCTGTTTGATCGGATATTGAACGGTCCAGATTTAAAGTATCCCAACAAGTTTGCTCTTTTAATAGTAGTATAGATATAGATAAAGGAAGTCATGAGTTCTTAGAGGAAAACTGGGTATCTCTAAAATAAAAAAGTTGAGCACAAATCCCTTTTTTGTCGAAATATCGAGCAGGAGTGCACATCTAGTAGACCGGTGCAACATTAGACCCGCCAGTTTGTCCAAGTTGTACCAAACCAATTCCTGAAGATCTTTATGTAGTACAGATGAGTGGTGTCAATCTTTACCTACAAGAGAGATTTTCAAACCTCACATCATGGGTTTTGGATTATTTTGTGTCCCAATGCATAAGTAGACTTAGGGGTGGGAGTAAATGTCACGCCCCGAGACCGGTCCTAGTCGTGACAGCCGCCACGCGTTTATAAGCCGAGGATCATAAACGTGTAAGGCCTAAAATTTACATGTAAAGAAATTGCAAAGAGAGAACTTTATTCTTTATTTGACAGTACAAAGTTTCTTGCTGAAAATAAACTCTAGGCATTTTTATTTATTCCCTGCCGATGCACGCTACGTCTACTGCTCGTCGTTGTGCTCAACATTCTTACCAGTATGCTCTGCAAAAATACAAATTAAACAAGGGTGAGTATGATAGCATACTCAGCAAGCACGCATGAACAAGTAGATATTTTATGACAAAAGAAAATCAAGATAATAAGAGGATTAGTGTAAAAATGCAAAGATACAATTTTAGCAAGATAAACAAGAAGCAAATGGAAGGGAAATTAAAAAAAAAAGAAATGGAATGGAAAATAATTGGTATCACATGTGACAGCAAGTTTCCCAACCCGGGAATCACAAAGGTGAATATTCACGCTTTTACACTCTTAAGAGAAGTAATCCGACATCGACAGTCTCAACCAGCACCACACATGCGCCAGTCGAGCCGAGCTCTATTACCCGCTAAGACCCGGACACCTTGACCTACTAATGTCGGTCGCTCCTATGGATCCATCACCAACACGTTCCATTCAAGGGCCGTTCCTAACGGAGAACACAGATGGCCCCATACCCGTACTGCGACCGGTACAATGTGTTTGCCGTCGTGGTACCAAAGTTCATAAAAATTACATGACGAGAATTTGTTGAGAGAATAAATCAGCTAAAACAAATCCTGTGTGGTCTCTTACCCACTTTGCACCCAAACAACTAAGACGATGCAAGTGAACCGACCCATATGCTGCCATCGCCATGAGCAGTACCAAATATGCCACATAGTGCGTCGAATCAGCTAAAAGGAAATGGGTACATGGATGGATCAAGTATAGTGACAAGAAATGACACGGATGATCAAGAAGCCAAAAAGTAGTGCAAAGCTTGAATAATAATAAACTGCCATGCATGTTGTCAGAGGTACCATCGATCTGGTAGCTATGCTTGCCGGACCAAAGAAACTATGCGCACTGTACATGAACTGAACAACAAGATTCATGGCTCAGTACACTGAGTAGATGTGGAGCAAGAAACAAAATCAACAAGATGGGATTTGGGACGCATGCTTGCCTTCTGCTCCTGATCTCCACACCGCGCCAGAATAGTTCTTTGCACTCGTACAACCCGTCAGCGAATGGCCTACATCGGTGATCTAGCTACGCTGGTCGCTGCCCTTTTTATAGGCTTCTATGGAGATAAATATCTCAGCAAAGTGCACGCTTAGGTGCCGGGCAGAAAATATCTGCCGAGACATGCACTAGCTCTTGTTCACCTACCAGACACCTTGACATGAGCGAGCTTACTCAGCTCTCGCCGCTGTTTGCAGAAAAATATCTAGGGCCACGCAATAGCTGACGCAAGGCGTGCATGCTTAGCTTATAAGGAAAGACAAGCAGCGAGTATGCATGTAAGAAAGAGTAGTACTAGCCCAGAAATTACTATGCATGTGAAATAAAAACCTCTAGATCATTGGTATGCATGGCCAAAGAGTATGCTGGTCAACAAAATTTCATCTAAACACACAATTAATTATTCAGTAGACTTTAATTACTCTCTAAGTAACACGGGTGTTACACTAAAAGGCTTGGGTGGTAGGAGGAGATGGCTCAGAAAATTGACGGTGAGAGAAGCGGATCTTAAGGAGAACGAAATAGTAGAGTCAGATCAATGTGTGGACCCTTAGGGGGTGGCAATATCAATTGTTTATCCGTGTAATAATCTAAATGGAAGCTTTGTCTACGAATAAGGAAGCTATAAGTAATGCAACTATGAATCTCATGGAGAGTTTGATCCTGGCTCAGGATGAATGCTGGCGGCATGCTTAACACATGCAAGTCGAACGGGAAGTGGTGTTGGAAGCTTTCTTTTATGTTTTATTGCTCTTGGTGATAACTATGTAGTCAAAATTTCGATGTTTTCTGAAATACATATTTAGTGTCACGAAATGATATATCTACCTATTGTCTTTATGATGTTTGTTTTATTTATGTTGTGCATTTGCATGACAGTTTTTATATGTATGTACTTTTCCCTAGGAATACCTTGGTTAGTATTGTTTCATGTTTGAAGTAGTTATTCCTATCTCTTGTAACACACAGTAACAGACAAGATAGATCGTGGCATTACTTAGTGCGCACATATAGTCTTGTTGTAACCGAGATAAACATATTTCACGAGCCTCCTAGTGGAGGTAGAGCAGTTTACACAAACCCTAATATTTTGTGAATATTGCTATTGACATCTCCAAATACTAGAGCAAGCCCAAGCACCTTGGTTATGAGATGTTACTTTTTTGCTACATGTGTATATAGCATTTGTTGTGTAGGAATAAGCAATGTGCTACAATGTTTTTTGCAAAATTTACGCTTTACTGACGTTTTGCTACTACAATGGGGATTTGTTACATAGTTTGTTGGTTTTTCTACATGGGTGTGTTTAAAGTGCTACAACGTTTTTAGCTACACGTTGCAAGATTTTACATGTTCGTGAAATTTTGCTACACATGCTACATGCATACAAGAAAAAAAATTCGTTCAGAAGTTTTTGCTACACTGATCGAACTCAAATTTTTTTGAAAATTGTTTTGCTACATATAATGTTGCATACATGTCAAAAAATGCTACACATGAAACGGTTTTGCTACATAGGTCAGACGCGCGGGAGTGATCCACATAATGGATCCGACGATGTTGAAGGCGTATGTTTTGTCAAATCTGGCCCTTTTACGAAAGTAATGACGAATCTAGCCCTCTGCAAAACTATTCTCAAATCTAGCCCTTGAGGTCGGCTCCAGAGAGGACGGCGCTGACCATGTACATGTCGACTTCCGTTTTATTTTTTAAAAGTCCATAAAAAATTTGTGGGACTTTCTGGATGGCGCCGAACTGAACGAATTCAGCTACATCCACTTTGGCGCCGACATCAAAAGGCCAGATTTGAAAATAGTTTTGTGATTTAATTACTTAAAAGGCCAGTTTGTCAAAAAATACGCTGAAGGCGGCTGTAGCAAAGCTTTGCTACAACCGACCGTCGTCTAGCACTTGCCTTTAACTCGATACCCAAACCCAATCGGAGTCGTCGACGCTGCCTAGGTTTTGGTCGCTAACGAAACGTTGTTCTCCCGAGTCCCGTCGCAGTACGTCGCCGTAGTTTCGCCGCGGTCGCCGTCAACAGCGTACTGCTCACCAGCAGTCCCCTAGCTAGCCGGGCCCCTGCGACCTGAAGGTTCGTCCAAGTCATTCGTTCCTGATCCTGATCTTGGGATTCCTAATCAACTATCGATCCGAGAAGTAGGATGTCCATGATTCGATAATCTTTATGACGATCCTCAAGCAATCAATTTTATCTACCATCAAGTATCAACGTGACTCTCCAAGTAAAGCTCAACATGAGCAGTGTTTACCGGATGAAATTGATTGGTGGTTCTCTACGTAATTGGGGTCAGATTTAAGCGTCTGCCAGGCAGTTAGTAGATGCAATAGGTTGAAGTAATCTGAATATCTGATAGTGGGAAGGCTTACTATAGGATTCGGTGTGCGGACTCCAGGAGCAGAAGAATAACCTTTTCTTAATTGATCCCTGGTCTATTATTCTTCTAGCAACTAGAAAAGTGGCCCGCGCACATGCGCGGGCAACCTCTTCATTGTTTATTAATATAGTTATTACTGATATATATATATAATGTAATTTATAATTTTTATGGTCAATGTCAAAGAGCCCAATTTTTTTCTTTTGTGTCCATATCCATACAAAAACTCTATTTCCTAGAATATAAGCAATTTGTATCATTACGATTCACGTTTATTTTGTACTTTATAGTTATTATGATTAATGTTTATTGTTCAAGTCTTGCAAAATTTATTTTAGTTTCACACTAACTCTCATTACCAAAGAATATTTTCTTAAAACTTTCCATATGTTTATTCTTTAAATGTTTTGATTCTTATTCTTCAATGTCCAAAATTTATCTCCATTATCCATGGTATCATCTTTGGTGACGCTTCCTTTCTTTCAGTCCCGAGTTCAATGTTTGTTTGTTATCCATGGTATCATCTTTGGTGACGCTTCCTTTATGTCAGTCGTGAGTTCATTGTTTGGTTGTTGTAACTGGTACTTAATTTTAATCAAAAAACAATTTCAATTACATTGCATGGACACTAAAGGTAAAGGAGAAATGTGCCACCTTTTATTTATGTTCCTGAGGTGAATAATAACTTGTAACGAAAATATATATTCATGTTGTACATGTGAACAATTTTCACTTCATTTCGTCCCAAGTCGATCCATTTCACTTGGTCTTCCATACCATATATTCCCTTAGCTCATTCATAATCCACTTTTTTGGCTACCCCACAAACCTACAAAGATAGGCTTCAGACCTCCTCTAGAACACATGATTCTGAAAAGGAATAAATCGAAAAACTGTGAACAAAGATTTTATTAAATAATAAAAAATTAAATGTTCAATTTATAAATAATATAAAGCAAAATAAAATTAATATTAGGTCACACCCGTTGTTTCAAATCGAACAAAATTACAGTGTAAAAAGCAATAATTGAAATTTTGACTATGTACACATAATCTATCAAATCCATGATAATGGCCAATTACTGTCAAATTAATATGAATATGTGGTCGTCGTGTTATTTGTAGGTTAAAAACTATGCAAGAAAATAGCAGACATCGTTTATATTCATAGAACATACAACATAATCAAGAACATTTATACATCATCAAAGCAATTGAATGCGTGTTTGCTCCTAACCGAACTCCAACAGTGTCATGGTGGGCATACATATGAGCTACGGTGGGTTTAAGCAAGAACATGAGATCCAATAACAGAACAACAACTGTCTGGGTAAAGCGTTCAGAAGAAGAGACCATTCAAATCAAATTGTAGTGCTAATAAATATATGATCATTCTGAGCCACCGAAGGACATGAGAGTAGCTATTCAGTTCTGGTTGACTAACCAAGACAGAGACATGAAACGTTGTGGAGCAATGCATTCTTTTATCAATGAGCTTATCAAATAAAATGAGGCTCTAGGCCATATCAGAAGCATGTACTGCGTCAAGGATTCATATTAAAAATTGTGCAAAAATATCTTATTGACTTTCCAAATTACTCCCAAGTACCCAATGGCCATTGCACTGCCACTCTCCCTTTACATGTAGAAAAAACTATGAAGGCTCTGATTAGACAAAAAGAGAAAAAATTGCTCATAAACATAGACCCTAGCAAGGCTAAAAGAATCCGAGGTCATGAGCTGCTACAGCTCAGCTATTTACTGTCTCAGACACATCTTGCAAAGCCCCATCCCCTGAAAACCCAAATACTTATACAGCACATGCTTCAAACCAAGCAGTTGGGCAAGTGAAGCTGAATATCAATTCATTTATCTCCAGGCTATGTCACTAACTCACTATTTATCTCCTCATCTAATCAAATCTATACTAACACTTGGGTAACCTGAATCTCAAAATGAAAAAGGAAACTAAATCTATTGTCTACTTAGCATTGTTCATCTGTAATTACCAAACCATCAGAAGACTGCAAATTAAGGAAGTATGTACCACCGGAGATAGGGAAAATAATATTACTGACATGGAGTGGGCACCATGCTGATGGGCGGCCGGACATGCAGGATCCGGAAGAGGACCTAGCCTGCGGGCACGAACTTGTCGAGGGCCCACTTGACTGCGTGCCTGCTGCTCCTGCTTCCACTCACAGTCGCCACCGTGCTGACATCGGGAGCCTCCATCTCCAGCATCGTCTCGGCTGAGTAGTCTTCCTCGGCCTCCCCTTCTCTTATTTCCTCCTCCTAATCAATCACTTTTCGAACCCCGAAGAGCACTATCAGACGGAAACCAGTTCCAGCCGATTTCTGATATAATGCTAGAAAACTGCACAGGTTAAAGGGTTTGTGGGTGAACGAATCTAAAAGCATGTAGAGGAATGTGAGTGCACGTCAGCCAGAAAACCCCAAAAACTTATTATTACTGTTGCTGGAACTTGGCCGTGAGATAGAAAGTTTGTGAAAGAATGAACCAACCATACTTTTACCAACTCCCGAACAAATGAAGACCATGTGGTGACCAACTTAAACTATTATGTAAGAAAGTAAACCTACCAAAAACTCCATAGAAACCTGGTAAAATATTTCATATGGTGTATATAGCAAGGTAAGAAAAATCAACGTATAGATGATACACATTCGAGACTACAAAGTAAGACTAATATCCTTCAATGATGACTCAGTAGATTCAATCATAGTCTGCATGTCCATAAAATTAGTGGTGTATTGCAATAAATAGTACTTTACTCTTACAGACTTTGAAACTGAGATATGTCATGGAAAACTTCTACATTGAATGATGAGCATGGTATGGTCCTTGAGAGATACCTGTGGAGAGTTAGTGAACGACCTCTTAGAAAATATACTCAATTTGCTTTTTCCTCAACGTGGTTTCTTCATGTATCATGCAAAGCATGCAGAGACAGTGGTGGTACATACAAATCTATGGCAAACATCGATCAGTGATAGCACAGGATGACAGAATATGAAGAAGCCATGTATTTTCTTAAAAAATAAGTAAACCGTCAAAAACAATTAAACACACAATCCGGTTTCAGTTTTGAGGACATCCAATATACCTGCACGGATGGTGATTTTCGAGGTAAAACTTACTGTCACTTACAGTCTGGAGTAAGTTCAGCATATGCTTTCCTTTAGAGAAAATTGTGGGCTGGATATACTACATATTATATATGTACAGAGCTGAATAATATCAAGAGATCGACTGCATAAAAGAATTTTGTACAGGGAAAGAGAGCACTAAGTACTGCTAGACTTCAAGAAGAACATAAATCACCACATAAAACTATGATGCTAAACTTATTTGAGTGAATCTTCTGCCCCCAAATATTCAAAGACAATAGGAAGTTAGGAACAACTATTTATAGAAGAGTTAATTGCAAACATTGGCTTAAAAAATTATTAGTAAACTGAAGCCAATAGGATGTTATCTTTTCATATTGTCAACAATGAAATACTGGAAAAATCCACTATGGAAGTAGATCAGTGGTTCACCATTGCAAAAATACTGGTCCATCATGTTAACCATTTTGCGTGCTCCTATTTTCACTTAACAATATTTTAGGACTGGGATGTATAAATTATCAAACAAACAGAGAAACAATTGTACGGTCTGCTTCGTTCAACCGAAAATTAATGACAAAGTAGCAATCTTACCATCAAGAGGAGTGATCTTCTCGTTTTGGTCTGTTTCAGTGGAGGGCAAAACTGAACTGGGGGATTCATGTTTGTGCTCAATATGAGCACTATTGAACCACCATAGATAAGGGAAATAATTATAAGTACACTTCAATGAAGATAAGTCAGAAATTAGAGTAATCACAATAGTGTAACCTGCACCACAGAATGGAACTAACATGCTGTTGACATGCATAGTCTTATCTTCATGTATTGTGTCATTTGGAAGAAACGAAAAGCAGAAGTTTGTATGAACAGACACAGAAACAGGCTTTAGATGGGGTGTGCCGTGTGTGCGGGGGGCTGGGGGTGTATCAATGTGTGTGCTCAATTATAACTCTCCTAAGATAAAAATCATTAAGTGCTAACTTCTCATTCTTGTACGTACCTTGGTTGTAAAATATATACACAAAAGCAATAGACAATCTGATTATCTGAATACTTATCAAGGTGCGAAATTGCAGATCAGTGGTTCACCATTGCAAAAATACTGGTCCATCATGTTAACCATTTTGCGTGCTCCTATTTTCACTTAACAATATTTTAGGACTGGGATGTATAAATTAACAAACAAACAGAGAAACAATTGTACGGTCTGCTTCGTTCAACCGAAAATTAATGACAAAGTAGCAATCTTACCCATCAAGAGGAGTGAAACCACTAAGGATCTTCTCGTTTTGGTCTGTTTCAGTGGAGGGCAAAACTGAACTGGGGGATTCATGTTTGTGCTCAATATGAGCACTGTTGAACCACCATAGATAAGGGAAACAATTATAAGTACACTTCAATGAAGATAAGTCAGAAATTAGAGTAATCACAATAGTGTAACCTGCACCACAAAATGGAACTAACATGCTGTTGACATGCATAGTCTTATCTTCATGTATTGTGTCATTTGGAAGAAACGAAAAGCAGAAGTTTGTATGAACAGATACAGAAACAGGCTGTTAGATGGGGTGTGCGGGGGGCTGGGGGTGTATCAATGTGTGTGCTCAATTATAACTCTCCTAAGATAAAAATCATTAAGTGCTAACTTCTCATTCTTGTACGTACCTTGGCTGTAAAATACATACACAAAAGCAATAGACAATCTGATTATCTGAATACTTATCAAGGTGCGAAATTGCTGGACACAGCAGGAAACTTTCACCCTTAAAGATGTACATTATCTATAAACGAAACAAATACTATATTGCACAAACTGTGTTAGACAAAAGAATCAGGTGCGTAGCGTTAGTGCCTTTCTTGCTCTGCTTTGGCCATAAAAATTATTTTCTCTCTGGTTCGAAACAGACTTAAAACAATCCGGAGTAATTTATATAGATTTTGTATACCAGGATGTTGTACCAGGAATCACTGAAGATTGATTGAGATCATCCAGCATTTTATTAGAAATAATATATCCAACAGCGCCATAGTAGTATATAAAAAAGGAAATTTATATGAAGAAACCTGCAACAAAATATGTAATCATATTGTATTACATGTTAGCACGTCGGAAAAATTTCAATCACGGTCATATAATGCACCACATCAATAAAACAATTTACTCCCTGACGATTCAGTTAATGGAATATAGTGCTCAAGTGAAGACAGAAATTCATACCGGCCTGAGATTTTAGCATCTTCTTTTGCTCCAAACCATATTAAGATTTGACTATGGAAGTATTTGCATGATGAGCTGCCACGGACGTGCCGGTAAGATCTCGCCGGCATGCACGTTGATGACTTGATAGCTTTCTGCAATCTGTAGGTTTTGAGTATACAAATTTAAGTATATAAGTACTGTGCAAGAGATGACGCATGTATGTGATCTGATGATGCTTCAGTTGTGGTAATTGCTTGCTTCAAAAAAATACTATTTATATCATTGGTGCTATTTTCTAACGATCAAACTTAGCACGTACCTGTTTGATCTCAAGACCGGCCATTGTGAGACAGTGGCCGACACCGTCGAACGACTGTATGGCCACGCTGTCGTGCTGCTCCCATACAAACAGATAAATTGCTGCTATGTACTATCAAATTTAGCACGTACATAGTCTGAAGAAAGCCTGACCTGGTTGATCCCAGTACCGGCCATTGTGACATGGTGGCCGACGCCATCGAACGACTGTAATCGCCACGCTGCCGTGCTCTTCCCATATATATTTTTTTTTGACACATCCAACCATCCGTATATTCAACGATCAAACCACATACACCGTACATAGATTGAAAAGCAGAAGAAGAACCAACATACGGGGAGGATCCAGAGCCACCACAGAGAGTCGCAGCTTCCCGGCGACGGAGACGAAGGCCGGCAACCACCTTGCCACTGCCTGGGCACTTTTAAACCCTTAAGAGACGCCGCCTTGACTGCCCGCCGCGCCGCGACGGAGCACTTGTCGATGAACACGAAGGGCGGCGCCCCCCTGGCACCGCTTCCCGCCAAGCCTCGGCCGCCAACAGATCCGTCGCAGGAGAAGCTCCAGCCTCCCGTCCAGCCCTGGATGAACACCACATAAACAGATGAATAAATGCAGCTGATCCCGGCAACTGCATGTCATATACGTCAGCTACGGCATCGTCCGTATCGACCTTGTTGGATTGTTCTACCTAGCTAGCATGTATTGCTTGTTCAGCATCTGAAACACGTAGCAAGTAATTAGCAGAGCTCAATCACTCGTACAGATTCCCATCATATTTCTAGTGGCTCATTGGCTGGCTCTGACAGCTCTCCATCACGTACAGGTCCAGGCTTGAGGGAAACGGTGTTTCTAGGAGTTTGCACGTAGGTAGACGCTCGATCGGAAATTTGGGAGCAAACTGATTACTGTTAAGAGTATATGTACTGGTTCAACGGTGTAATACAATTTGAGTTGGCTTGTTAACTTACATGGTATCAGAGCTCGCGCCGCTCCCGACCTAGCTCCCCACCGCCGCCAGCTCCGGCTCACCGCCGTCTCGCCGCCGCCGTCGCCGCTCCGGCAAGTTGCCGGACGCCGGACGGTCGCCGCCTCTCTCTCCAAGCTCGCGCTCCGTCGCCGTTTCGTCGCTCTTCCTCCTCTCCTCGACAGCGCCTCCTCGCCGACAGCCAGGTCGCGCCCGAGCGCATCCGCCCGTGACCACGCGCTCGAGCTCTCCTCCGCCCGCGCTGTCCCGGCTCCGTCTCGTCGCTCCCCGGCCGCCTGCGCGCTTCCTCCCGGCCTCGCCGTGCCGAGCTCGACCAGGCACCTCCGACCGGCGAGCAAGCTATCACGCCGCCGGCCTCGCCCCACCGTCTTCGGCGACGCCGCCCACCGTCTTCGGCGACGCCGCCACACCAGGTCGCCTCTCCCCAGGTCGCCTCTCTCTTCGCGTTTGACTTATCCGGAATTTTCCGGGTCAAAACCGGATGAAAACCGGGTGAAGGAAAGGCAGTCCAGTAGCTGATCTGCTAATCCGGAAGGAAATCCGGATTTTTTCGGGTCTGAAACCGGATTTTTCCGGTACCAGTTCCGGATTTTTCCGGGTCTGAAACCGGATTTTGATTTTTCCGGTACCAGTTCCGGATTTTTCCGGGTCTGAAACCGGATTTTACTGCTGCAATGGCCAAGGATGGCTCCATTTTCTCTAGTGACATCAAGCTTGATGGATCAAATTATAGAGAGTGGGCATTCTCGGTCAGAACTATGGTGAGAGCTGCTGGATTTGATGATCATTTGACTGATGATGCTCCGGCTGAAAGAGTTGATGAAGCCACGAGGAAGAAATGGAAAAATAATGATGCTAAAGTCATGGGTGCCTTAATTCTTAATGTTGCTCCTTCACTGCGGATGAGTCTTGAGCATCATTCAACTGCAAAAGAAATATGGAAGTATTTGGAGAACCGATATCTTCAGCCCAGTGGGGCACTTCGATACTCTTTGTTGCAGAACTTGCAAAGTCTTCAGCAACATGATTTGTCCATAGAGGAATATTATGCAGCCTTCACCCGCATCAGTAGTCAGCTTATGTCGATGACTCCAAAAAGCCGTTCTGGGTGTGAGTGTTGTGTGGCCAAGGAAAATTATGAAGCTCAGTCTTTCATGTATCAGTTTGTGATGAGGCTTAGGCAGGATTTTGAGAATAACCGCACCCAACTTCTCGGTCGTCCTACGCCTCCCTCTCTGGATGAAGCACTTGCTAGTTTAATTGCAGAGGAGACACGTCTTTCCTCCCTTGCCTCAGCTCCAATGACTCACACCAGTGTTCTTGCTGCTCCTCGGGGTCCTTTCAGAGGCTCTTCTTCAGGAAAATTTTGTTCTCACTGCAAAAGGATAGGGCACACAATTGATAGTTGCTTTGCTCTACACCCTGAGTTGTGGGCCGAGTATCAAAGAAAGTTCCCTGCTCAGCAACAGCAGCGTTACCCCTTCCCTGCTCAGCAACATCAGCGTTACCCATCTAGCAGAAAGTCTTCAGCTGTTGCAATCAGCGAACCACAACAGTCACAGCAGCAGCCAGCAAGGAGTGCCTCTGTGTCTGCTGCTTCTCAGTCTGCTTCTCGTGCCACTCAGCCGTGGGTGCTTGATTCGGGAGCCTCGTTTCATGTCACCTCAGATCGCTCCCAGCTCGTGCAATGTCAGCCACTCAAGGATGGCGCCTCTGTACACACCGCTGATGGTACACCTTGTTCTGTTACTCATCAGGGTTCGCTTTGCACATCCAAGTTTTCTGTTCCAAATATTGCTCTTGTCCCGGATTTGTCAATGAATCTCATGTCAGTTGGTCAAATTACTGATATGGACTATTTTGTTGGTTTTGACAAAACATCTTGTTATGTGCAGGACCTTCAGAGCAAGAGGATCATTGGAACTGGCCATCGCCGTAGAGGATCCACCTCCCTCTACGAACTTGACACCCTTCATCTCTCTTCCGCTTCCGCATCGTCTGCTTCATCCACCTCAAGACCAAATTCCTCTTTTTCTTTTGCCAAGTGGCATCATCGCTTAGGTCATCTATGTGGTTCTCGTTTATCAAACTTGTTGGACAAGGGGTTTTGGGTCGTGTTCCTGTGGATGCTGGTTTTCATTGTAAGGGTTGTAAGCTAGGTAAACAGATACAACTTCCGTATCCATCCAGCACCACTTGTTCTAGTCGTCCTTTTGATTTAGTGCACTCTGATGTATGGGGTCCCTCCCCTTTTGTCTCAAAGGGTGGTCACAAACATTATGTCATATTTATTGATGATTACTCTCGATATACTTGGGTGTATTTTATGAAACATCGTTCCCAGTTAAATTCTATCTATCAAGCTTTTGCTCGCATGGTTCATACTCAGTTTTCAAGTGCTATTCGTGTTTTTCGCTCTGACTCAGGGGGGGAGTACCTCTCTACATCTTTTCGTGAGTTTCTTTCTTCCGAGGGTACTCTTCCTCAGCTCTCATGTCCTGGTGCTCACGCTCAGAATGGTGTTGCCGAGCGTAAGCATCGTCATTTAATTGAGACAGCTCGAACTCTTCTGATTTCATCTTTTGTCCCCACTCATTTCTGGGGTGAAGCTATTTCCACGGCAGTGTATCTCATAAATATTCAGCCCTCCTCCCGTCTCCAAGGCAAGTCTCCTGGTGAGGTTTTATTTGGTTCTCCTCCCACTTATGGTCATCTTCGTGTTTTTGGTTGTACTTGTTATGTCCTATTAGCACCTCGCGAGCGGACCAAGTTGACTGCCCAGTCTGTTGAGTGTGTTTTTCTTGGGTATAGTCTTGAGCACAAGGGGTATCGCTGCTATGATCCTTCCGCTCGTCGCATTCGCTTCTCTCGGGACGTTACTTTCAATGAGAATCAACCATTTTTCCATTCCTCTTCCATTCACCCATCATCCTCCACTTCCCTAGAGTCCACTTCTTTTCTCTCACTTCCACAGATATTTTCCTCGGATGAGTCAGTCTCTGATCAAGACACACCTTCTTCACCAGCCCCACTGTGTTTGGATCCTTTTCCTTTTCATTATAGTCGCCGTCCTGTAGTTTCATCTGAGACTCCGTCATCTATTCCTCTGTCTTCTCCTCCTCCGGCCAGTACCACTGAACCTTGCACTGATGAGTCCTCTCAGACAAACAGGTATGCCCTTCGTGATCGCTCCACTCTTGAGCTTCCAGACAGATATAGAAATGGTTTCTGTGCAGGGGCAGCTTGTGAGCCTAGTACTTATGAAGAGGCTATCGTGCTACCTGAGTGGCAAATGGCTATGTCTGAGGAGCTTGCGGCTCTAGAGGGTACACATACATGGGACATGGTACCATTGCCTCCAAGATCAGTTCCTATCACTTGTAAGTGGGTATATAAAATCAAAACCAGGTCAGATGGTTCTGTGGAGCGCTACAAGGCTCGTCTTGTTGCTAGAGGTTTTCAGCAAGCTCATGGGAGAGATTATGATGAGACCTTTGCTCCAGTTGCTCACATGACGTCTGTCCGCACTCTAATTGCTGTGGCTGCTGCTCGGTCTTGGCAAATCTCTCAAATGGATGTCAAGAATGCTTTCCTTCATGGTGATCTACAGGAGGAAGTATATATGCAGCCACCTCTCGGTGTTGAGGTCCCACCGGGTCATGTGTGTCGCCTTCGGAAGGCTCTTTATGGGCTCAAGCAAGCTCCTCGTGCTTGGTTTGAGCGGTTCAGCTCTGTGGTTCAAGCTGCTGGTTTCTCTTCTAGTGAGCATGACCCAGCACTTTTTATTCATACATCTGGCCATGGTCGCACTTTGCTTCTGCTCTATGTGGATGATATGTTGATCACCGGAGATGATCAGAAGTACATTGCTTTTGTCAAGAAAAAATTGAGTGAGCAATTCAAGATGTCAGATTTGGGATCTCTTAGTTACTTTCTCGGAATTGAGGTTGATCGTACTGATGATGGTTACTATCTTTCTCAGCATCGTTACACCAAGGATTTGATCTCACGGTCAGGTATGACTGACACACATGCTGCTTCCACACCCATGGAGCTCCATCTGCAATTGCGTCCAAGTGACGGAACTCCTCTTGAGGATCCTTCTCGCTATCGTCATCTTGTAGGCAGCCTTGTGTATCTCACTGTGACACGACCGGACATTGCTCATGCAGTTCACATTCTCAGTCAGTTTGTTAGTGCTCCTACCTCAGTTCACTATGGGCACTTGCTTCGTGTTCTTCGGTACTTGAGGGGGACATCATCTCGCCGATTATTCTATGCCCGCTCTAACCAGCTTCAGCTTCATGCTTACACTGACTCCACTTGGGCGAGTGATCCCGTTGATCGTCGTTCAGTCACTGGATATTGCCTTTTCTTGGGACTTCTCTCATTGCATGGAAGTCAAAGAAACAAATAGCCGTGTCTCGTTCTAGTGCTGAAGCGGAACTTCGTGCCATTGCCACTGTCACTTCAGAGATTGTATGGCTTCGGTGGCTCTTGACTGATCTTGGAGTCTTGTGTGAGGCACCCACAAATGTTCTTTGTGATAGTACCGCTGCTATTCAGATTGCCAATGACCCTGTCAAGCATGAGCTAACCAAACATATTGGTGTGGATGCCTCTTTTACTCGTTCACATTGTCAACAATCAACTATTCGTCTTCAATATGTTCCGTCGGAGCTCCAAGTGGCAGATTTCTTCACCAAGTCCCAAACTAGAGAACAACATCGTCTTCATATTATCAAACTCAATGTTTTAGATCCACCTTGAGTTTGAGGGGGGGTGTTAAGAGTATATGTACTGGTTCAACGGTGTAATACAATTTGAGTTGGCTTGTTAACTTACAATTACCTCTTGCAAATTGGACTCTGGTCTGATTTGTCCATGTGTGATCTTAAAGAGTAAAATAATGAAATTGCATGCAAAGAGCAGCTTTACAATTGTGGAGAATCGGGGGAACCTCGCAGCATGGATCGCTGGTCCGGCCGCATACTTGCCGTTGGCTGCCGACTGGGAGCAGGGACGCGGGCTTGTACCTTCGAGCCGTATCTTTTTCGTTGCCTCTCACGATCGGCGCAAGAAGGGCCGACGGCGGCGACATAGTTTCTTCTTCCGTCGCATCGAATTAGGTTAGTTCTTTTCTTTTCTCGACTCTCGTATGGTGACGGAAGAAAACCTAATTTAATGCTAAATCGCAAGGATGAAAGGTTATTCCATTATAATGGCAATGGTGGGTAATTCACTTCAATCAAAAAAAATTACTTAGATCCATTGGTTGACATCAGTTATTTAATTAAATTAACGGTCAGATGTTTCTGATTTTTGTGGAATTTTCTAGTAATTCTCTAATTTCTGGTTAGCCCATAATCTACTTTTAATATATAAATAGATGCAACGTACGTCTACTAATTGGTACTAGATCTAGTTGCTCAGTTAGTGGGTTGATGCTGCAACGCATTGCTCCACAACTTTGAGCTAGAGGTGAGTGCGAGATGTATTTTCTTGTTCTATGGTCCACCTTTTGTCTTAGCTGTTTTGTCTTGTGCTTTCATATTTATCATTCACATACGTCTTTAGTTAAGACAAAGATGGATTATTCCGGTAACGAGCGGTGAGAAATATCCAAAAAAAAAGCAGATATACAGTGATGCGGGATGTGTTGACTGAGACTAAGTTAATTATGCATTGAGCATCATTCCTCTTATGTTCGTTGATGTAGAATTATAGAGAGGGATATGCGAAATATATTGGATGTATTATTGAGCCTCATGGACGAGTATATATAGGAGTACAATGGACGACTTGGAGTACAAGACAAGTTAGGGATTATATGAAAGAGATCCTAACTATCCTAAACTACCATAACCGAACCGTACACGTATACTCTAACAGTTGATTCTCTTCATTCGATGCTTGTTAACTTCAGATTATAAATTCTACTTGCTGAATAACTTCCTCACCCTTCTTTGAGTACAGGATGCAGCGTTGGAAGGGAAAATGCAGCGAGGAAGGAACAAAGGTGTTAAAGCGGGGCAAAGATGGCCCTGGAAAACAAAATCCACGACACCTCTATCTTGTCTTGGATGACTGGTCATGGGGATACAGCATTCGCAGGATTGATCTATCATCTGGTGAACCCGGCTTCCATAGCCTTCCATCGGCCACATTCAGGTTCGAGGCACCGCGCGGTCGTCCCAGGTACTTTGCTGGTGCTTATGACACCAAGATTTTGGCTATGCACCCCATGGAGTCCAAGAACAGTTTCATGAAGGACGGCATCCTTATCCATGATGTCCGTATGCTGAGCTTTGTAGCCGGCCCTCGGCAAACGCCGGATCCAGTCCATCCCATCTATATTCCTGTCGGTGACCAGCTCTTTGCTCTGGCTACCGGCTCGTTCCAGCTGCTCTACCCGCCGCCATGCCATGATTCTGACTGGGAGAAATTTGTGTGGGCATGGCACACCCTCCCGAAGCCGCCCTTTTCGTGTCCACTTGTCACTTGCTATGCCGTGCATAGCGATCAGCGGACTATCTTCGTTAGCACCCAAGGGGACGCCCCTGCCACCTTCAGCTTCGACACGGCGAATGATCGACTGTGGTGAAGTAAGATGGACGCAACATGGGCAATGGAAGATGCCATTTGACGGCCGCGCTTACTTTGTCCCAGAGTTGGATGTTTGGGTTGGGCTTTCCTCACAGCCGGAAACCATTGGCCACATCTGCTCTTGCGATGAGGTGTCCACCGACTCCGATGCAAGCCACCAGCACGACCTGGCCATGAAGCTGTGCAAGGAGAAGCTGTTCAGCGAGGTCCCAGACGAGGGGCACATAGGTGCCATCCTGGTCTATATGGGTCGTAGTCAGTTCTGCCTCCTGGAAGGCATCTGCATCCCGTCTAATTCTGCCGTCTTTGTCAATGAGTTGAATGAGCCTGACTCTGATGAGTCGAACGAGCACTCTGCTGATGATGTGAATGAGACTTATTCTGATGAGGCGAATGAGGATGAGCAAGATCTGAAGCGGTTTTTCTTGCGACTGACGACATTCTCTCTCAGGTATGACAAGAGGGGAGACCTGACAACTGGCAGCAGCCGCCGGGTTTGGTACTATATCGTTCCTCGACAAGTTACTGACTCGATGCTCAAGTATCCTGTGGCATTCTGGTTGTAAGAACGATAATGTGCTATACTGTGCGACAAAAGTATTTGCCAGCGACCTAACTGTCTCTTGCATTGCACTATTATGATTTTGGAAAATGAACCATGGGTGAAGGCTTGGAGACTGTTAGGATTTTGAGACTGTCGCTGTTTGTCTAGTCTTTTAACTTGTACTACCATGAGATTTGCTAAGCTTTTCTGTGTGAAGTTAATCTACCTTTTGGATTGCCATCTGTAAGCATCGGAATTGGAAGTCCTGCTTTGTCGTTCGGTCCAAACTCTCCTCCAGTAAGGTCACTTAATTTACATTCTGTCATTTACTTAACTTCTCCCTAGTGAGCAATTTGATACGAGTGATCAGACAAATATAAAAGTGAATCTTGTGAGGAATCTGAACCCTTTTAAAGTGTGGGAACTATCTCGGGCTCACAAGTTAACCCATGAGAGATAAGGATTTAATTTAACAGAAAGGCACACGCTGCCTTCTCTACATACAGAACAGTTGGTCTGAGGTTTCAGCAACTGAACTAGCCACACCCAGGAGGGACTCCCTCTGTTGCATGAGGACAGGGTGAAAGGCCAACGTGGGTTTTCAGAAATGAACAATGATTCTCATTGCAGACCTACACAATTCCAAGTAAAACACAACAAAGGTTCCAGCACCCAACCTACCATCACACCAAACTGTAACAGAAACTCCATTACGTACTTGTCATCTGTACCTCACTTATGAACAGTAAGAGCTAGCCCAGACAACTCCTTATCACAGTACATTGCCCATATAAGGAAGACTCAAAATGTCGTAGACAAAGACCTAGAAAAAAGAACTATCCGGATAATGCTGCGGTATAGGCTTTGGCTAGGATGAAAACAAACAATAATACAGCGGTATAGGCTTTGGCTAGGTTGAAAACAAACAAAGAGCCCTGGACATTGTGTCATGATTCCAAAGATGTTCCTTCCAGGTGAAAGACTGCATAAGTGCAGACGCCTCGTACAAAAAGAGAGAGGAAAAGGCCAAAGTGCAGTTGTGAGGATTGGCAAAGAGTAGACTGGGAAAAAAATGTTCAGTTCATTAATTAATATTTAATTATTTCTATTGCGCAATTAAAAGGCATAGCATGCAGCATAAACATGTTTTAAGTTTTAGCTCTTGTGCTGCAGGAGTGTGCAGTCAGGTATAACCAATCAGAGATTATGCTTCTTTAGAGATCTCCGAAATTCCATCGAGGTGATAATAGTCCGGCCTCAAGCCTTAGTGGAGAAGGATAGCTACCAAAAAGGTCTCAAATCCAGAGAACGTTGCCCATAGCAAGAAGACTCAAAATATTTTTGACAAAGACAAATAAAATCTTGAAGATATATATCTTAAAGTATGTTCGTCCAAGGTGAAAGACTGCAGATACAGCTTACAAAAAGAGAGATGAAGGAACAAAAATGCGGTTGAGGAGTTGACGAGAAAGGGGAAGGGTGGACTGTGAAAACTGTCAAAGTCACCAGGAGTCTAGATCTGATTGTCAAGATATTGTACCTATCACTAACCAGAAACATCATACACAAAAAGAGTGAAAATAATCATTCTTCCACAGTGCAGCCTAAAATTGGCAATGCTGCACTGATAAGCACCAACGATTGGAAACTAAGTCTGATTGTCAAACTAAGGAATGAAGAGCTAAGTGGGATTATTAGAGTAGTACAACAACAGCTTTACTGAGGGATGAAGATTGGAAACTATTGTTGGGGCCAACATGGCCCTTAACTTCTACAACACACACATTTTGTGTATAGAAAATTAAACTAATGGATGGTCACCCAGGTAAATAAGAAACATTGCTGTTCAATGATAAATAATTCACGTACAGGCATCTAATGGTGCCAAGAATGATATATGTTTATGCAACAATATGATCCACTGAAGCAATACGCTAAAAGAACATCCAATTCGGTTTGCAACTACAACATGGTGCATTTAGACTAATTGTTACTATCTGGTTAGCCCAAAAGGATTGATCTTCAAAACAGGTTTTTTTTCGAGGTTCTTGAACAAAGCTGAGAATGATCAAACAAACCATGAGCTACTTTTTTTTTGGATATATGGAAGTCCTTACATCATTCCTCGAAGATAGTACACAAGTGACTTGTAATTCTTAAAAGTATCAATCGTCTTGATTTATTCTTCTGTAAATGATTCAAACTAACCAGAATTGCATCCATAATACCATCAGAAAATATCTGTGTTTAAAGATAGAAAGTGAAAAAGAATATGGTTTGAGTGCCCTTCTTCTTAGTCAAGCACCTTCAGATCGTGTGTTCACTTGTTGCACACCAAAGAAGAAGGCCACGGCATAATGTAGGGATAGGACCTCTCGATTTCATCTTCGTAGAGAGAAAAGATCTTTTTCAGCTCCAGAGTTTCCAGGCAGAAGGAGAAGAACTAGCAAAGAGGAACAGTGTTGGGTTCATTAGTGGCCATCAAATGCAGGTGCAGGAAGCCCCGATGAACCGCCACGAGCTTGAGCGCAGAGATATCATCCAATACAATTTCCTTGTCCAGCATCCATCTCTCGACACGGTCACCACCGGCTCTCCGGACCCATACAGCAACCATGGCCCTGTGATCCACGGCACAAACCATGCAGACCTCCTCATCCTTGTTCTCGCCAACCACAAAAGGCTTCTGCCATCCGTGATGGGCGGGAGCTCCATTGAAGAGAACTGCATCGTCGCGGTGTCGAGCACGATCACGTAGTCGTTTCTTGTCCAGTAGATGCGCCCATTCACCATCTTACCAGTTATATGCGGGAGGCAGTGCTCGTCGTCGGCAGGATGGTCTTTGTTGATTGTTGTAGCCTCCGTCGTCGGTAAAACCTGCCACTCCCGGTGTCCGACGAGAAGACGACGGACACACCTGCAAGCCATCCTCGTGGGCGCAGACGAGGCGTAGCAATCCGTGGCGTTCTTCGGGGGAGGAGAGGACGTGGAGCTCGCGGACAGGCGGGGGGCGGCAAGGGGATCCGATGCAGCATTCCGGTGAGCGGGTTTTAGGCGGCATATGTCCTGTTTTGCCAGTTGTGGAGGAGAAGGTACCCGTCACGGCAGCCGCAGCCGCTGAATCTCCAGGAACCTTGGTCGTCGGGGATCCGGGTGAGGAAGAAATCAGAGCCGCGGAGGACGGCCGCGTGGTCCGGGTCGGCGCGGCCGCGGAGGGGAGCGAAGGAAGGGACTTCCCCATCACGGTTCCTGAAGAAGAGGCCGACGAGGGGCGGCGAGTGGAGCGCCCGAAACCTGGGGCGGAAGGTGGGCGACGAGCGGACGGCGTGGAGGAAGGTGCGGCAGGCGAAGGCGGCGCGGACGAGGGCCGGGAGGGAAGGGAGGCGGACCAAGATCTCGAGGAGGAGGTCTTCGCCGATGGTGAATATGGTGGTGGTGGGAGCTGGTGGGCGAGACTGCGCCGGCGGCGGCGGCGGCAGTTGGGAGGCCATGGCAGAAAACAGATCGCAACGGATTCAGCCGATGTTGGGACACCTTTTTTTTCTGTTTTGACGGTACAGAGGTACTCCCTCCGTTCTAAATTAGATGACTTGTATTTGTCTAAATACGGATGTACCTACACTTATTTAGTGTCTAAATGCATTTGTATCTAAACAAATGTGTGTCAAGTAATTTAAAACGGAGTGAGTAACAAACGACCAACTCTCTGGTGGGCCGCGTTCTGGCCAGCCCCACTGCAAACTATAGGCCCAATGGAACCATCGGCATTTTCCGGCTGACTCCGGGGTGTCGCAACTCGCAGCTACCTGGAGCCATTTATTCTCAAGAAATACTGAAATACCCTAAAAAATTATTCAAAAAAATTAGCTGGACCCATTTTCTGGTGGTGTAGATGGTAAATCTTTGTTAGTTTTCGTTTTTTTTTTAGTTTCTTGTTTGTTGTAAATTCTTGCTTTCCTGGTATTTCATTTCTGGCACTTTATTTCCCTGTTTTCGCACACCAGATAAACACACCAAATTAGTAGTAGATTTATATTCTTGCGGCATTAAGTAAAAAATAATTGGTATACCCTTGTGTATCTTAAAACGCCAAAGCAATTAATAATATTTTTAATTATTGCTTTCCTTGCTACTACTTGCTTGTTTTTTCCAGGAAAAGCTAGAAAACAATAAACTTTGTGATTATACCAGTACTCCATGTCATAGTTGAATCTCGGTGAAAAGTTGTTGTTTATTTCCTTGCACCAAGAAATGCGAGACAACACTGTAGCAGTGATCCCGCTCGCTCTGCCAAACCAAATAAGACCTCGGATCCACGATTTGTAGCAGATGCATCAAGGTTAACCATTTGTCTTTTTTAATAATTTAAGAACCAAAATGTTTATGGAGAATTTGGTTTTGTTTTATTTTCAAGCAATACATATTTCATGTGCAAGCACTTGTAAGAAAACAGCGACGTAATTCATGGATGTACACTCAAATATGGCACTTCACAGTGAAAATTGGATTGGGAGAAAGACAGAGTTTCACAACATTTCGTTCATGGACAATAAGTGTTCTTTCGTGGCCGCATTCCACAAAATTGTTTCAAAGCATTCTATCTGCGGTAATGATTCATTGTTCGTAGTTGAAAGAATCTTGATTCGAGATTAGCAAACCAACATTACAACGAATATATATAATTTGTAGACGTTAATATAAGAAATGTGAATAAACCTTTCATAGTATATATGTCACCAACTCTTATAAACACTCAATACCTCTGTGCCCTCGAAGTATCCGAATACATGACAAACTTTGCCAGTTAATATGAAAATGACCCATTGGGTGACAGTCGTTAATATGGACAGCGCTGTACTCCGGCTTACATGATTCTTCTCTTACATTGAAATATGTAACAAAGATTCTAACTCTAGGCTACAAATGAACACCTTGTAGATACATCAATTATTATATATTATAGTTTCAACCTTGCACCAAGAAATGCAAGAAAACATTATAACATTTGATCCCCAACCCAAATAAGACTTCAGATCCAACTTCAGTAGAAGATGCATCAAGGTTAACCATTTGTCTTTCTTCAGTAATTTAAGAACCAAATTGTTTATGGAGAATTTGGTTTTGTTTTATTTTCAAGCAATACATATTTCATGTGCAAGCACTTGTATGAGAACAACGACATAATTCATCGATGAGCACTCAAATATGGTACTTCACAGTGAAAATTGGATTCAGAGGAAGACAGAGTTTCCCAGCATTTCGTGCACAGGCGGATCTACATAGGACCAACAGGGTGCACAGGACACCGCGTAAAATGAAATTTCTTTGTAAAATGACAATTTTTCACCATACATGCACCCTCTATAAGTTGATTTTTTACGGTTGGTGCACCGGTAGGCACCCGGGTGCTATATTCCCTAGCTCCGCCACTGATTTTGTGCATGGGCAATAAGTGTTCTTTTGTGGCCTATCCACTAAATTTTTTCAAAGCATTCTATCTGGCAAACACATAATTTATAATAAACCATAGAAATATAATAATAACCACTGTGGTTGATCTCAAACAAACCAAAGATAACAAGTCATGCTTTGTAGTTGGACGAATCTAGATTCGAGATTAGCAAACTAACATTACAACAGATATATAATTTGTAGTCATTAATTTATGAAATAAGAATAAATATCTTCATAGTATGTCACCAACGCTTATAAACACTTAGTGCCTCTGTGGACTCGATGTATGCGATTACTTGACAAACATCGCCTTTTATATATGAAAATACCTCCATATGGCGACAGTGGTTAACATGGACCGCACCGCTCTCCAGCTTTGTCATATGGTACTCAGGCGGTTGACGCCGGTACCGGAACAATTTCTGACCTTGTTCCCCTACAGCAGGCTCAACCATTAAGACATACTTGCCGTGAATGAAGTTTGGCTGTGCCAACTGCGTTGATGGGTCGGGCGAGGGAAGAGAAAGTAAGGTATATTGATGGACCCAGGTGTGAATCTTCCTCGCGCTCTCAAGAATCCACACCTACGTACATAATCACAAAAAAAATGCAGATGAAACAATAAGTATACTACGTACACGCATATATGTATTACTAATTGGCTAGGATAAAGAAGATGCATTTGATTTGAAGAGTATATGTATGTACCTCGATGGCCGGAAAGGCACGCGCATGGTATGGCCTCGAGGGGACGTCGACTCTACCGGCAACTGCAATGCTGAGCCTGCGCTGCACCTCGGTCAAGCGAGGATGGGTCTGGCAGCCCTGACTGAAGGTGGCAATGGCTTCGTGCATGCCACCCGCTCACTCTCATGGTCGAAAGACATGATCCTCTCCCTTCCGTCCACGTCCGCCACCCAGTACGTCGCCCCGTTCGCGCTGACGAGACCAGCTTCCAGCTTGCACTTGGCGTCGGGGGCTGGAACTTCTCTCCACGACGCCTCCCCCAGCGTGAACACCTGGAGCGTCTCCTTGAGCTTGAAGAAGCAAGGGACGTGCACCACCTTGTACTGCCCCGTCCTGTGGCTGTATCCGAAGCTGTACGCCTGGTGCCAGCTCCTGCCGGAGCGCCGCGTGTTGTGGCGCTGAAGAGGCCGGTGCACGGGATCGGCGGGACCTCGAGGACGTCGCCGGTGGCCGGGTTGACCAGGGTGATGGCGCCGCCTGGTTTTGTGTCGTCGCATAGGCAGAGCACGCCGTTGCAAACGCCGACCACCTCCTTGTTTTTGTGGACGCCCGTGTCATTGCTGGGCCAGAGCTTTCGAGGTTTGCAGGTGTTAGACGAGTCTAGGTCATGGAGGAGGTACACGGACTCCGTGGTGACGACGAGCGGCACGGCGTCCCGGCACTGCTTCATCTCCGATGTGCGCTCATGGACGAGGTCGCGCCATGACTGGGAGACGAGGCGCATCCGCCGGAGGGAGGTCCACGGGAGGCGCTGCAGGATCTCCACCAGGAGCTCCGTGGGGATGTACACCATCGCGACCTCTGCGGCTCGATCGATCGATCTCAGGCGTTTGTTTCCTCGTTCGTCCTTGGATAACCCGGTTCGCTTCTGTAGTTGTAGCTTGTAGGATGTGGCGATCGCAGCCGTGATTTTTTTCTTCCCGAGATTGAAGCAGAACAGCAGCCGAAAACTAATCGTAACCGGCAAGTTTCTGTAGTTGTAGCTTGTAATCGTAACCGGCAGAAAAGGAAACGATGATGGCGTCGAGATTCTCCAAATAGCCTCATTCGGAAACTTTATTCCCACGTTATTTTTTTAAGAGTGATCCGCACGGAGGTCACCAAGTTTCATGAAAAGTTAGGATTGGTCACAAAGTTGAAAAACTCAAAACGTTTCGCGCAACTTGATGACCTCTGACGCGTTTCACTTTTTTTTTTACTTGGACTTTGTTCAAGTCACGATCTCTTACGAAGTCAGCTTGCGTCGCACAACAACATGAAGGGGACCAAGGCAAGCAAAGAGAGATTCAAGCTGTGTTCAACCATGAACGGGTGCGACGCAACTAATGAAGCTCATCGACTAGCCCGGTCAGCGACTAGTCTAGCTAGCTAGTGGTAGGCATATTTGGTTTTCACTAACGAGGCAAGGGGCTAGACCAGGCAGAGCTCTTGGTTGAGGGCGAGGACAAGGCAAGGTGCGTTGCCTCATTTCGACGCCGTCGAGTTGTTCGGCCGGCGGCTGCGGTGAGCTCTTGGTCGAGGGCGAGGACGAGATCGAGGGGCGCGAGATCATGGCTCCGTTGGTCGAGCTCGTCGGCATATGGCAATGGAGCTCATGGGAAGTTGCTGCCATGCGAGGCTTGCAACTTGCTGTCCCTTCGCCGATGTCCCAGGTCGGCAAGACGGCCTACCCAGCCACCATGTAGCGCCTCACCTCCTTCGATAAAATTCCTTCTTTTTTTATGGCGATGGTTCTGATCCTTCGTTTTGTTCCGACCCACTGAGACCCTCTTTTTAGCTCTTCTGCTGCAGGAATGTGCAGTCAGGTATAACCAATCTGAGATTATGCTTATTCGGAGATCTCCAAAATTCCGTCGAGGTGATAATAGTCTGACCTCAAGTCTTTAGTGGAGAAGGATAGCTACCAAAAAAGATGACGACACACACCTGCAAGCCATCCTTGTGGACGCAGACGAGGCAGAAGGTTTCTTCGGGGGAGGACATGACATAGAGCTCGCGGTCAGGAAGGGGCGGCAAAGGATCCAATGCAGCGTTCCGGTGAGCTGGTTGTAGGCGGCGTATGTTTTGGTTTGCCAGTTGTGGAGGAGAAGGTAGCCGTCGCGGCAGCCGCAGCCGCTGAATCTCCAGTAACCTTGGTCGTCGGGGATCCGGTGAGGAAGAAATCGGAGCCGCGGAGGACGGCCGCGTGGTCCAGGTCGGCGCGGCCGCGGAGGCAAGCGAAGGAGGCCGACGAGGGGCGGCGAGTGGAGCACCCAGAACCTGGAGCGGCAGGTGGATGACGAGCGGACGGCATGGAGGAAGGTGCGGCCAGAGACAGATACATAAATTTAACTTGGGGTGTGGATGCCACCCTGGCCGGCTAGCCTGCGCCCGCCGCCACATCACCAATCTTGCCCTCCTCTGGTTTACCAGGCATCGTCGGCATCGAAGCCATAGAGTGTCGCCGCTGCCTCGCTGAGCCGTTGCTCAATTTAGGGGTGCGCTCGTTGTTTTCTTTTCTACTCCATCCGTTACAAATTAAATGTCTTATTATTCACCATGTATGAATGTATTTATGCATATAACATGTCTAGATACATATACATATGGTGAATAGTAAGTCATTTAAGTTGGAAATGGAGAGAGAAACACCGACTGATCGTGATTTTTTGGAGGGTTAGTGTCACACTTTGTTTTGACTCGTTCTTAAATTGGCGCCCATGATCTAGGTAAAGACAAGCTTCCCCTAGCATATGAGTATGGTAAAATGATCTTCTCAAACACAGTACGCCGTTGGTCGATCTTATTCAGGATTGAGTAGTAGAGGCTACACTTGTTTTGATCACGTATATAAATTATGACCTCCAAAGTACAGACAATCAGAAGCAACATGGCAAGCGATAGTCTCAAATAGTCAAATGTGTGGCTGTTTGGCTGTTTGCTTGATCCGCAAGCCCAGCTCGGCAGCTCAGCTAGTTGGGTCGCATGAGAGATGGGCTGATCGCTATTGCTAATTCGATGTCTGAGCAAGAGAAACGCAAGGACGCAACTTATACAGCTATAAGAAATACGTATGTCACAATACACCATATATTGATTTTTTTTTTGAAATATTTGGGTGTGCAGTGCACACTGCACACCCCTTGACAGGGATATACCTATCGGGTACCATACCATGAGGATACCTGGTGCATGTATCGACTAGTCCCAACTATCAAGAGCCAACATGAAACCCATGAAGGAAGGCCCAAGAAGATGGAGTATCCTCCAAGATAAGCGAAGTCATAGTCGGTTTAGACTTTCCTTACATGTAATCTGAGTTGGTTGCGAACTCCCGAGACCCAGCCTAATATATAAAAGCTGGGAGGGCCACCGATCCAGGACACGCACATTCAGAACCACCAAAATCCTAGCGAGATCAGCATCTCGCCGGATCCCCTTGTAACCAGCGTATACTCCCAAGATCAATAATAGACAGGCAGGACATAGGAGTGTTACCTCCACACGAGGGCCCTGAACCTGGGCAAAATCCTTGCATTGCTTGTCAGCCGACGATACCACCAGCTCTACCACGTTCTCTCCCCATAATCACAACCCTAGGTCCTTAACCATGGGACTTGATGAGTCTACTCCACGTCAAGTGGCGCCGTCTGTGGAAAAGAATAGTGTTGGACTCACGGAGTCGCCGGCTTCATCTGCAAACGGCAACTCGCCGATCGCATCTGCAAACGGCAACTCGCCGGCTATATCGGCAAACCACGGCTCGCTGAGTCGGTCGACACACGGCAACTCGCCAACTCGCTCGAAAAGCGATTGCCCGCCGGCTTCACCAGCAAAAAGCGCATCTGCTCCTCTGATGCACTTCGATCCACACTCGCAGAGCTTCAAGAGACGTTTTCTGGTCTCAAGTCAGGTTTGGATTTAACTATTGGAGCATTCAGTTTTTTCGTAAAAATCTTGGTACGCAGGACTTGACCGATCCACGACAACTCGCGACGGCCGCACCGAGGCTCCATCAACTGCGTCCGCCCCGTTGTCGATTCTCGAAGCCTACTCACCTGCAACGACCATGTTGACTGTAGAGATCAACGAGTATATGACAAAGGAACTCCAAGGTGAGGAAGCCGAATCAACGTACCGCACAACCGACCTCGAGTTCGATCTCTTACTCGACCAGAGCTTCGACTGCGGGTTCTCCCTCGATGACTTCGCTGAACCCGAAATTCATAACGACATCAACGTCGACTCTGAGATCTGCGCCAACAACAACCTCGACTCTGAGATTCATAACGGTTTCGCTGACACCGAGATGAGCATAGGCGATGAGCACATCGACAACGAGATTCGTCTAGAAGATCTACTCGGCGAGCATACTGACTCTGACATGAGCCTTCATGAAGACGTCGAGTCCATGATTGGAATCGATAGCACATACACGTGCCCGCGGGTCACGCCCCATCAGGTTTACGTGGCCATCTCTGCAAAATCATTTGCAGCCGCAGCTGGTCGTAGGCCTACAGAATTCCCATGCACGATAACTATGCCGAATGGAGTCATAACCCTGACAGTCACTGCGGAGATGGCGGCAAAAGCAGATAAAGTCATCAAGGAGTGCACAATGATGCCAGCAGGCTCAACTCCAGAGGAGATGTTAACCTTCCAGTATTTCAACTGGCAGAGTCGATTCGACTGCAGAACTACAGAGCCACACTCGAAGAGCGCAAAAGACAAGCCAGCATCTCGAGTGCACAAAGGAGACAGTTGTCCCTTAGCTCCACAAGGCAACCAAGCCCAAGGCACAGATCGAGGCTATCGCGCCTCCCAAAAGACGAAAGAGCAGCAATTACCCGCAACCTGTCGTTCATGACACACGACGCCGAAAGAATCCCAGTACCCAAAACAGCTGCGGGTGCACTAATCTCTGTGGGTGCTTACCTCAAAGCAATGCAGCCTGCGGCGGACGATCCCAACGCAGCCCTGCATCGCCAACAGCTCAAATCACTGGTCATGCCGGCAAAGGGCATACAATGGATACAACACTCCAGGAGGGAGCCGAGATCGCGACCTATTTGGCTTGCGGCATGCAACGCACGATCATAGCGGTCGCAGTCACCACTCGGAGGAAGCAAGGAGAAGCACATGCCGACACAGATCCAGCAGAAGCAGATCTCGCGGTCTTCCAGTAGCGACTCATATTCCGACCGGGAACCCGAGCCATGCGGAGCCTTGTGTTTCACTCGACGCATCCGCGAGACACGGATGCCCAAATCTGAACAACCCAAGTACAACGGTCGACAGGAACCTTCAGGATGGCTAGAAGACTGCAGACTCGTTGTCTCGTGCCAGCGAGGCACAAATACTACGGCAATGCAGTACATACGCCTTATGCTCGAAGGAACAGCCCGCGATTGGCTCAAGGTGCTACCTCCGTCGTGATATGACTCGTGGGATCACTTCCGTAGGGATTTCATCAAAAACTTCGAGCCTCTCTGCGAGCGCCCAAAAACATTCGAGGAACTGAGAGCCTGCACTCAACGATCAAATGAATCGTTGAGATCATACATACGGCGATGGACCGAAATACGTAACTCGGTAGGCGCAATATCAGAAGATAGGGCCATGGATGCCTTCATCATGAGTCTCGCCAGGCGTGATTTCAAAGAAGCACTTGGTCGAGAAAAGCCAACCTCCATGGCTAACTGATGATCCCGAAGAGAAAGTCTTGATGCCTGCACAAATAAAGGGATTAGGTTGAGACTCCAAGTGCAGAGTGTATAGTAAGTGGAAGACTGTTTTCCCCACGAGGGGTGACTCGAGTGTTTAATATCGAACTCTCGGGGAATCTGAAGTGGTAGATTTATCTTCTTATCCTTCTTTTGGTTACCTACAAAACAAGGTTAGATGTTTTGGTCCTCAACCTCACATGTGGTTGTCAAGCACAAGGTGTAAGAATGATATCAGGATAGTTATGCAATGCAAACAAGAAATAAATATGCAATGATGGTGGATGCAATGATAAATGATATTTTTGGGTTTTTGAATGATGTATGCAAGATGAAAAGTATTTTTGTATTTTCGGATTTAATGATGGCTGAAAATAGAAAAGTGGTATATGGTGTTGGAAAGGTGTTTCTTATGATTAAAAATGGACTGGGGTTCATGGTTTCACAAATGCACTCTCTCTTTATAAAGTGTTAGAGAATGGAACACACAAAGTTAACATATGACATTGCAACACAGGGTTTGATAACAAGTTACTTAGATATATGGGCATCACGTCCTAACATAGAGATCTTTTCGTTATTAACCTCTCTTATACTCCACCAAGATGCGAACTAAATCATAACACCTCAGTAATTAAGATAACTCAGAGTATAGCATTAAGTATCATGACATGAAGTGAAAATAAGAACATGCTAGATCTAGTCATGGAGTAGTGGCAATGGTCACGCCCACATCCCCGGTAGCATGGTATTTTAGTTTATCCCTAGTGAGGTAACAAAGTAAGGTAAAGATACCAAAGTGGATCGCAGAACTTTCTCTCACGTTCACTGCACTAGCCACCCCCCGTTACTCCAACTAATGCACACGTTCCCCCACACACGCTCTCATAAACATGCTTGATCAAAACAAGTAGACAAGAACGGGGTACATAATATGCATCTATACTCATAACTGAAACAAACATTGCAATCTCAAACATATATTAACTCATAAAGATCCACCACAAAGGTATTACAACGGTGACCGTAATCATGTTCAGCAGCTCATACGGTGCTAATTAGTGAAGCTCAAGAGAGGAGAGATACATAAGTTACTTCCACAAACCCATAGTCCAGAGGTGGACTACTCCCTCTTCATCATGGAGACGGTGGAGAAGTCGATGGAGAAGATGGAGACCACGCCGGCAGCGCCCCGCCGGAGTTTTCCCCCTCCAATCTGCAGCTCCTGATCTCCGTTTCGGTGTTTCTGTGTTTGTGCGGCGCTCCTTCCAGAGAACGTCGGGGGACCTTTTTTATAGGCGTTTTTAGGTCAAGACGATGTCGGTGGAGAAGATCGAGGCAACGGAGCCACGAGGCCCAAACGGGTGGGTCCCACGCGGCCAGTACCTGGCCGCGTGGGCCCCTCGTTTGGCCCTCGGGCCTCCGTTTGTCGCTTCCTTCGTAGTCTTCTTCCTTCCAAATATTGACGCCCGTAAATTTCCAGGTGATTTCGTTGACGTTTGGGTCCCTGAAACATTAAAATAAAAAACTAGGGTTTTCTGCCTGTGCAGGGTTAATTCCATAAAAATAGGAAATATATGAATATTCCCAAAATCATATAAAACATTGATATAACCCTTATATGATGCAAATATGATTGGAATATAAGCAATTAAAGTGCAAAGTTCATGTATGCATTTTACATGCATCAACATCCCCAAGCTTAATCCATGCTCGTCCTCGAGTATGAAGATGATAAAACTAACATGGACTTTGCAATTTAATACTTAACAATGGATATCAAAGATGATTACTATTGCTACATATAGTCAAATGATTCATTCTTCAAAGGAGTAGCAATATGCAAATAGTTTATGAAGTGATATCAAGTATTCAAGACAAGGATGTTCATTGATAGTTCACAAAGTGTAACATAGTAGCAAGTAATATGGAACACATGTATGCATAATGATAAGTAGAACATCCTACAATGGTCATAGAGTGTAGATGAAAATCTGAATATGATAGGTGTACACTTTGGAAAGATGTATATGTGAGTAGAGGTAAAGCATGCATAAGTTTCATCCAACTTCCAAACTCTTCTACTTAAGTTAATGATTGCAATAAGGTATTCATTGGTGTCAAGCTCTCATTGCCCCTATCATAGCATCTTGAATGATTAAGGTTAAAGTGAAAGCAAATATGAGTAGTGTGCTTGATAAAGAATGGGTTGAATGTCTCATGCCCCTTGAATACAAGTACTTACACCATGTTACTCAACTTGGGAAACAAAGCAAGTTCAATTAAATATCATTGTAAGCATAATAGTATCATCAAGAGCGTCAACTGGGGTACCTCTTGTCCCAAGATATGGAACAAGCCCATATCAAAATGACAAGACAAACAAACAAAATGAACAATCTCAACACCCTTTTTATTTACCATTTGGAATAGTTTTTTATTGCAAGGTGTATCACAGAAGGTTCACCATAGTATGTAAGTAAATTTCCACCATGAATGATGCATGGCTTAGATTAGCGGCCCAGGCGTCTCTCTAACCATTTACACAAACTCATTTAAACTCACTCTATTTCCACATTTATTTCAACATGATAAGCATCCATAGACAAAAGCACATGATATCAACTAAATGAGATGAAGAGCGTGTTGAAAGCTTGCCATGTGACAGCACATATGGGCTAACTTCCAACCCAAAACATTCATCAAGCCACAAACATCATAATCTTAATCACAATGGGTCAAGTTTTATTATGCAAATAAAAGAACATTGTGCATCAAGTTCGTGAGAGCTATATAACCAATTTTTTCCATTGCAATCAATAACATAAACATTTTCATTCAGAGGTAAGATAACACAAACAACATGTTAAACATACTCGGAATAGCATAAAGCCAATAGGTAGATATGGTGGACTCACTGGAATAACTTTGGTTGAAGGTGTTGGAAACAAGTTTTTGCTTGTTGGAGTTTTTGGGCTAGCAAAAGGGAGAAAGTTGACCATCTAGATGCATGCATGAGTGTCCATAGAACTAACTAATCCATGTTAAACCAAGTAAAATAACAATCAGCACCAAAACATGAATAAGTGATAGCTCTACAAAAAGAATTTGCAAACTATTACTCATAAACAAGCTCATGAATCATGCAACTATATGTATCATTAAAAAGTCAAACATCCCTTTTCCCAATCTTATAAAAGCATCCAACATATTTCAACCCATATTTCCAGTAGCTCTCTCATATATAATGATAGTGTGGTGGTCTCTCAAGACTCAAACAAAAAAAAACGACGCTCCAAGTTTATGCGATAAAGTGTTTCGATCGAAAAACAGAAGTTGGACGTGTGCAAACCGAGAGTGTGTAGGTCCAGTGGGGTTGTCTTCACATCCCCAAGCTTATGGTCTTCACCATCCTTGGATAGCTCTTGGTGCATCTCCTCCAATCCCTGTGAAAAAACTTCAAAACACCGTTTCTCCCATCTCTTTTCTGTGGGGTGCATTAATAGTGATAAACAAATAGGTTCCTTGCTGCATATAATCCTTGAACAAAAATTCATACATGTCCAGAAAGTGTATAATGTTGTATGCCTACTCATAAACTCAATTGGATCAAAAAGATTCAACTTAAAAGCTCAAAGCATGCATCAAACAAAATGGGACAGAATCTGTCCAGAAAAACAGCAGCAGCAAAACGTATTTTTCTACCCTACCAAACTTTCTCGAAAAATTCCGAAAAAATTCATGCATACAGAGGATGAAAAGTTGCAACTACAGTTCAAATATGAGCTCATTCGGAGTTACAGAATAAGAATTAAAAATCATACCGTGCACTGACTCGTGCAGGAATAAAATCTCCGAACGCTATAAGCAACTTTTTCAAACCAAAAAGGGTAAAACTTGGCACTTTATTAAAAACTCCAGAACCTAAACTAGACAAAATCTCTTGTTACAGCAAGAGGACACAAAGAAAAATCACACATAAAAATAACCGGGTTGCCTCCCGCAAAGCGCTTTCTTTATAGCCATATAGCTAGGCTTCTTACTTGTTGTTTTATTGTGGACGAAGCTCATGAGGGAGCTTGAACTTTGGTGGTTCCCTCTTCCTTGGAAAGTGTTCCATGCACTTCTTGTGTGGAAACTGAAACTTTACATTCCCTTCCTTTGAATCAATGATAGCACCTGTGGTACGAAGAAAAGGTCTTCCAAGAATAATAGGACTAGAGGTTTTATTCCCCATCCATGATTAGAAAATCCACAGGCACAAAAGTCATATGTAACTCTACCATAACATCACTTACTTTTCCCAAAGCATGTTTAATAGAGTCATCAGCAAGTGCTAGTTCAATAGAGCATTTTTCAAGATTTTTCAATTCAAGCACTTCATATAGTTCTTTAGATAAAACAGAGACACTAGATCCTAGATCAAGTATGGCATGGTGTGTCTTTTCCAATAGTTACTAGTACCTTAGGTATCCACATATCCCCAAGCTTAGGTGGTATCATAGCCTCTTGGTTGTACCTAGCAATCTTTTCTTTCAAGACATGATTAGCAATATAAGAACCAAAACCTGCTTGGTTAGTGTTGATGGAAGGATCACTTGCAAATTTTTGTAAGATAGATATTAATTCATGCAAGCTACAATTTTCTAAGTCAAGCAAAGGATCCTTGACTTCATTAAGCATTTTAACTTCCTCAACTTCAACCTCTTTCATTACCCCAATAGATTCTTTAGCAACTCTCTCTTGCTCATGAATGTGTTCCCAAGACTTATTGATAACCTCTTGGCAATATTTTATTGTTTCCTCATGTTTTTGGGCTGTAATGATGCTCTTTAATGATGAGACTTCCTTAGTAAGCTGATCTACCCTTTCAAACAAAGCATCTTGTTTTTCAAACTTAGAGATAAATTCCTTATTAAGCTCTTTTTGGGTAGATATAAAAGATCTAATGGTGTTTTCCAAGTCACTAGAAACATTACCACTAGAAGCATATTTATTTGGCACATATGGGGGTTTATTATAAGAGTTATAATTGTTGTTACCATACCCATTATTACCATAGTTCCTAATGAAGTTGACATCAATATTTTCAGAATTGTTTCCAACTAGTTCTTGCAAAGGAACATTTTCAACACTAGGTTTATTAAGCAAAGCAAGAATAGTATCCATTTTAGATGACAAATCATTAGTTTCTTCAATAGAGTTCACTTTCTTAGAAGGATTAGGTGCCCTATCAGTATGCCATTGACTATAGTTTTGTAAAATGCTTTCCAATATATTTTTAGCTTCTACTATAGTCTTACTCATAAAAGCACCTCCAGCAGCAGAATCAAGTATGTTTCTAGACATGTAGTTTAAACCATTGTAGAAAGAGTGTAATATGGTCCATTCATTAACTCCATGTGAGGGACAAGTTCTAAGCATAAGTTTTATCCTATCCCAAGCCATAGCAACATGTTCATTTTCATTTTGCCTAAAAGAAAGGATGTTGTTTCTATTTTGCAAAATTTTAACAGGGGGATAATATTTCTTAATGAAAGCTTCTTTTAGATCATCCCAAGAATTAATACTACCAGATGGCAAGGAATGCAACCACTCTTTAGCTTTTCCTCTAAGTGAAAAAGGAAATAACTTCAGTTTTAGGATATCACTTTCCACATTTTTAAACTTTTGCATGTCACATATTTCAACAAAGTCATGAAGATGCATAGAGGCATCCTCCATAGCACTACCACCAAATTGTTCCCTAGTTATCAAGTTCAACAAACTAGGACTTACTTCATAACTCTCAGCATTTATCTTAGGTGTGGCAATAGCTCTCGTGATAAATTGATCATTAGGAGTGTTTGTGTAGTCACACACTTAGTTCTTTCTCCCATTTTAGCAAGTTTTTTTTGGTATTTTTAATTTTTTATGCAAAACTGAAATAAATATGATATGATATGCAATGACACTAACAAAACAAATAAATTGCTTTGTAAGTAAAGATGGATAAGATGGTGCTCACGTAGGTGCAACCTCCCCAAGCTTAGGTGTTAGCACAAGTTGGTGACGTTGACTTTGTTGTGAGATGAATGCGATGATGCACACCCTTGGATAAATCTCTCAGCTACGATTCCCCGGCAACGGCGCCAGAAAACGTCTTGATGATCCCGAAGAGCAAGTCTTGATGCCTGCAAATAAACGGGATTAGGTTGAGACTCCAAGTGCAGAGTGTATAGTAAGTGGAAGACAGTTTTCCCCACGAGGGGTGACTCGAGGGTTTAATATCGAACTCTCGGGGAATCTGAAGTGGTAGATTTATCTTCTTATCCTTCTTTTGGTTACCTACAAAACAAGGTTAGATGTTTTGGTCCTCAACCTCACCTGTGGTTGTCAAGCACAAGGTGTAAGAATGATATCAGGATAGTTATGCAATGCAAACAAGAAATAAATATGCAATGATGGTGGATGCAATGATAAATGATATTTTTGGGTTTTTGAATGATGTATGCAAGATGAAAAGTATTTTTGTATTTTCGGATTTAATGATGGCTGAAAATAGAAAAGTGGTATATGGTGTTGGAAAGGTGTTTCTTATGATTAAAAATGGACTGGGGTTCATGGTTTCACAAATGCTCTCTCTTTATAAAGTGGTAGACAATGGAACACACAAGTTAACATATGAGATTGCAACACAGGGTTTGATAACAAGTTACTTAGATATATGGGCATCACGTCCTAACATAGAGATCTTTTGGTTATTAACCTCTCTTATACTCCACCAAGATGCGAACTAAATCATAACACCTCAGTAATTAAGATAACTCAGAGTATAGCATTAAGTATCATGACATGAAGTGAAAATAAGAACATGCTAGATCTAGTCATGGAGTAGTGGCAATGGTCACACCCACATCCCCGGTAGCATGGTATTTTAGTTTATCCCTAGTGAGGAACAAAGTAAGGTAAAGATACCAAAGTGGATCGCAGAACTTTCTCTCACGTTCACTGCACTAGCCCCCCCGTTACTCCAACTAATGCACACGTTCCCCCACACACGCTCTCATAAACATGCTTGATCAAAACAAGTAGACAAGAACGGGGTACATAATATGCATCTATACTCATAACTGAAACAAACATTGCAATCTCAAACATATATTAACTCATAAAGATCCACCACAAAGGTATTACAACGGTGACCGTAATCATGTTCAGCAGCTCATACGGTGCTAATTAGTGAAGCTCAAGAGAGGAGAGATACATAAGTTACTTCCACAAACCCATAGTCCAGAGGTGGACTACTCCCTCTTCATCATGGAGACTGGAGAAGTCGATGGAGAAGATGGAGACCACGCCGGCAGCGCCCCGCCGGAGTTTTCCCCCTCCAATCTGCAGCTCCTGATCTCCGTTTCGGTGTTTCTGTGTTTGTGCGGCGCTCCTTCCAGAGAACGTCGGGGGACCTTTTTTATAGGCTTTTTAGGTCAAGACGATGTCGGTGGAGAAAGATCGAGGCAACGGAGCCACGAGGCCCAAACGGGTGGGTCCCACGCGGCACAGTACCTGGCGCGTGGGCCCTCGTTTGGCCCTCGGCCTCCGTTTGCTCGCTTCCTTTTCCGTAGTCCTTCTTCCTTCCAAATATTGACGCCCGTAAATTTCCAGGTGATTTCGTTGACGTTTGGGTCCCTGAAACATTAAAATACAAAACGGGTTTTCTGCCTGTGCAGGGTTAATTCCATAAAAATAGGAAACATAAGATATTCCCAAAATCATGATAAAACATTGATATAACCCTTATATGATGCAAATATGATTGGAATATAAGCAATTAAAGTGCAAAGTTCATGTATGCATTTTACATGCATCACTAA